>RXPK01000157.1:2926328-3275298 GCA_004143645.1 Protaetia brevitarsis
GATTTTGCAACGCTAAATATCTCCGTTCTTAAAATTTATCAGTATACAAAAAAATCTGCTTTAACAAAAATTGCACATTCATATCAAGATGTGCGATGGAATTAGTTTTTCGATTTGGGTAAATTATTTAGTATATGTGTGTGGGTTGTCCAGTCATTAAGTTTGGTGGCCATAAGTAATCGATGTTGTTATACGCCAGTAGGTCCAGAAAGATATTATAATAAATAAATTTTAATGATTAGATAATTAATTAAGGTATTTTTTTATGTTTTTTGTTTTTTTATTAAATATTAGGAAAGTTCGAATCGTTTGGCCGAGTTGATGTGGACTTTACCTAAACCAGCGCATCAAATTCTACCGGCATCATCTGCTTCGCAATTATACAAGTGACTACAGAATAAGATTAGAAAAGTCAATGATAACATGTATCCGGCGTATTAGGTCTTAGCTCATACATTAACAGTATATTGCTTTCCCTATTGTTGTTGGTTTTAACGTGGTATAAATTTACATCTTGAAGTATAGAGCTCGGCACATATATGTTTCAAGATCTGCATGCATGTGTCATATTTTGTTATTTGTAAACTGGCACTTTCGGACTATTATCGACATACAACTTTTAAAGCAGATGCAATGGAAACATTAAATGAGTTATAGACCTCAGCATATACGTACGGAGCAGTTGCAGTTATGGTGAGTAACGCAAAATTGTAGTGAAATCGTGAGGCGGTCAAGACGCCAAGTGTCGGTACAAAGGCAGCGTCTTAAGTGGGCGCCGGGTGCAATTGATGATCGATACCGCACCACTTGTACCATGGAAGTCATCTAAATTCTGCCACCGTCTATACATTTACATACAATGTGAAAATAGTATATATGCATTACGTTCAGAGCACAATAAGTAAAATGGCCACAGCGTTGACTACAAAACTATTGAATAAACTTAAGGAGGCACTCTTTGTGGGGATGCCATGCGATGCCATGTTTCAAATATCAGATTTATAATACCGATAAAGAAGGGACCGACAAGGGCACCGCCGGTGAGAGCGGACTCGAAACGGGTATACCAGACATCTCTGGAACAGGCTAGGCATTAGGAGCTGGAATATTCATGTAAGAGCTTAGAGAGCTGTTACGTGTAAGCTCAAGCCAGAGCTACACAGGTGTAGTTAGGTCTGAGGTTGCTCTGGCAATTCATCATTGGTCAGAGAATCGAACCACCCTTACACTTAAGGCGTTCGTTACGTAAGTGCTGAGTCTAAGGTGAATTTGGGACGTGTGTAGCGCCCTATAATCAGGTGGGTACCCGATTCTGTCATCAGTATAGGTTCCAACCACTCGAAAATGAGGGAAAATAAGAGAGCGGGATGATCGCTTTCCAGGCAGACTTGTTAAGGTCCTTCGTCAGAGTTGGTCCCTTCTGTTTGGCATTATCAATCGCAATTTTTTTTATCAACCAGCACTGATAAACCTACAGGGGTCTATCATATACCCCGTGGTCTATCAAACTTCAAGAGTTCGTTTATAAGTAAATTGCATTTCATCGTGGCAGCAGTGGCATGTCTTATCGTCGATCGAAGCATAAGATGTTAGTGGGGCAGATTGCCTTGAAGTATGCTCGTAACAGGCGATACATTTGATGGATGAGAACACTTTCTTGATGTGTCCAAAGTAATTTGTAAGGCAAGGTACATGCTACGTTGTCATATGAAAGTTTATAAGTATGGGCAGACTGGTGCGACACAGAATATACAATAAACAGCCATATTAAAATTAATGCAATGAGATTATGTGATAGGTAGCAATAACAAATGTGCGTCTCGATCTAAAACTACAGATCTAAAAGCTAGCGAACGTTAGACGGCATGTGATGAGTCCAGAGAATAGTGGCCATAGTGACCAGGGCAGAGACAGGCAAAAAATTTCTAAAGGAACAAAGGCGTGAATTTGCTGAGATGACCTTATCTGAGGAAAGACTAGGATATGTCAGATGTTCAAAATGGTAGTAGGGTCTGGCTCGACTGGTCATGCAACTAACAGGTATGGGTAAACAACATTGCCTGGTCTAGAGATATGCCCTATGTTGCAGGATTTTTGTCAGGAGGAGGAAAAAACATACCAGTTCATGTACTGTGGGTAAAGGCGACGACCTGGGGGACCAAGGTTTCTAGTCATAGGGCGTGGGAGAACCCCACAGCTAACAAATACAAAAGAGGCGCTCTCAAAGGATAGTAGCCTAATTAAATTAGAGTGTGTCTATCTAGGGAAAAAGGTGACCACATAGACTGAAAGATTGCAGTGAAACTATCCTCCACCATCTTAACCTAACGTCCAACTTAATCGTATGTGTCGGTTGAGGTCGATGAAAGAAAACAACTTAATAACGTTTAATTGATATAGGTCGACATAATGTTTGCTAATTTGACATTTGTCGATATATAATGTACCGGTAAAACAATGTGTGCTTTAAATGAAGGAAGTCATCCTAAGACTTTAGTACCATCTAATAATCTAGATACCGTAGCTGAATGCAGAGTTTTTGAATAATTGAACTGAAAATCTTATTTTAAAATGTCGATTCCCCACTTATTGGAAAAGCAAAGAACTATGAACATGTTTATTTGCCGAGCGCCCAGGTGCCATAGCGTCCACAATCTTTGAGTTCTTACCGTGCTATTACTTATGATTATCCGATACTGTAATTCAATTGAAGAAATTGTAAGAAAGAATGTCGATTTCACTTTCCCGTCGTGGCAAAGTCTTTCAGGATTAAGAGTTGTTTTTTTTTGATTTCTTAATGATTTTATTAGGGTGTCTATACAAGTGTACGACACTTTAGTACAATAGTGGCAATCTATCATATGATATCATTTTGCTAGAATTTGTTTACTGTAACTGAAAGATAGTTTGTGTGTGGCCGAAAACTGGATTTTGTAAGTTGTTTGGGAGATATCTGCTTGGCTTATTGAACTAAAATAAGTTATGAAGACCTAACGAAAAAGTCATGTAGAGGTACAAAAAAAAAAAGAAAAAAAAAAGGGAAATTGGTGGAAGAGAACGATAGTATATAGCTAGAATATTATAAATTTCCTGGTAAACTATTGCATTTTTGTAGAGAAAACACTGGAATAAAACATCAACGTACGGCACTCTACTGGAAACGGACACTTTCAAATGCCTTCAGCCAATGTATTCATGTAGTCAAGAGGAAACAGAAACACTTCTAACTAAGTTTTTTTAAATTGTGTCATACATATGCCAACTGATTACAGATCACTACACCTCATGCGGGTTCTTCTATATGTGTGCGACGGTTGCGAAAGGACAGGAAGCAACTAATAATGCGCGGTAATGTAATAAAAGATATACGGCATGTGTATGATTATTTTGGCTTCTAATCGGCATTTCTGTGGACTAAATTATACCTGCAATTATTACATTGAACGCAACTATTTTGCTTCCACCTATTTACCAATCTTAGCTACAAAGGTTGGAATAAAAATATGAGAAAAAAACCTGGCAATGGTGGTGGGCAGAACCACGGGCACGTACGGAAACAATATTTTTTGTTTCTTTTAGCGGTTTACTCGATTAATAAGCCCGAACTATTTTGCGTCCGGTTACGGACGCAAAATAGTCGAGACGCCAAAAATTAATGGTAAAATGGAAATGTATGGACGCAAAATATGCCTGCGGCAAATAAAAAAAATAATATATATTATATATATAAATTATAATATATATATATAATATAATATATAATATAATATATATAAATATATATATAGTTTACATCCCGCTAAACATTTGCTTCCTTTCATAACCGGGTCGATGCGGTCCCCAGGAAAGGTGTAGTAGCGCATTTTAGTGACGTAATTGAACCGCGGAAAAAATGGATAACGCCGACACTTATTTACTGTATGTTTAAAATGAAATTATACGATTTCATTCTAACGCATCTTGGCTCCTTAATTTGCCCTATCTATTGCGTCACTGCGTATATTTTCAGACAATTGCTAACTTTTGCCTCCGATGTATATTTTTTGTATAAACTTGTAAGTATAATGCCGTCCGCACGTTGCACATGGGGTCGAAATAAACGTATATAGAAGCAATATAGATATTATATAGATCAATATAAACTGTATTTTGTGTTTTTCGTGTGGCGCATTAGTCAATAAAGTGTAGATCGCCAGTCGGACACTGTAATGAGGTTTGGCGAATTTGATAACTATTGAATTGAAAATTAGTTACACCGTTTTTATGCTTGAAATATTTATTATTGTGAAAGGAAGAAGACATAATTGAGTGTTAAAAAATAGTCTTATTTAGTACTAATTATTATGGTTTTAAAGCACATTTTTGCTTATATGGAAAATATAAAAATAATTGGTAGAATAAATACCTCAAGAACTGATTTTCCTCGAACCAAAAGTTTGAAACAAAATACCTTAATTTCTGAAGTTTGGCAAATGAAAGAACTGCTAAGAAAATATCACCATGGCAAACTTCTTACAAGCATCTTTCGTATCAGAGGGTTTTGAAACCACAAAGGGGTATGTGTAAGAAAAAACCAAAGGTTGATCCGTGAAAATTACACTAGTTCCTTCACGAAAAAAAAAGCTGGGTGACCCACCAACTCTCATAATGAAAATGAATCAGTCAGAATCAAAATCTTAGAGTGTTCTGACTCGAACTAACTGAAATCAACATAACCACATGACAATAAATGTATAGCTAATGGCATTAATAATAACCTTGCTGGTATCACTGGTTTATTACAGCAGAGGACCGCTCGTTTGGAGACATTGTGGGCTCCCCCGTTGGAGCTTATGTAGAGCGGAGCAAAGACAAGCGATCCAGATTGAAAGCCACCCTGTGACATCCCAACTTCAGGTGGGAGGGCACATTTATACTACGGGCCGATGCTGAACGGGCCTGCTGCAATCGCCCACGGATAACAATGGCACTGAAATATCTCGCTGAAAGGTGAAAATTCCATACCGAACGAGACCGGCACGTAGTGTCACCCCGAGAGAACTGCTAATGATCCAAATCCAGCCAGGGCACAGGGCCGGTATTTGTGGGCCCAGTCCTAATCAAGGATATCATAAGCCTGAGAAAACATACAACAGTCTTCCCAGCAGAGGTATTCACCCTTGCAACCTGTGCAGAAATGATGCAAAGGGGGCTACATGAAGGAGGAAAATTAATATGATGACTGACAGCCAGGCTGTCATTAAGGCATTCTCGAACCACATAACTAGGTCAAAACTAGTTCGGGACTGCAAACAATCTCTCAATGCATGCTGGCACGAGACTACACGGCGTCTCTGATTTGATGTCGGACATGAGGATGGAAATGGCATGTAATAGCCGACGAACTAGCCGATTGGAGGCTCTAAGAGACACTTCATGGGTTCAGAGCCCGTAGTGAATACTAAGAATTCCGCAAAAAGGGAGATCTGGACCTGGTAAGATAAAAAGTAAAAGAAATGGAGGTCGACTGAAGTCAACTATAATACCAAAGCCCTGATAGGGAAGGGGATGTTAGTTTCTCTAATAACCTACTAAGTGCAGTAAGAAAGAAGTTAAAACCATTACTGGGCGGGTAGCTGGACACTGTCTCCTGCAAAAACATCTATACAACACAGCCGGGTAAGCGAACTCGTGGTGTAGAAGATGCGAAACTACAGGAGGAAACGAGTTTACATGTAATCTGCACATGTGAGAGAACTGAAGGTACTCAAGGCAGAAATATTCGGGAGAGATCTATTGGAGCCCTCGAAGGTTCTCAAGTTTCCAGTGGGCAAGCATACTGGGCTTTATAGAGAACGCCAAGCTGCTCGAGTAGAAATATAGAAGAATTAATAGGGAGGTGCAATGAGCACCTAGCTCAAGTTCCGGACAGTAAGTGCCCACCCTAACTTTAATGAATGAATGAAAACCCTTAGAACAATTCGGAAAACATCGAGATTGAGATCTTGTAGCCATTTGTTAACCTATGGATCCCTGATTGTGGACACAAGACCACGCAGAGGAAACGATTATTAAACTCGCAAAGAGACGAAGATTAGCTTGCTTTGTGCATCACTGCAGCTGCATAAATCTACTATGAAACCATGTCAAATCTACTCTCTTTATTTACATTAATGGGGTGGCAAGAATGGAAACTCCTAGGAATGTCAGAATAACATAACACAACCGTAATTTTTAAATGGGGCAGTGATACAATTAACTCTCAAAATTCTCTTCGACAAACCCTTCAAGATTATCGTGAACGGGGAGGTTGGACAGCAAAACCCAAAATTGGTATGCAAAGCTGATCAGTATCCTATCCGACAATCGAAACGCTCTCAAAAGCAGTATTCTATCAAGTAACCTCAAAACTAACTTGGAACTGCTTGGTAAATCTTGACTACTGACTAAACACAATAAAGTTACTTTGGTGTGAATACTAGGGCATAAGGACATAGCATGCAACGAACTTGCGATTGCTAATAAGGACTCTTCCATAAAATTCATTGATCTGACCCAGCTCTCGAGATAACCAATACTGCGATACGTGATGCAGTAACTGAGTGGACGAAGAAAACACCAGGCTTACTGGAACAGTAGGACAAACACAACAAGGGATAATGAGCAATCATTCAGGCATTTAGCAACCGAATACAGCTTAGAATACCGTACCGTATCGATGAACATGGTACGGCTGCCTAAGATAGTATCCACATAGAATAATAGCGTCTTAGAAGATGGACCTGTATGTAGACTTATGCAACAAGGAGAAGAAGGTAGCCCACCACGTTGTTTTTTGAATGCGTTTTCATTGGAACGGCAGAGACTACCATTGCGGGAAGCAATCAACTTGGAAGCCGGAAAAAAATACCACACAGGCTGCGAAGTCTAGTTAAGGAATTAAACACCTCTTATGTAAAGAATACACTACTCGTATCTAAGGAATAATACAATGCAGTGTTAAAAGAATAGGAAGATGATCTATATTCAGTGCTCAAATCAATCCGATTTTGAAACCAAAACCAGTTTTCAAAACCAAAATCCATTTTGAAATCAGAAGACAGGTATTTATAACTTAATTAACTTCAAAAAATACACACGGTTTTTTTTACTTAAGTTGTAAAACCGTTTTTTTTTTTTTACTGAAAATCGATTAACGCGTTTTTGATATCTGGTGATTTTTTGCAACACTAACTATCTACCGTTCTTAAAAATTTATCAGTAATAGCAAAAAAATCTGCTTTAACAAAAATTGCACATTCATAATCAAGATATCATATATTTTCCTTTGAAATTATTTAGCTATATGTGTGTTGTCCAGTACATTAACAATTGCCCATAATAACGATGTTGTATACGCACATAGGTCCAGAAAAGATATTAATAATAATAAATTTAATGATCAGATAATTAATTAAGGTATTTTTTATTTTTAAAAATATAAAGTCGAAATCGTTGGCAATTATGTAGGACTTTACAATGAAACCAGCCACAAAATTCTACCGAATCAACTTCTTCAATTAATTACAAATGACTACAGAAATAAAAAATTAAAAATCAATAAAATTTTGTATCCGCTGTATTAGGTACATACTCATCATTAACAGTAATCCTTTCCCTAGTTGTTTTGTTTTAAACGTGTTAAATTACATCTTGATATAGACGCCGAACATATATTTTCAAAATCTCATGCATCTCATATTTTTCTTATTGTGAAACTTGGCATTTTCGGCACTATACAATCACAACAACTTTAAAAGCAGTGCAATGGAAACATTTTGATTATAGACCCAGCATACGTATGGAGCGTAGTATGCGTGACCCAAAATTGTAGTAAAGGGAGGCGGTCAAAACCGCCAAGTGTCGTACAAAGGCTTAGCGTCTTTAAGTGGTACGGGTGCAATGAGATCGATCCCACACACTGTAATGGAAGTCATTCTAACATCCCACCGCTATATATTTAACATACCAAGAAAATAGTATATAGCATACTCACAAGCAAACAATAAGTAATTGAACAGCGTTGACTACAAAAAACTATTGAAATAAACTTAAGGAGGCACTCTTTGTGGGGATGCCATGCGATGCCATGTTTCAAATAATCAGATTATAATACACGATAAGAGGGACCGAAAGGGCATCCGGTGAGAGCGGACTCGAAACGGTATACAGACACCTCTGGAACAGGCTAGCGGCATAGGAGCTGGAATATATGTAAAGAAGCCTAGAGAGGCTGTTACGGTAAGGCTTCAGCAGAGATACATACGGTGTAGTTTAGGCTGAGGTTTGCTGCAATTCATCATTGTGTCAGAGAAATCGAACCAACCTACACTTAAGGCGTTCGTTACGTAAAGTGCTGAGTCTAAGGTAATTTGGGACTGTGTAAGCGCCCTAAATCAGGTGGGTACCGATCTGCATCAGCATAGGTTCCCAACCACTCGAAAATGAGGAAAATAAGAGAGCGGATGATCTTCCAGCAAGACTTGTTAGGGTCCTTCGTCAGAGTTGGTCCTTCTTTTTGGCATTACCAAATCGCAAATTTATTTAATTATAACCAGCATGATAAACTACAGGGGTCTCATATACCCCGTCGGTCTATTTCAAACTTCAAAGTCGTTTATAAGTAATGCATTTCATCGTGCAGCATGCCATGTCCTTATCGTCGATCAAGCATGAAAGATGTTAGTGGGCAGATTGCGTTGGAAGTATGCTCGTAACAGCGATAACATTTGAGAAGATGAGAACTACTTTCTTGATGTGTCAAAGTAATTGTAACGGCAGGTACAGCACTTGTCAATATGACGTTTATAAGTATGGGCAACTGTGCGACACAGAATATACATAAACAGCATATTAAAAATTAACAATTGAGATATGTATAAACAATAACAAATGTCGTCTCAACTAAACTACAGACTAAAAAGCTAGAACTAGACGCATGATGAGTCCAGAGAATAGTGGCAAAATGGCCAGGACAGAGACAGGCAAAAAATTTCTAAAAGGAACAAAGGCGTGAAATTTGCTAGAGACCTACTGAGTAAAGACAGAAATGTCAAGATGTCAAAATGGTAGTAGGGTCTGCTGACTGGTCATTGCAAATTAAACAGGCATATGTACAACATTGACTGCGCAGATGATGCTATTTGCAAGATTTTGTCAGGAGGAAGAAAAAACACCAGTTCATGTACTGTGGTAATGCGACGACCTGGCGAGGAAAAGGTTTCTAGTCATGGGCGTGGAAGAACCCCACAGCTAACAAATACACAAAGAAGCGCTCTCAAGGATAGTAGACCTAATTAAATAGAGTGTGTCTTCTAGGAAAAAAGGTGACCACATAGATCTGAAAAGATTGCAGTGAAACCTATCCATCCACCATCTTAACCCTAACCCAACTTAATCTATGTGTTGGTTGAGGTCGATGAAAGAAACACTTAATAACTGTTTAATTGATATATCGACAAATGTTTGCTATTTACATTTGTCGATATATCAATTAAACAGGTAAAAAAGTGTGTGCCTTAATGAAGAAGCATCCTCAGAGTTTAGTACCATCCTAGAAATCAGATACCTAAGCTGAATGCAAGTTTTTTGAATATTTGAACTGAAAATCTATTTTAAAATGTCGATTTCCCCACTTAATTGGATAAGCAAGACTATGACAATGTTTTTATTTGGTGGAGGCGCCAGGTGCCATACTTCAATCTTTGCAGTTCTTCCGTGCTATTACTTATGATATACCATACTGTAATCAATTGAGAAAATTGTAAAGAAAGAATAGTCGATTTCCACTTTCTCCGTGTGGCAAAGTCTTCCAAGATTAAAGTTGTTTTTTTGATTTATTAGGTGGATCTACATACATAGTCGACACTTTAGTACAAATAGTGAAATCTATCATATGATATCCATTTTCTAGAATTTGTTTACTATAACTGAAAGATAGTTGTTGTGGCCAAACTGGATTTTGTAATTGTTTTGAGAGATATCCTTGGCTTATTGAACTAAAATAAATTAATGGGAAAACCTAACTGAAAATTATGTAGAGTATCAAAAAAAAAAAAGGAAATGCTGGAAGAGAAACGGTAGTATAAATAAAATAATTTTAAATTTCTGGTAAATATTACATTTTGTAAAGAAAACATCTATAAAAAAATCAAATCACGGGCACCTCTTACTTAAACGATACTTTTCAAATGCTTCACAATGTATTCATTAGTCAAAGGAAAAGAAACACTTCTAAACATTTTTTTTTAAATTGTGTCATACATATGCCTACTGATTTACAATCACTAACCTCATCGATTCTTCTATATGTGTGCGACGTTGCCAAGTAGAAGGAAGCAAAATAATGCGCGATATGTAATAAAAATATACGGCATAAGTATATTATTTTCGCTCTATCGGCATTTCTGTGAACTAAATTATACGTGAATTTTACATATGACGCACTATTTTGCTTCCACCTATTTTCCATCTTAGGTACTAAACGGGTTGGAATAAAAATATGAGAAAAAAACCTGGCAATGGTGGTGGCATGACCAACGGGCACGTACGGACTTTTTTTTTTTCTTAGCCGGTTTACTATCGATTAATAAGGCCGGAACTATTTTTGCGTCCGGTATACGGACGCAAAATAGTCGAGGACGCAAAATGTAATGTAAAATGGCAATGCATGGACGCAAAATAGTGCGTGGGATAAATATATATATATATAATATATATATATATATATTTGTCCTTTCGATAATACGACGTCCACACATTGGTTGGGGTGCATTGCATGTGGCGTCCACCGTCATATGACGTCCGTATATGGACGCCACAAAACATTTCTATGCTAATGTGATGTACTGACTGCCTAGACCTTGTAAAACGATTTTTAGCTGGACGTTATTTTGATGCCCCGATGAAAGTTTTGTGTATTAATTAGTTCGGCGAAATACTGTAGTGTGGCGCTGCGGGAATTTCGTAATATACCCAAATATACAAATTATGACATCCTTCCGCGTATGCGACGTCCAATCCTAAAATAATGTTTATAATATTTTCGCGTATGGGACGTCCGGTAGCTCTGACAACATTGCAGCATAGTTATAGCCATTGATAGCGAGGGAGGGGGTGTTACGCGTCTTATTAATTTTGCATTCGGTATGGTGTATTATGAGCAGAGCGAGGTGGATTTCAGGCGCGCGACATTACCAAGGGACGATGTTTCTCTCTTTGATAAAGGTATATGTAAACGGGCACTTGACTATTTGTACTGCTAGCTGGTAGAAGGGGAAGAACATCAAGGCTGATACTCCAATAGCAGGGCAGCGGGCTCAGATGCTCTATCGTGCGATAGACGATGAAATATAATTACATGCAAAAAGACAGTGGCGTCCTAAAGTTTTTTGTTAGCGCTGTTGTATATTAAAATTCAAAAGTTGTTTTTAAATTATATATCGTACAATACGCAGTTTATTTAATTTCTAGCTGCAGTAACGTGATAATTTTAGAATTTCTATAATAGTAAATTACTGCAAAAGCTGTATTTCATTAACACTACGCACTAGTGCAATTTAAAATAAAGTATAATAATATTAAAGGCATGCGTGTGTAATTACAGACGTTATTTTAATAAAAGGGAAGAGTTTACTTGTGAATTTGTTTCTATTGACGTCCCAGATATATATATATAAAAATAGAAATCTAAAACCTTTAGCAAGAAAAAGCCATCTCCTCGGCAAAAGAATTATAAACTGAAAATGTACTTTGAAACATAAGAATAAGTAAGTTACGAAGTAGAAAGGTAAGAAATGCCTAGAAATATCTATAAATAATAATCGCTTTATTATTTATATATATTCCTTATATATTATTATTCGCAAATCGCAAGGAAAAAGGAACTCTTTTGTAGCCAAATATATGAAAGTAATACGTACAACGATTCTCAACAAAAGACTACGATTACACGAGCACTGAATAGTACTGACCACTACAAAGTTTACTGTCATTTACTATTGATTTAAAAATAATAGAAAATTCTTTCAAGCTGAACTACGTATATTAAAGTAATTTTAATATTATATGTAATATGTATGTAGCTTAAAGTTTGGTGAAGGAACTTCAAGTTTCTGTTACTGAACACTTCTTTTTTTGGTATAATTGTGTTTCTAACAGTAACCACATGATACCTATATGCATGTATATATGTATATGAAACAATTCTCAACAAAAAACAAAATGCAGCAACCGTCACACGTATGTACACGTCGTACCGGGCAAGCCTAGTCGGCACGATGCGGGCACATTACGGGCGTCCGCCTCTGCCTTGGATGATGTAATGCCAGTTCGCCCGACATTGTCCTCCCTCTGATTATGAGTTTTAAAAATGCTTAGGTGTAGTATGTTTATTCTAGCCGATCCGCAGAACTCGCAGCTCGCTTCATCTCCTTACATTATTTCCACAACATCGGGATGTTACAGAAATATAATGTACTACAAACATGTTTAATTCACTGTCTTCGATGCCCTGTTACAGTATTTTTTTTTTTTTGATTTGTAAATTATGAATAAAAAGAAACAGTTTTCGCTAATAAAAAGAAATAATATCTTTTCAATTCAGTCAAATCAATTTAGGGCAATCCACTTAAGTTGTTAAAATTTATTTACCTATTTTATCTAGGATACATTAATAACAATACATTAATTATTCGTTTTTTTCTTTTTCGGTTGAAAATTCTTTGTTTAATAGCAAATTTCTATTTATTCCACACATCATTCAAACACAGTGATAAACCTGCAAAGAGTATTATTTATTATTATTCTTAAATAATTGGTGTTTAATTTTCATTCTAGTTTACATTACAGATGTATTTTTTTTCAAATTTGAATAACGTAAATAGTAATCCAGAATAGATGCTTTGTTAGTTATTACAGCGATTTGTATGAAGGATTCTCGTACTACCCGTATAGCAAAATATAGACATTTTTTGGAGCAGTTCTCTAGTTCTTTATTTTCAAACACATTCATATTTCTTATAAAAAATTAAATTATAATTTTTTAAGATATAAATGTTCCATTTCGTTAAAATTCGTGAACAATCGGGTGGTGTGACCAGCAGTTCTGCTCTTATTGGTAATTCGTTTTCCTTAACATGCGCAGTGCTGGTTATACCTATGCGGGTTACAGGTTGTATTCTTTAGCTTTTTCACCGTTTGCTGCATCTCGTGAGTGAAAGTTGTCGCGGTACACAGGGCAATGAAATTAACGTATACGCATTGTGCAAACATCTGAAAAGCAACCGTCTTCGAAATAATCCAATGCTATTACTTCAAAAATAACAGCCAGTAGTACCTTGTGTGGGTTGGAATATACGGAAAATTGACGCACAGTATCTTTCAGTGAATTTTACACTCATCATAAACAAACGGGTAATAGTGTCATGTTAAAGTTTGTCCACGAAACCGAAAGTGTTGGGTGAAGTGTAATGAAATAAGAAATCAAAACGCATAGACTACAAAATTATCACAAGCCCAAGCTGATACAGGAAATAATGGACTATTAGGGTTCGCAGTTCTATAACAGTCCAACAAGTTTCTGAATTATATAAAAACTATGAATAGGTATTAAATATCTTAGTAGAATTGTGAAGCCGCAGTTTCTAGACAATCTCCTTTATAGCTTTAGTATTTGTTCCACCTTTTTATTTTATATTGAAATTATTATACTTTAAACTATTTTAAATATTATTCGTCAGAAGACTGTATTCTTTACATCAGTATATGTTTAACTCATTTTCATACACATAGAACTGTTTCTAAATGTCATTATAGTTTCTAAGCAGGTATGTAAGTTTCTTCATGCCATTTTCTTGAGGTGTAATCTTTGTTTATAAATAAGATTTGAAAAATAACAAATTTCGAATAGATATCGCATGACAAAAATGTGTTATTAATGACAGAATTCAGAATAACGTTTTACAACAGCAAAGACATTTTGTTTTTTGTACAAATTTATGTGTAACAATTACTTTTAAACTACACTTATGTTTTTGATGTACAAATTATCGCAAAATATCTAACCAACGTTATGACATTAGAAGATCTACATGAGTATGATTCGGGTTTACCTAAGGATCATATAAAACTTATTATATATAAAATTTGATTAAATGTCTACTATTAGTTATTAATTTCTTGACGACCTTAATAAATATGTTTGCATTATAAACATGTACAACAATCTTTATCCCATTACCCTCCCCAATTTTTAAAAGTAATTACATTTCGCATGGATTGCTGCTTGTATTAGCACTAGAATATTAAGTATTGAAATATATTAACAATTGTAGGAAACTTTAGTTTTGAGAGGTTGATAGCAGAGCAAGAGAAGGCGATGGTGGCAGATTGTTTTTTTATCTGCATTGTTTAATTTTAATATGAAAATAGATCTGTTTGTTTGTTGTTATTAAAGTAAATTTTAAAAGAAAAGAAGGTTATTTCTTACACAATATTACTACACACTTCTATAATATTACAGCAGTTTATTTAGAAAATCCACATTATATACATCCTACGATAATATTCGGTCCATCAGACTAACAATTGTCCTCGTCACGAATGCTATATACTAATTTGTATGAATTACATTACAAGTAGTGTTGATATTTTTCTTTCACTTTTATCCATGTGATAAATTGAGAAAATACAGAGATTTTATTCCATCTGGACAACAACAAAGAATCTGGAATTAATTTATAGATGTAAACTGTGTGCCAAAAAAATTGCAACACCTTAAAAGAGTTATAAGGCTGAAGTTTCAAGTAGTATTTCATAACTACTAGTTTTCAGTAGTAAATCATAGCAATTAGAAAAAAATACCAACAATTAGCAAAAATTTATCAATCAAAATGTTACATCTGAATGAGATGATCAATGGTATCTTATGGGATCTCATTCCAGGCATAATGTAAATGACGACGATAGTTCCTGCAAGGTGTTTGCTGCTTATGGTAAACGCCTTATGTAGCAGCAACCTATCATATCCCAGACATCCTCGATCGGGTTTAAATCCGGTGAGCGAGCAGGGGGTCTAGTACGTTTCAGCGCCGCCGTTTCATCGCCGCCGTTTCAGCGCCGCCGATTCAGCGCCAGGACATTTCAGCGCCGGGACGTTTCAGCGCCGGGACATTTCAGCGCCAGCCGATTCAGCGTCGCGTTATTGAACGGTTGAACTATGGATAACTTGATGATTCATTTTTATGGAGAATTTTTGTACCATGTGTATTGGTTGCAAACTACATATGTAACATTTTCCGAATTACTTGTGATACACTCCTTTTTTTCTGTCTATAAACATAGTCTTGATTAAGTAAAATAATGAGATCCTATGCAACTGGAGTCGTGAGCTTCGATGAATAGAAAATTGTTTTAAGAATAATATTTTTTTTTCAGATTACATCTAAAGAAAAAACATAAATTAAATATCTTACTCAATAAGAGTTTATTTTATCTGGTGTTTTTCCTCGGTCTAGATTCTAGGACGTTTCGACCCCAGAACGTGTTAACGCCAGATGCAATACCAGTTTGAATTTGATTTAACAGTTATGATGCAGAGATTTTTTTGAACATCAGGAGAGAGGACACATCACAAGTCATCATATTTTTTTAGTGTTGGAAAGTGACTGTTTTAAGTGATAATTTTCTTTTTTGCGAAACATCGTAAGGATGAATCAGCAATGTTACAAATCATATTTTTTTTTAATATTGGAAGGCGGAGGGAAGGCAATTTTTTTTTTTAAACATTCGAAGAGGATACATTAAAAATGTTTCAAATCATATTTTTTTTTAACATTGGAAGGAGGAAAGGGGGAGCAGAGGATATTTCTTTTAAGGATATTTTTTTCTTGTTTTTTAAACATCGGGAGAGGATGCATTACAAGTGTTTCAAATCATATTTTATCTAGCACCGGAAAGAGGGGAATGGGAGGGGATGAGGAATTGTTCTTTTTTAGTGATATCTTTTTTTCCTTTTTTTCAGAACATCTGGATAAAGGATGCATAAGAAATGTTTTAGATCATATTTTTTTCTAACATTGGAAAGAGGGGAGTGGGAAGGGGTATATTAGCTTTTTAATGATAATTTTTCTTCCTTTTTCGAAACATCGAGAGATAGGATGCATTAGAAATGTTTTGCATCATATTTTTTTAACATTGGAAGGAGGAGAGAGGGGTGAATTATTTTTTTTAAGATAATTTTAGAAACATCGGGAGAGAGATGCATTAGAAATGTTTCAAAAGACTTTTTTTAACACTGGAAGGGGCGAGAGGGAGGGGAATGTTTTTTTAAATGGTATTTTTCTCTTCTTTTTTCGAAACATAGAAGAGAAGACAGATCGGAAAATGTTTCAAATCATATTATTTTTTTTTAACATTGGAAGGGGGAAAGGGAGGGGATAGAATGTTTTAATGATATTTTTTTTCTCGTTTTTAACAACAGGGAGAGGACGCATTAAAAATGTTTAAATCATTTTTTTATATTGGAAGAGGTGGAGGGGAAGGGGCATTAGTGTTTTTAATGACAATGTTTATGATTTGAAACATTTTTTAACGCATCCTCTCTCTTCTGATGTTCCGGAAAAAAAGAAAAAAAAATAAAAAAGCTAATACCCTTCCCCCTCCACCTTTCTAATATTAAAAAAAAATGGTTTAAAACTTTTTTAATGCGTCTTCTCCCGTTTTTTAAAAGAGAAAAAAATCATTAAAAAACATTCTACCCCCTCCCTTTCCCTCTTCCAAGTTAAAAATATATATGATTTGAAAATATTCTGATCTGTCTTCTCTATGTTTTGAAAAAAAAAAAAAAAATACAATTAGAAAAACATTCCCCTCTCCTCTCGCCCCGTGTTAAAAAAAATGTTTGAAAACATTTCCAATCCATCCTCTCTCTCGATGTTTCGAAAAAAATTGTAATTAAAAAAAATAATTGCCCCTCTTCCCTCCTTCCAATGTTAGAAAAAATATGATTTAAACGTTTCTAATGCATCCTCTCTCTCGATGTTTCGAAAAAAAAGAAGGAAAAACTATCATTAAAAAAAGCTAATATACTCCCCCTTCCCTCCTTCCAATGTTTAGAAAAAATATGATTTCAAACATTTCTTATGCATCCTTTATCCAGATATTTCAAAAAAAAAGAAAAAAATAATTAAAAGAACAATTGCCCCAAAAAAATATCATTTAAATAATCATAACCTCCCCTGTCACCCCATCCAATGGTTAAAAAATGATATTTCGACAAAAAGAAAAAATCATTTAAACAAAACATTCCCTCTCTCCTCTTATCCTTCCAATGTTAAAAAAAAATCAAACGTTTTAGATATCTGTGATCATATATGTTCAAATCAAATTAACTGGCACTGCATATGGCGTCAAAACGTTCCGGCTTCGAAACGGCCGCATCGAAACATCCCATGCAACCAAATATACGTCGTACAAAATTCTTCATAAGAATGAATGATTAAGTTAAGATCATTAAGTTATGAATCATTAAGTTATCTTAGTAGTTAACCATCCAATAATGCGGCGCTGAATTGGCCGGCGCTGAAATGTCCGGCGCTGAATCGGCCGGCGCTGAAATGTCCTGGCGCTGAATCGGCGGCGCTGAAACGGCGCCGATGAAACGGCGGCGCTGAAACGTCCCATTCCGCGCAGCAGGCCAGGGAAGAATTTCAACTTCCTCTTCGTTTATGGAAGTTCTGACAGGTATGGGCAATATGATTATCAGCGATTTTTTACAAGCAGCCAGTTGTTTCGTCAAAGATTCCAGCTTTGTGAGTGTCCTCTTCGATCTGTTGCATTTTTTTTTGGGCACTATTTCATTTATTTGCCTATACAAATCTAATGTGATCAATTTTATTCTATTTCAGTAAAGAGTAATAGTAGTAATAAGTTTATAATTTTGGATATTGTAGTTTTATATATATATATAGATATTTCTAATTCGGAGATATTAGCCGTCCCCATAAACTTTATATTTTATGTAACCCCATACCAAAAAGTCAGAAGGGGTTTAAGTCTGGAGTTCTGGGCCGGCCACTTTACTGCCCACTTCGTCCACTCCATAGGCTGGGCAAAAAATTATTCCGATAATTTCTGACCCTCTAAACCAGAGTGTGGAAGAGCCCCCGTTTGTTGAGAACCAGAGGTTATTGTAATTGAGATAAAAAGCTTGTAATGTCGGAACTACGTTTTGGGTCAATAAAAGTTTCTCCATTGGTAACGTGCCATAGATGATTCAAAAATATTAGCATTGATAATCCCTGCTAAACATCAACTTTCTAAGGACGTTGAGAGTGAGCTTCTATTAGCCATTTAGGGTTTTCCTGAGCCTAATATCGACAATTATTTCTGTTAGTTAACATATTCATTTAACATAAATTTCGTGGCTTCGTCAGAAAACAAATGTTGTTCAGAAATCCGAATTTGTTTGGAACGCATCCCTCATGATTTCACAAAATCGCAGTCTTCTATCGAAATCATCTGCCCTTAGTTCTTAGACTAATGCACTTTTATTGATGTAATTTCTCTTTTAAGCACTTTACGAACAGATCGTTCGAAAATATTATAGTCACGTTGTAGATCATTGCACGATTGTCCCGGGTCGTTCGTTCACCGCCAGCAAATATTTAATGCAGCATCACCACCAGTAGCAGTTTTTGGTCTTCCCGTCTTATACTTTTCCTTTACGGTCGGATGTCTGCGTATTTTTCAATAAATTTGGAAAGTCTGCGTAATAGTAGTACGGTTAGAATAGACGTAATTGAATAATATGCATATTCTTGCTTGCGCAAATTTTCGATCACCATACCTTATCATGACGAAAATATTAGATTTACCCTTTTCTGTTGAGTGAACCATTTTTAACACAACTCAAATTTAAAACTAACTCACAAGAAATTATCAACAGCGACGTTGATTTCAAAAAAATAACAACTGATAACCAATCAAAAAAATATCGACAAGGCAGAGGCACAAGTAACAACAATTTCGTGTGTGACTATTACATTAGTATCTTGAAAATATTATTGTGTGACCCCTCATAAAATGTAACACTATTTGTACGTAGAAAAATTTGTGATTCTGAAAATAGTAAAAACGTATACATAATTATTCAAAAAACAAAAACAAAAGAACTTTTATTGAAGAAAACTTAGATTAAAATAAGAATTTAATAAATAAGCATTAATCAATACTTTTGCCGGAGACGCGCCTTGTAGTGTAGCTCTTGTATTTGTATGCATACATAAGAATGTTAAGAAAACAACAAACGTTTAGTAAAATCATAAATCAAATGGGGCTGTAAAAAAATAGATAGATATGGCAACATGGCGGAGTTCATTCTAACGGTATTATGAAAGTAAGTATATTTCGTGGTTGCTATAAAGCGGTAAAACATAGCGTGCATACCCATGGACGTCACATGAGCGACATACTGAAAGGACGTCACATTAATTTCATAATGGGGAATAAACTATGAACGCGATAGAAAAATATAGAAGTGTACAGCGTTATATGTGGACAACCCTTATTACAATCCAATCGTCAAACTTCAATATATATTGCGCTATCAGGTGGACGCAATAAACGCGGTTCGGTGAAAAGACGTCAGTAATGATAGAGGGATGTAATATATATATATATATATAATATATATATATTATATATATATATATATATTTACATCCCGCTAACTATTTTGCTTCCTTTCATAACGCGGTCGTAGTGCGTCCCAGGAAGGAGTATAGTTAGAAGCATTTTAGTGACGTATATTGAACGCGGGAAAAAATGAATAACGCCGATCACTTTTTTATCGCTGTAGCTTTAAAATGAAATTATACGATTTTTAATTTACGCACTTTTTTGCTTCCTTACATTTGCCTATCTATTTTGCGTCCACTGCGTATATTTTCAGACAAATTACTATCTATTTTGCGTCCGATGTATATTTTTTTGTATAAACTTGTAAGTATAATGCGTCCGCCACGTTGCAACATTGTTGGTCGAAATAAACGTATATAGGAAGCAATATAGCATATTTAATATAGGATCAAATATAAAATTTATTTTGTGTTCTTTCGTGGTGGACGCAAATTAGTCGAAATAAAGTGTATATCGCCAGTCGAGAACACTGTATGAGGTTTGGTCGAATTTGATAATAATTGAATTGAAAATCAGGTTAGCACAGTTTTTTAATGCTTGAGAATTATTTTGTATGTGTAAGCTGATAGAAACATAATGTGAGTGTTAAAAAATAAAGTCTTATTTAGTACTAATTATTATGGTTTAAAGCACATTTTATGCTTATCTGGGAAAATATAAAATTATGGTACGAACTAAATACCTCGGAACTGATTTTCCTGCGACCAAAGTTTTGAAACAAAATATACTTACTTCCTGGAAGTATTTGGCAATGAAAGAACTGCTAAAGAAAATATCACCAATTACAAACTTCTTACAAGCATCATTTCAGTACTCAGAGGGTTTTGAAACCAACAAAGGGGTAGTGTGTAAAGAAAAACCTAAAGGTTGATCCTGTGAAAATTACACTAGTTTCCTTCACGAAAAAAAGAAAGCTGGGTGACCTAAAGCCACCAATTCTTCATAATGAAAAGATGCAATTCAGTCAAGAATCCAAATCCTTAGGAGTGGTTCTTGACTCGAAAACTAACTTGGAATCAACACTTGACCACATGACAATAAATGTAATAGCTAATGGCATTAATGACAACCCTTGCTGGGTATCACTGGTGTAATTAACAGCAGAGGGACCGCCTCTTGGAGACTATTGTGGGCCTCCCCCCGTTGGAGCTTTATGTGAGAGCGGAGGCAATGAATGCGATCCCTAGACTGAAAGCCTACAACCTGTGACACCCCAACTTCAGGGTGGGAGGGCACATTTATACTACGGGCACGATGCTCGACGGGTCTTGCTGCAAATGCCCACGGATAGCATGGCACCTGAAATTATCTTCACTGAAAAGGTGAAAATCTCCATACCGAACAGAGACCAGGCACGCATGAGAGCACTGCTAATGATAGTTGTTGATGTTCACGGACGGATCCAAATCCAGCCAAGGCACAGGAGCCGGTATTTGTGGGCCCAGTCCTAATCAAAGGATATCCATAAGCCTGAGGAAACATACAACAGTCTTCCAGGCAGAGGTATTCGCCCTTGTAACCTGTGCAGAAATGATTGCAAAAGGGGGCTACATGAGGAGGAAAATTAATATAATGACTGACAGCCAGGCTGTCATTAAGGCATTCTTGAACCACATAACTAGGGCAAAACTAGTTCGGGACTGCAAACAATCCCTCAATGCACTGGCACGAGACTAAACGGTGTCTCTGATTTGGGTGTCGGAACATGAGGATGTAAATGGCAATGTAATAGTCGACGAACTAGCCGATGGAGGCTCTAAGAGACACTTCATGGGTTCAGAGCCCGTATGTGGAATTACTAAGAATTCCGCAAAAAGGGAGATCTGGACCTGGTTAGATAAAGAAAGTACAAAGAAATGGAGGTCGACTGAAGGTCAACTATATACCAAAGCCCTGATAGGGAATGGGGATGTTACTTTCTCTGTTAACCTACTCAGGTGCAGTAAGAAAGAAGTTAAAACCATTATTGGGCGGGTAGCTGGACACTGTCTCCTGCAAAAACATCTATACAACACAGGCCGGGTAAGCGAACCGTGGTGTAGAAGATACGAACTACAGGAGGAAACGAGTTTACATGTAATCTGCATATGTGAGGAACTGAAGTACTCAGGCAGAAATATTTCGGAGAGATCTATTGGAGCCCTTCGAGGTTCTCAAAGTTCCACTGGGCAAGATACTGGGCTTTATAGAGAACACCAAGCTGCTCGAGTAGAAATAAGAGAATTAATAGGGATGGTACAATGAGCACCTAGCTCAAGTGCCCGGACAGTAAGTGCCCACCCTAACTTTAATGAATGAATGAAAGCCCTTAGAACATTCGGAAAACATCAAGATTGACATCTTGTAAGCCTTTTGTTAACCTATGGATCCCTGATTTGGTGGACAAAGACCACGCAAAGGAAGACGATTATTAAACTCGCAAAGAGACGAAGATTAGCATGCTTGTGCATCACTGCAGCTGCATAAATCTACTATGGAAACCATGTCAAATCTACTCTCTTTATTTACATTAATGGGCGGCAAGAATGGAAAACCCTAGAATGTCAGAATAACATAACACAACCGTATTTTTTTAAATGGGCAGTGATACAATGACTCTCAAACTTCCTTCGACAAACCCTTCAAGATTATCGTGAACGGGGATGGTTGGACAGCAAAACCCAAAACTGGTATGCAAAGCTGATCAGTATCCTATCCGACAATCGAACCGCTCTAAAGCAGTATTCTATTAAGTACCTCAAAACTAACTTGGAACTGCTTGGTAATCTTGAACTACTGACTAAACACAATAAAGTTACTTTGGTGGTGAATACCAGGGCATAAGGACATAGCATGCAACGAACTTGCGAATGCTAACAAGGACTCTTCCATAAAATTCATTGGATCTGACCCAGCTGTCGAGATAACAATCTGCGATACGTGATGCAGTAACTGAGTGGACCGAAAAGAAACACCAGGCTCACTGGAACAGTGAGGAACAACACAACAAAGGGATGATGAGACACCATCCAGGCATTTAGCAACCGAATACAGTTTAGAACGGTACCGAATCGATGAACATGGTACGGGCGTGCCTAAGATAGTATCCACATAGAATAAGCGTCTTTAAAGATGGACCTGTATGTAGACTATGCAACAAGGAGAAGAAGGTAGCCCACCACGTTGTTTTTTGAATGCGTTTCATTGGAACGGCAGAGACTACCATTGCGGGAGCAATCAACTTGAGGTTATCTGCCGGAAAAAATACCACACAGGCTGCGAAGCCTAGTTAAGGCAATTAACACCTCTTTATGTAAAGAAATACACTACTCGTATCTAAGGAATAATACAATGCAGTGTTAAAGGAATAGGAAGATGACTCTATATTCAGTGCTCAAATCAATCCGATTTTGAAAACAAAACCAGTTTTCAAAACCAAAATCCATTTTTGAAATCAGAAGACAGGTATTTATAACTTAATTAACTTAAAAAATACACACGGTTTTTTTTACCTTAAGTTGCAAAACCGTTTTTTTTTTTTTTTTTACTGAAAATCGATTAACGTGTTTTTGATATCTGGTGATCTTTGTGCAACACTAATATCTACCGTTCTTAAAATTTATCAGTATACAAAAAAACTGCTTTAACAAAATTGCACATTCATATCAAGATATCATAATATTTGCATTTGAAATTTATTTAGTAATATGTGTGTGTTGTCCAGTACATTACATTTGCCATAATAACGATGTTGTATATACGCCATAGGTCCAGAAGATATTATAATATAAATAAATTTTAATGATTAGATATTAATTAAGGTATTATTTTATTTTATAAAAATATAAAAGTCGAATCGTTTGGCAATTATGTGGGACTTTACATGAAACCAGTCACAAAATTCCACCAAACCAACTTCTTCAATTAACTACAAATGACTACAGAAATAAAAAAATTAAAAATCAATAAAAATTTTGTATCCGCTGTATTAGGTACATACTCATACATTAACAGTAATCTTTCCCTATTGTTTGTTTTAACGTGTTATAATTACATCTTGATATAGAGCCGGAAACATATATTTTTCAAGAAATTTCATGCATCTCATATTTTTTCTTATTGTGAAACTGGCATTTCGCACTATATATCACAAACAATTTTAAAGCAGTGCAAATGGAAACATTATGTTATAGGACCCAGCATAACGTACGGAGCAGTAGTATGGTGACCAAATTGTAGTAAACGGAGGCGGTCAAAACGCCAAGTGGCGTACAAAGGCTAGCGTCTTTAAGTGGCACGGGTGCAATGAGATCGATCCCCACCACTGCAATGGAAGTCATTCTAATCTGCCACCGCTATATATTTACATACAAGGAAATAGTATATAGCAACTCAAGCAACAATAAGTAAATTGCACAGCGTTGACTACAAAAAAACTATTGAATAAACTTAAGGAGGCACTCTTTGTGGGGATGCCATGCGATGCCATGGTTTCAAAATATCAGAGTTATAATACCAGATAAGAGAGACCGAAAAGGCACTCCGGTGAGAGCGGACTCGAAACGGTATACAGACGCCTCTGGAACAGGCTACGGCATAGGAAGCTGAAATATATGTAAAGAAGCTAGAGAGGCTCTTACGGTAAGCTTCAGCAGAGATACAACGGTGTAGTTAGGCTGAGGTTGCTGCAATTCATCATTGTTGTCAGAGAAATCGAACCACCTACACTTAAGGCGTTCGTTACGTAAGTGCTGAGTCTAAGGTAATTTGGGACTGTGTAAGCGCCCTAAAATCAGGTGGGTACCCGATCTGCATCAGCATAGGTTCCCAACCACTCGAAAATGAGGAAAATAAGAGAGCGGATGATCTTTCCAGCGAGGCTTGTTAAGGTCCTTCGTCAGAGTTTGGTCTTTCTTTTGGCATTACCAAATCGCAAATTTATTTATTTATAACCAACATGATAAACTACAGGGGTCTCATATACCCCGTCGGTCTATTTCAAAACTTCAAAGTCGTTTATAAGTAATGCATTTTCATCGTGCAGCAGTGCCATGTCCTTATCGTCGATCAAGCATGAAAAGATGTTAGTGGGCAGATTGCGTTGGAAGTATGCTCGTAACAGCGATAACATTTGAGAAGATGAGAACTATTTCTTGATGTGTCAAAGTAATTGTAACGGCAGGTACAGGCACTTGTCAATATGACGTTTATAAGTATGTGGCAACTGTGCGACACAGAATATACATAAACAGCATATAAAAATTAACAATTGAGATATGTATAAGCAATAACAAATGTCGTCTCATCTAAAACTACAGACTAAAAGCTAGAACTAGACGCATGATGAGTCAGAGAATAGTGGCAAAAGTGGCCAGGACAGAGACAGGCAAAAAATTTCTAAAGGAACAAAGGCGTGAATTTCTAGAGACCTACTGAGTAAAACAGGAAGATGTCAAGATGTCAAAATGGTAGTAGGTCTGCTGACTGGTCATTTCAACAAACAGGCATATGTACAACTTGGCCGGCAGATGATGCTATTTGCAGATTTTGTCAGGAGGAGGAAACAACACCAGTTCATGTAACTGTGCTAATGCGACGACCTGGCGAGGACAAAGGTTTCTAGTCATGGGCGTGGAGAACCCCACAGCTAAACAAATACACAAAGAGGCGCTCTCAAGGATAGTAGACCTAATTAAGACGGTAAAATTAGAGTGTGTCTCCTAGGAAAAAAGGTGAACCACATAGATCTGAAAAGGATTGCAGTGAAACCTATCCATCCACCATCTTACACCTAACCCAACTTAATCTATGTGTCGGTTGAGGTCGATGAAAAAAACACTTAATAACTGTTTAATTGATATATCGACAAATGTTTGCTATTTGTTTTCGATATATCAATTAAAACAGGTAAAAAAGTGTGTGCTTTAATGAAGAAGCATCTCAGAGACTTTAGTACCATCCTAGAAATCAGATACCTAAGCTGAATGCAGAGTTTTTGAATATTTGAACTGAAAATTTATTTTTAAATGTTGATTCCCCACTTATTGGATAAGCAAGACTATGACATGTTTTATTTTGGTGGAGGCGCCAGATACCATACTTCAATCTTTGCAGTTCTTCCGTGCTATTACTTATTATATACCTATATGTAATCAATTGAGAAAATTGTAAAGAAAGAATAAGTCGATTTCACTTTCCCGTGTGGCAAAGTCTTCTCAGATTAAAGTTGTTTTTGATTCTAATTGATTTATTAGGTGGTCTATACATAGTCGACACTTTAGTACAATAGTGAATCTATCATATGATATCCATTTTCTAGAATTTGTTTACTATAACTGAAAGATAGTTGTTGTGGCCAAACTGGAATTTTGTAATTGTTTTGGGAGATATCCTTGGCTTATTGAACTAAAATAAAGTAATGGGGAGAACCTAACTGAAAAATTATGTAGAGGTATCAAAAAAAAAAAGAAATGCTGGAAGAGAAACTGTAGTATAAGTTAATAATTAAAAATTTCTGGTAAATATTACATTTTGTAAAGAAAACATCTATAAAAAAATCAAAGTCACGGGCACCTCTTACTAAACTGACACTTTTCAAATGCTTCACAATGTATTCATTAGTCAAAGGAAAAAACACTTCTAACATTTTTTTTTAAATTGTACCATACATATGCTACTGATTTACAATCACTAACCTCATCGGTTTCTATATATGTGTGCGACGTTGCCAAGTAGAAGGACGCAAATAATGCGCGGTTATGTAATAAAAATAGACGGCATGAGTATATTATTTTGGGCTCTATCGGCATTTCGGTGAACTAAATTATACGTGAATTTACATATCACGCACTATTTTGCCTTCCACCTATTTCCATTCGTATACTAAACGGGTTGGAATAAAAATATGAGAAAAAACCTGGCAATGGTGGTGGCATGACCAACGGGCACGTACGGACAATTTTTTTTTTTTAGCGGTTTACTCGATTAATAAGGGCCGGAACTATTTTGCGTCCGGTATACGGACGCAAAATAGTCGAGGACGCAAAATGTAATGTAAAATGGCAATGCATGGACGCAAAATAGTGCGTGGGATAAATATATATATATATATACGTATAGTAAATATAAATGTTCTAAAAGAATTAATTTTCTTTTCAGATGAATCTCGAAAAAACCTTGCTTTCCTTTATTCTATTTCCATTTGTATTAATTAACTGTTACTATACTAACACTCCTTATGATAGCTCTAGCGGAATATTTTATAGTAATTTAGGTAACGTAAGGATTTCTAATACGAAGCTTACCCTATTGACGCACATAAACACAACCTATTTAAACGATGCGCGAATGACTTTGAAACATTATTATAGTATGTCATCTAACCTTTGCACAACTCATCAAAAAGATCCATCAAAAAACACTATCACAGGATTCCACTGTGAAAGAACTCTTCACCTAATAAAGGAACGTATTAGCGAAATTGACGAAAGATACGAAATTTTAACGCACATAATTGGCTCAAAAATATCTCGCCGACGAAGAGGTTTACTCGATGGTGCTTCTTATGTTCTCAACTGGCTTTTCGGCATACCAGATGCAGATGATGCAAAATATTATGTAGATAGCATTAATTCTCTTGTTAACGACAACAAACAAACGCAAACCTTACTAAAATCACAAATACAGATAATATCGAGTACCATTAAAAATTTCAATAATTCTATTAGTTCACTTAAGGAAAATGAGGATCAAATGAACGAAAACATTAAATTGATAAACTCTTTCGCTGATTCTGTCAATAACGTCTAATGATTAACAACTAGAAACAATTATTACAACAACAAATGACTACATTGTTATCTCTTTCAAGTAGAATTGCATGAACACGAAAAATATATTAATGGCGATTAATCTTGCCAAACACGGTATTCTTTCACCTGAAATTATAACGCAAAACTTTATATGACGAATTGTCGCAATATAAAGGAGAATACTCTTTACCAATGGTACCCAATTACAATACCATACATGTTTATTATAAATTACTTGAAATGCAAGCTGTTTCTAACAAAGATATCATTGTATTTGCTATTAAAGTACCACTAGTAGATAAAGCGATCTACAATTTATACGAACTTATTCCTCTGCCAATCAAAAATCCTAATGAATCCGTTTTCTTTTACATTGAACCTAGTCAACCTTACCTACTCCTATCACAAAGTAAGACCTATTATTCCTTTATGCAAGGTTTGACACGGTGCAATCAATATGCCAACCAGCAGTACATATGTGATGACGTCCACACGCAAAAACGCACAGAACAACCTGTGTGCGAAATTGGATTAATATCTTCAAGACCGAATCGTATTCCCAAAGACTGCCAGATAAGAAGAATCAACGCAGTAATTCAAACATGGAAGTATATCAACAACAACCAGTGGATCTACGTATTAGAAAATCCAACTGCACTTACGCTAATCTGCGAAAAAGACCACATTGAAGACATCAACCTTAATGGTAGTGGCCTCCTCCAACTGCATAGAACATGTAAAGGCTACACAGATTCCTCAGTATTGGATACATCAAACTCAGTCACTAAGAATTTAGCCATTATGTTCCTCCAATCAAGATAACCGAAGATGGATTGCTGTATCTTGGATAAGCCAAGCTCGACGTGAACAACTCCATACGTCTAACACCCGTACGCCTTACAACATAGACCTCACAGAACTGAAATATGCCCACAAGAAATTAAACGAATTTGAGAAACAATATCGAAACAGTCCAACGACTCGCTCAGAACACACACACACAGATGGTACACTATTGCTCTTTCATTAATTGGTGCTCTGATTTCTATAATCATTTGTATTACTGCTGCTATTGCTGCGGATGCTGGAACCTTCTGTCGCGACTGTTCTGCTTCGTAAAGGGATCGAAAATAACAATGGTCTTCCCTTATTATTCGAACTTTCGTTAATTGTACTTTCGACTCCAAGAAACGTACTGGATACGACAACCACTCTCACGACATCGTAACTTACGACAATCGCAGAGAAATTGGCAACCATTGCGTACGTTTACAACCCTACATCGAGGACGAAGACATCTACGAAGAGCCCATCTCTCAACATTCACAACACACTCCTCAACAATTCAGAACTAGGCGCAGCACAATTCCCCTTTGAAGACGCCAACATAGCCGTCATCTCCAAAGCTAAAGGAGGGAGGTGTTGGATAACCATAGTGCTTTTGTATTATGTGTCGCCATGTATATATTTCATATGTTAGTTTAAGTATTTTAAATTCATTTAAGACTTCTATATAAGATAAACACTTTTCTCACTATCATAAACCCTTAGATAACCCTTCATTTGTGTGCATCAAATTATGTATTTGTTTTCTAATATTATTTAGCTGCTTCATTTCTCACCTCATATTTTCTCATATAGACGACATTTATTCTCAATTATAACAAATTTATTATAGCCTTTTCAAATCTTTCTTAGTCTTCAAATGTAAATTTTATATGTGTTATATTTAATTCTTTGTCTAATTCTAAGAACACGATCTCGTATCGTCGAAGTTGGAACCAAAGTAGCCCGATTTTAGATTTTGTCAACCGTAACTAATTAATTAATAGCTCACTATAAGTGGCCTGAGGGCACGCAATATGAATTCTACGATAACGAATCCCTAGCGTGAGAAATTATCGTATGTACCAGTTTAAAAACTAAATTCAACAGAAAAAGATCAGTCCAGTAAGTGAATAGATTTCTAACCGTCAACATTTAACAACAACCAATTTTCAAACCGTTGTCATGAATTTTCTTTAAAAGTGAAATAAAGTTATTTTAAGAGAACTTAGAGTTATTATTTAAACAACCAATTCGTCGGTTAACACAGTAGTGGGAACGCAACAACACCGACAATTTATGCACCAGCTACATATTATATTGATTATATTATTTTTTCCTCTATATGCATTTGCCTTGTTTCCAATCGCATATCACAACAATCTTCTAAAGATCCTAGCTGCACCCTTCTCCAACATCTCCAGTTGACAGACTCCATATTTCGATGCGTACAAAAGGGTTGAACATATACTATACCATCAAATAGCCTTGTTACAATGTTAAAAGTTCCGGTTTTTGATTTCCACATTTCTTATTTTAGCTTAAGCTATCGCAGTTTTTTTAACAAAGTATCCAGGACCATGTTAAAGTACCACGCTTGTAAAAGAACACCCGATAAGTATATATCTTAACACATATATTTAAGCGGCTGTTCATTGTAATAAAACGTACCGATCTGCTGTTTCCTCCTTAGTTTTACTACTACCTTAGTTTATCGGTATTAAGAGTCAGTTGATTGGTTTTCACAGGTACTGTTTTACTATGATCATTTTCTATTTGCGTCTACCGATGAGTTACAAGTAAAAAACTATCGGCGTACATTAATAGAAATAGCGATCTGCAGCTAGTTATTTTTATGCCATCCAACTCTTGCTCTTAAAAGTATTCTGCTATGTCAGAGGTGTATATTGAAAAGGGCAGAGGAGAGAGACAATCCCTTTGCATTAATCCTATTTAATCCTTCTATCATTGCGATTTCTGGTGCGGTCTCGTTACCAATTTTGAAAATCATATAAGCGTTGTTAACAGAGCTTTCATAATTCTTATTAATTTAGCGCTTATTCCTGTTTATTCCACAATTTTCCATGATTGACCGTATCTACAGACTTATTTTTTCTTTTATGTATCAACTGTTAGTTAATTTTGTTCAAACTGTTGGCAGTTACAGTTACTAATACCTTATTCAACAGATTCAACAGGTAGTGAGTCCATGGAGGCGGTAGAGCTTCATAGAATTCGTTGGACATTTGATCTGATCCAAGTCTTTTATTTAACTTAAGTACAACAAACAGCTCAATTGTTATTTCCACGTCCAGCAAACGGTGCAGCACAGATATGTACTATACATCTAACGAGAGCTTACCCCCGTAGATTTTTGAGAAAAAAATATACCAATTTTCCATGGATATATTATTTTCATTTTTAACTTGTGCAGAGAAAAAATTTATTGTTGCCACAAAGACTTCGAATGTTATGTAATGTTCGATAATACTTTTGTTTTGTTTTTTGTTTCAGGAAATGTTGGTATTCTCGCTTTAGGGTCAAGTAATTTTGTAATGCTTGGTCGGTTCTTGTACTTTTATAATTTCTCAAGGTACTACGGAATTCGCGCTCCATCTGTCGACAACTTTTATCATATCATTTGTTGGGAAAAATCGTTAGGTGTTTGTTCTCCTCGGTTAGTATTGGCTACATTTTGCTCATTCAGTTTAACAATAACGGGCAGATGAACAATTTCGTTCATTTCTACCATAAATGTATAATAAGCAGGCGCGTCACTGGGCATCCTTCCATTGAGACGTATAAAATCTAGGCTTTCCATTAGTCCAATCAACTTTTTTCCTTTATTATTCACTGTAGAGTCACGTGATTTTCTTTCCATTGACATGAGGGCGTTCGAAAGAGGTTCGCTATTCAACTGGTTCAAATGTCCCACCCTGGCATTAAAATCACCCCCAATTAACCATGTGCAATTTGAGAATGCTTCTATTTTTTTTAGTGTATCATTTAGAGCATCGGCACATATTTCGATATCCACTTTAGAGCTCCAATAATGAGCAATTATAAAATTGTTCCTGTTCTCGCGCCGGTGTTGACATAAAATCGATAAATTTGTACTCTCTATGTGTTTCATATTTAAGGTATTTCTCTCTTCCAAAACTTTTTCTTCAAACAATTATACAAAAGCACATTCCCAAATTATTTTTTAATACGGAACAGAATGGCAGAATGCAATTAAATGCAGACCAAATTAAGAATTTCCAAATTACACCATCTAAACGCTAGCGAGTAATCGATGGCTAAAGTAAATAACAAAAGAAAGGTATATATGCTGACAATCGTCTCCCGAAAGGTAATACTCTTTACAGTAAGGTGCTGCAACCTTTTCGGTTAAAGATTTAGACCGGCGACACACTGACGGAAATTCCGTCGCGTAAATTTGGTTCGCTTGAAATTAACATGAATGGAATTTCCGTTTAAAGTGGCAGTTTTCGCATTTGTGCATAAAAAATATACATTTACAAGTACAGCCCGAATTACACGACTGATTTTGATATCTTATACCCGCCCTATTTCATGCTTCTGCTACATGCTTCTAGCAAATAAAATTCCCACTTTGAGAAAGATATATCTTTCTCAAAGTGGGAATTTTAATTTGAGAAAGATATATCTTTCTCAAAGTGGGAATTTTATTTGCTAGAAGCATGTAGCAGAAGCATGAAATAGGGCGGGTATAAGATATCAAAATTACTAAGCCAATCTGTCTTCATTATAGTTACAATGTACACAGCCATGAAATTAATCAATGGCGTTAGAGGTAATACTTATTTACGTCATTCAATCTTCCTCTAAATGTCACTAAAGTAATTGTAAGGTTCCGCCATCTGTAGACTTCAGTATCCAACTCTTCCACTCTTGGTATAAGTAGTTAGCAGTGTATATGTTATTATTTTACAAGAAAAGATATTTTGCGGATTCTCAAATAATAGGTTTACCTTCCGAACACGCCCATTAAATTTTCGTCGAATGTGGGCAATATATCGTATATTGGGCATAAAATTTAATATAGATATATGATTAATTTCATCGCTGTGTTCATTGTAAATACAACGCGAGATTGGATTAGTAATTTTGATAGATATCTTATACTTCATTTTATCTGTTAAATGTTTTTAGCACAGAAAATTTAAACAAAATTTGTACTAATTTGCTGTGGTGGAACAGCATGAAAAATATTGAAAAGAAATAAAAATATTTCCTTTCCTATTTGTCCAAGTGATCTAAAATTTTGGACATACAATTTTTCTGAACAATAAATCAGTTGCATAAGAGCTTACGTTCCTCCCCCACCTTCTTAAGTTTTAAAAAATATATTGACGCCCTCATAAAGGAAGTCGTCCTTCGGGACACGCATTCCAACTTTTGTTTTCGTCGAATACATGCCTATACCGTAGTTTTGTATGTAAAAATTTGAGGCAGTTTTCTGTGACACAATTAATAAGTCCCACACCGTTTTTTATATATTTTTTCTATTTGATTGATTTGAAGTTTTCAGTAAATAATATCTGTGGGTAGTACTCAACTAAATAACAGTAGAACCATGCCACAAACCTAAAAATAAAAAATGCGAATGTAATTTTTATTGTTCTCTAAACGAAGTAGGTACATCAACGACATTTCACTATTTATTTGCATCCTAACTGTATACTTGAAAAAAGAAATAAATGTAAACTGGATATTGAATAGTATGTTATTTTTTTATTTTCATAATTTTTTGTACAGGATTCTAATTCTTCACCTTTACAGAAACGCACTTCTCAATAGCTTACCCTGCTAAGCGTTTTCTAGAAGAATATTAGGTACGTTACGGTTACTTCACTGCATAATGTGAATCAATCTTAAAGCTTTCCTACCTTGTCATCAACTTACTTCCTTTAATATTAATTTTATTTTTAAAATATATGTTATCTTCACAACAAATGGTACATGAAGTTAAAAGCATAACAAAAAAATAACTACGTAAGAAAATATGAATCGTAGCAATTACTTGATGACAGAGGGCGTATATAACGAAAACAAAGCAAACCAAAGCCAAGAAGACGTAATAAAAAGAAACGATACAGAAAAAGAACTTATGCCTGAATGATAAAAATGGGATTGTTGTGGGAACGTAAAGTATACACAATGTAGTTTGTAAGTCCTCCCTACTATAGTAATTTGCAACACCTAGTTTGACTTTGGTTACTTTGATGATTGAATGTTTAAAGTGTAAAGTTATGGGGAACCACTATATCGTTATAATTTGATTCCTTTCTACCAGGAGTAAATAATTATTATGGTGCGGCACATCTGAGCTGCGTATAAGACAAAGAGAATCCTCGATTTCCAATATCGGTGTTTTCATTACCATCGGTGATAACTGTCAGAATGAATGGTTTGGTAGCCGCTGAAAAGAAAACATATTGTTTGTATGTTGATAATCACGTTTGCCATGTTTATCGCAAGATCTACTTATTCGGAGTTTAATAACTAATAGAAAAAATACTACTAGTACATTATGAAAACAACTTATCTGACTAGATAAAGAGCAACAATTCTAAATCAAAAGTTAATTGACGTTATACGATTTTAACTATTAAAGTGAGGTATCCATCACATGCAGACTACTACAAAAGATTAAATAATGCTACAAGTACAAAAAGACAGGTTTCGCAGGATAGATGCTAATATGTCCAAAACTATGAAAAAAAAAAATGTTAGGATTTTAATATATTATATTATAAAAAACTGGACTTGGAACCCTTTCTAAGCGAAGTTTCGACTTAATAGTAAGAGAGATCTTCAGGGCCGCTACCCTGCTGCTGTTGACTGAAAACTCAGGTGAGTTACTCAGTTTCAGGTCAACAGCAACAAGAGCAGCAGTCCTGAAGATCTTCTCTTCCGACTCAGGATGAAACGTTGTGAAACAGTGAAAATTAATTCACTGACAACATGAAAATTAAACAATTGCAAGCGAAGTGAGATTTTTTAAGAGAAATATAGAAAAGGACAGGAAAAAAACGAATCTAGACGTGAATTAAAACTAAACCGACATTCAAAAAATTAGGAAATGAAATTGAACATTTGAGACATGCACAAATAATAAAGAAAATATTAACCAAATTCCGTGCCCAAGATATAAATAAAAGGGGAAGGCCAAAAAGAACTTGAAGAAATGAGGTTAGAGAAGCAGCGTGCACAGGAGTAGAGATGTAAAGGGTCTATCACCAAACGGAACGTAATGGAAGAAGTAAATAATCTCAATTCACCAATTTTACATCTAACTATGGAAAACCTAAGACCAGATAATAAGCGTGAATGGTAACGTGTTTGTAAATTATTTATTCATTTCTAACTTCTAAGACCAATAAAAGTACAATTCAATAAAATGAAATAATATTTATTAATAAGTTGTGACTTCAGGATGCATCCCTGAGAATAAATAGATACCATGTACACTATAACTAAACAATTATTTGAATATCTATATCCCGAATAAATTCAGTTCTTATACAGGACAAGAAAGTGGGTCTGGACAGTGGTGTGACAAAGAACTAGTGACTCGTGATCGCTAAGAACATAGTCTAGTTACGCCTCTCGTCGGCACGAGTAAAGTTATTCCCAACGAAAAAAAGAATACGCTAAATACATCTTCTGTTGAATTTATAGCATTCGTTGCGCGTTGCCGCGTTAGCGCGTTGAAGCATTTATGTTTGCAACTCTATTATCAAAAATTACGTTATCAACTAAATACTATGGACCAGGATGAGTTAGTTTTTTCAGCTGATATAAAATACGATGACATCTAAGCAATAGAATATCTTTATACTACCACTACTTAATACATACATGTTACTGGTAAGAATTGATTTCCACAAAATCTGTCAACAAGGAGCCCAACAGGATTTGGAATAACAATGAAATCAGTGGTGCAACTGGTACACTCCATGGGACCACTTGGTAATCCAGGAGCAAACTGCCAATCCGATAGTAGAATCCGTAATAGTAAACGAATACAATCACCCGCTGCTTGATTCCACCGTATAGAACAATGACCGGGTACTGTTGCTATGCACACTCCGTAACGCAAGTTCGCAATTTCTCTAGTTCCTGGTAGAGCTACAGCGTTTAAATTGCTATTCACTGTGACACCGTAATTAAAACTTTTTACTGATCCATTAGTTGCAGTGTAGTACATAGACAACAGTAGGAGCTAAAAATAAACAGGTATAAATCTACTAACTTGTATTCTTTGAAATTCATACAAATATGGGATACATTTGTACCTAATTATGTTAATGGCTGCCACAATATGGAAGAAAAGTTAAGAACTTTAGAGAACAGTGATGTGATAACGAATAATAAGGCGTGCATAAATTTGGGTAAACCTGTGCAGAGTTAAACCGAGGACGTTAAATTCTCGAGACCTTTGCGACATTTTTGAGATTTAGAATATTTGCGTGCTGGTCTATTCACAATGCGTGGTAAAAACACATAAAAATCAAAATTTGACGTTCTTGGTTTGACTCGGCGCATATAATAGAACGTAACTTACACACCTAAGGAAGGAGAGTCACAACCAATTTGAGCAATTTTGATGTTCCAGAAACTGGCAACACTGCTAGCATTCGTAGTTATAACTATACTTATATCATTACCAGCGTTGAAATTTAGGTAAACGTGCTGACCACTGTTTTCGCCACATATGGGTGGTATCGTCCAAGCTCCTCCAATAATATTTATCGAATCGGACACAATTGCCCATTACCATCTGGTGTTGTGACAATGTTAGTGCCAATGTTAAGCTTAAAAAGTCAATTCTCACCTACAAGAATTTAACAGATAAATGACGTGTATCTATTCATGTGTTATACTTCTGGCCAAAACCATAAAAATTGGAATTGAGGCTAAAGGAAGAGCACCTTTTCGGTGATTTAGTCTTTTTGGCATATATGTTCACAATATGAATGTACTGAAGTGATGCCAATAAATGGATTATGATTATGTTTATGATTATTAATTTGCACAATATGTAAATTTTACTACAAAAATTTTCGACAATCTTACACCAAAGATCTTAAGAAGCAAAAGAAAGCGATGTATACCTAAGAAACTGGAATTTTGAAATAAATAATAAGTAACGGACACCGGGCTAGGAAAGGATATGTAACAGAGGAAGAAATATACATATAAATATATTGTGATGCTACAAGGTAGCACACAACCGCGATAAAAAAAATATTTTTAAACATAAGTTAATTAAATTAATAAAATCCAATTTAATCACTCTAGCATCATCTACATTCATGATTGTAAATCATATGTGTACCCTCTCTAATGCATGCGGGGTTTAATTTACATTAAAACGAAAGATCTTTTATTTAAAAAGGTTCGAAATGTGAAGTGGTGAAAAACAACATAAATAAGAAAAGATCTAACTCAGGTAAATATCATGAGTTCGCTTATTTCGTAACAAATACGTTTTTTAATGTAATTCCAAGTTTTGCTAGATATTTTATCTAAAGTTATTAATAGCGTTTCGTTTTAGTTTTTCAAATTCCCGTGTTTTTGAGACATTTACCTGTGTGATTCTATGCTGAAATGACGGGTAGATCAGCATATGCAACATTGGATGGTAAAAATTACTGCGTATTCGGTTTCATGCCGTCAATACATATTAACTATAACATTCAAACTGCCACCTCATAAAATTTTTCCACTAGTACTCGCAAAATGGTCTGACGATCGTATACAAAATTTTCTAATCCAAAAATACGTAGAACATAGCGAAATAAAATTTCTTATAAGTATATTAAAATTTAGGTAAGAATCAAAATACTACGTTTTATTTTTAGGTTGATAAGGGCGCCAAATATCTTTGAGGGAGCAAAATCGTTCATCAGTTCTTAAATGGGACGTTGAATGGGGCTCTGGTACTTCGAATTACGGAGAATGGCTCGTGGACAGGAACATATCTTGGGAATATCGTCGTTGGAGAAAATTACCCAATAGTTATATAGGTAAATTAAGGATAACATACTAATATGTTAAACTTTGATTAAAATTAACCATCATTTTTAGTTGGAATTTTGAATAAAATAGGATTTTATCAAAAATAGCAGATAAATTTTATAACATTACTCAGACACTTCCGTCTCTCACGGAGGTTGGTAGTGAATGAATCGAATTACAAAACTCTAACAAACAGCCTGCGATTATCTTCGCAAGGCTGCAACTGCCTCGAGAAAATCCGTTAACTTCACTGATGTAGTGGGAATATTAGATGTGACCAAATGGAATTATAAAATGTTTACTAAATTGAAATAAATAATTATTGCAAAATTATGAAATCAGCTTACATTCATTATAAAATAAAGGTAGGTGTGTGTACATCATAAAAAAATACTGTTGAAAAATTTAAAAAAAAACAAACAATTAAAAAACAATAAATATACAGGGAGTATGCAACCTGCGTACACCTCATTTTTTTGACGAAACCGAATTCCAGGAATTTTTCCCGTCTTTTTGTTAACATATCAATGAACTTGGATTTCAAATACATATGAGACATTATTAAACTAAACTTAAGCAAATAAGTGAGCTGTAAAAATAGTAAAAAGTTCATTCAAACTGAATCGATCCAACTTTGATCTGTCATTATCTGTTGCAAAATGTTTATAATTTAAATGTTAATATTTAATTTCGATATTGGTATCTCACTACTGATCATTTTTCACCTCCTGAAGAGAACGTTTCGGCAGGGAAAATGCCTTGCAGGACTTGCCAAATGCAGAGATTTTCTACATCACCTGGACATCATCTGGCTGTCTACTGCTACAATTTTATACCTTTTTTATATCTTATTTATTTTCAAAATACCATAAAAGTTAAAACTAGTAACTTTACACTTAATAATATCAAGTGATGAAACCATTACAATATGTTTCTATCACCGTTTATTGTATTTACGTTTTACTTGAGCAAACTAATTCGATAGTAATGTGTAACTGACTTATCTATACTTAATTCATTACAGAATGTCGAAGATTGATGTTCATCTACACAAACTTTAAATGTAAAACAAAAACACTATTAGCAGTATCAGCCTAGACCTCGTCCGTCGTAAACATTGAAGGAAACCAATAACGCAACAGTTTTCTGTAGTGACATCGCTACACAGCGATATTTTACACGATAACGCTAACATTTCTGAATTGCGACAATTTTGTAATATCTATATAATAGATATTCCAAAAAAACCTTAAACCCTAAATACCTTCACTAGTGAGAACTGGCATGTTTGTATAATTGTTTTATTCAGAATACTGCTTATAATATTCCCCTCCCTAATGATACAGCCGTATATGTTATGTATGTGTACAGTATTAAATATATAAAACTATTACAGAAATGTCTAGTATGTGTTCAGATAAGTTATGAAATATTGGTAAAATATTAAGTGCCATCTTAACATATTATGTATACAGAGGTGACCAGCTTTATAAGGAGATACCATTGCTATCTCGAAACGTAAGAGATATAGGTGAAAGGTTGCCGTACTTTGAGACCAAGTAACACGCTTTATTTGTATAATATTAAGAAGTAGTTTCTTTTTATGTAATGCTTTTAAATTTTGAAAACAAAAAAATAGGTTTTTACATAATGGTACTAACATTAAATTTAAACTACAACCGTTCGGTCCATCAGACCTGCAATTTTTTCATAATTTTTGTGTCTTTGTCTATTCTGAAAGTGTGGGTGTAGATTATTAGCATTTTATTAAATAATTTTATATTTGAAATTTATATATTTATCTTTAACTCAATTCACCATTAATTGCCCATACCTAAATTCAAAGTAATGTGTTAATAAATATACTTTCAATCTCATTTAGACCATTATATTAGAGATAACTATTTTTCTTTTGGATGCTCATTAAGGAAATGACAGGATAAAGATTAGTAACATTAGTACACTTTAATTTTCTTCTATAATCTACAATATTCGAAACTTTTAATATATATATGTATATATATATATAAATTTTTGGGTTTTTTTATTATTTATTTATATTCTCGGATTTTTTAATAACTAGATTTGTTTCTAAAATATGCAACTTTTTCCGTACTTAACTGTTCTGTATGTCTTATATTTTCTGAGATCGCAATAATTCCTGTATTAAAAAATGGCAATCATATTGTATACGTATAAATAAAATGATTAATAAATGAGTCGCTACTGCTAGATACCCGCGAAATAGAACGTATAATGATCTAGTTCATATAGTCATTTTAAATTAGTGATGTTTTATATAAAATCTTGCATCTAAATATTTAATGACGTTGTTTTAGTTAATTTTTAAGTTGACTTTGATATGCTCAGGTAGCTAGAAGTATGGTCACACAATATCATACAAATCTGTAGCACTATTAGCTATGTCAAACTCTCTTCCTTCAAGTTTCTCCGTCACCGAGACACAATTTTTGCATCTCCCGTTGGGGAGATCCCCACATAATTAAAAGTTCAATTTGGTGGCATAGCTATAGATAGCATTAGCTATAGTTTTCTTTAATCATAGTTAAGAAATTCTGATAAATCATAAATATTTAAAATGGATACTATGGAAAGGGCCAGAAACGGCTTTAAGTTACAGCTACAGTATACTTACCTGACAAATATCAGGATTGCATTTTCTTATGGTATGCATACAACTAGTACTGCCAAAATAGGGAGCCGGAAAGCCGTTGCTTACGAAATATGTATTATTAAGGTTTGATGATGTACCACAACTTAATTGCACTGCAAAATACATTTTAAGCCTATATTTTTCATAGGATATCAATTGAAATAGTTGTATACCTACGCAACATACGCCAAGATTGCTTGCACACGTTCCCGATGCAAAACCGCCAGTAATCTCGCTACATTGTCGTTTCCTGTAACAGGTTCCTAATAAGCCTGTCGGTGCTGTACATACACCGTTAGCAAATTGTACAACACCTATTCCTATACCAAGTAAGGGCAAGACTGGAAGATATCAATTTTATATAGGAGCGAAATAGGCGAAACAGTTCAAGATATTTCAGAATATATGTTATATCGAATTTTTTAAGTCACAAATAATGCTTTTATCCTTAAGAGCTAGTAATGTATGGGATAAAGACCACCCAAGATCAAAAGGAAGGTACGGTATATATGTATATGTATTTATCAAAAACTCTGCACTCTTTCTCGAATCTGAATGGCGCATATCCATGTCAATTATTTTCACATACATTCCAACATTTCAGGCAAAGAAGTGCCAGTAGAACGGTGTCACAAATTCCATAGTCTAAAGAACTATTGCCATATCTGATCCTTATCCAGAGTGTTGTTCCATGTCACCGATACCCTAACAAAAAATCACATCCTTTTCCACTAACCATATCTACCAACACGCTGATCTTACTTTGGTTCTGGACCGAATTATGTGCACTAAGCGTAAACTCCATTTCCATTCCTCAACTCTCCTATCTTTGCATTTAGAGCTTTCTACCACCCTTTCCCAAGCCAACTGAAATCATATAGATTGGATAACTTCCAATAAGTCGAACCCATTAAACTCCTAATAGCCAGCAAGCAATTCCACAAATTCGAATCCCTAAATTTTCTTAAACCATACCGAAGTACTTCTTCCATGACCCATACCGTTGTTAACCTTAATCCTTCTATCCTAGCCAAAGGCAAAAGCCCGAACGACATCGTCGATTGTGCTAAACTCCTAAACTTAACATCCCTAAATGCGAAATACCTGCCCTTAAAAACCTGAAATCCGATCCTCAAATAGTTGTGCTCAAAGCTGATAAGGGAAACTAGACAGTAATGAGTATGAACAGAAGGTCCTATCCTTACTCCTGTCTCCTACAACTCCTAAAACGTGATTCTACGTCACGTATTAAACGTGTTGCATCATTAAATCCATAAAACTCTCATCAATTCCTCCGAAATTCCATAAATCCTTACCACCTAGCGATTCCAATAAACATAAACTATACGGTCAACCCAAAATCCACAAACTCAATGTTCCTTTATGTACTATTGTTAGTACCATAAACAGTCCCACTTACAAGCTCTCTAAATATCTATCCAAGATCCTCAAACCTTACACTGGCAACAGTGATTTCTTTATTCAAAATTCCAGACATTTCGTTCACGAAATGAGTGACTGACAGTAGATCCCCAGAATGTACTTTCGAAGTCCATACCTTATTTACCGAAGTTCCTACATCGTGTTAGTTTAAAAGTTTTAGTAATCCGTAAATATGAAAAATAATTTATTTTTAAATTCAATACTGATTTGTACCTACTGCACGTACACACATACTTATTAATATAACGGAATTTTATTTGTAAATTATTATAGCAGATTTCAATTATTTTTTATAAACAGTGAACAACATTTTGAATATTTGTTATAATTAATTCTTTCCAATTATTGAGTTGATCTTTTGGATTGTTTTTTATAAAATAATTAAGCGCCATGAAAGTTTTATCTCAGCATATCACCGAGGTGCAGTATTTCCCAAGTAGCCAGGAAAGAGCGCGTCTTTTTAAAATACAAACAGGCATAACCGTGTCTCCCAGCACATACCTAACGCCCAATATCGTTTCAACATTGGCATCTGTGCGTATTGCAATATGCATTTTATGCATAGTATGAGATCCCTATACTAAAATTAAATTTTGTCTACTACGGATGATAACTAGTTTCGACTACTTTAGCCATCTTCAGATCAACATCAATTAGGTTAATTGTCAATTAATGAAACCTAATTGACAGCAATTTGAAGATGGTCAAAAATAGCCGAAATTGGTTATAATAATATTTATTAGCTGTAAATTGATAATATAAGTTTCGTCAAGTATCATATTAAAGACAATTTATAAGAATATTTATCATATATAAACTTTTCTGAATCGAAAGAACGAGTTTTTTACTCTTTTTATCTATTTCATAACTTAACGTTCATTGGATATATCAATAATATATATCAATATTTGTTGAAAATAAAATTAAGTATTGTTTGGGACTGAAACCAAACGCATATTTTCAGTTCATTATAAATTTCTGGTTATATATATATCTATAATATGGGGTGAACAGTGAAACCAAATTTTGAGACCCACGTTTACGTGCGCCGTTTTTGTCCGCATTATATACGGATTGGTTTTCCGGTTGGAACACACAAGTGCATATTGAGACCCACTGTTTGGATACACCTTTACGAGGTAAATTGGCAATCACACGCACTACCGTGTAGTGCTGACAGTTTCACATTATTTTGTGAAATTTTTCGGATATCTGTTTCTTGTTTGTTTTGTGACATGTTTCGTAAATGCCTCATCATTTGCATCTTTTATATGTTTTACGATTGCGTAAAGTGCATTTAGTTTGATAAATATTTCATACTTGCGATCTTTACATTATATATTTTTGTTTGTTTTTCGTTGTTTAACATGCTTTTCTTGTAAAGGAAATATCTTATCACAAAGTTGAAAAAATACTTCGTCCAACCAAAGAAACCCTTCATCTCTGTGAATGTCGATCAAGATATTCCGAATGTAAATACGTTTATATATAAGTAGGTTTTTTATCTCAAATTTATATTGATTAAATTTTAGGCGTATTTATCGGTTCTACATTTACGAACACAAATTATTCCAGCCAGGCAATAACTAAATTACAGGTGAAAATAATAGACATCGTCTGGAAGAAATATTGAATCAAGTACGGTGGATCTGATTCAAGGGCGACTTGTGATTGCGACAATCACACCGAATGAGAGTAATTAATTTCATCCAACTTACGAAGAAAATCTTCACTAGAGGAATATTGCAAATGAACTTCTACGGCAAAGGAATGAAATCTAGCTCAAGAGTAGGACACCAATAACGGATCTTTGAAAGAGTACAAACTTAAATACTTACTGCTGAATTCAAGGATCCTCCAAAAACGCCAGGATACTAAACATAGTATCAGGGCAGTAGAAACCAGTGAGGGGTAAGATAAGGAATTTGGGGTATCGGATGTAAATTGGTATATAGCAGAACATCCAGAAATACCTAAAACAACTGTCCTGAACCAACTTTGCTCCCAGATAAAACTAAGCCATGAGATGAGGATGTGTCAAAAGATTTAATTGACTGATCGGTATATATGTCTTGAGCTACCATGACCCAAAGATTGATTGGAGAGCATATATTTATAGCTGGATTACAGGCTAAAGGAAACAAGAAATAGAAGAATTGAACGCAAAAAGCCATGAGACTATAATGTTTCTAAAGACTTCATGTCAGGTGGCTCCCTAACAAGAAAAAAAAAGTGGTATTAATCTATTTTTCTTTAATCGGCACTACAGCCACACTTCGAAAGTTATTAAAGATAATTTTTCCTTGTCCACTGACCTACTTTGTTATTTCACCTGCTTTGGCTTCCATGGTCATTTCTCGCGCTTTATATCAAGCCTCGGCACCACCGTTTTCGAGTGTAAACTTTTTATATGTTAGCGGATGTAGTGGTATTATACTCGGTATCGCGTACAATGCTGCCGCAGACACAGTGCGTCCTTAGTAGAATATTTGTCCCCTCTCCAGCATGTTTCAATATTTTTTTTTCTCCAGCGCTTTCTACCAAACCGCCGCCCCGTGCAATATGGTAGAATTCACCAATCCGCATGGGAGCATCCTTGTGGCATTACAGGGCTCTCCTACATTTGTCATTAGCAGAGCAACCATACTTGCCCTCTCTTCTGCTTTTTTGAGGAGGTATTTAATATGCTCTGCGAAATAGAAGCATTGATCCATGATTATTCCCAAATATTCTACATATCTTACAAATTTTTATCTCGTATTTCCAACAGTAAAATATGGTTGCCCACTTTAGCCTTTTCCTTGTTTCTCGCCTCGAAAAACATATAATAACATAGTAGATAAAAAATAAAGTTGATAATTTTCATCAACTTTATGAGTATTTCGCCCCACTGTGCGCTTTCTTACAGCCGTACACTCATCTCGCTGTTTCTTTATTATGCTATATCAGTGCAATGTGTTGTTTTGTCAGCCTCAATTTTACATATGCTGCAAGTTTGTAAACTGAGGAATGAAGTTCTTGTTAACGTTCCAGGCTTTTCTGTACATTCTGCTAACAATTTTTAAAGATTTCGTTTATAGCAAAGAGAAGCTATAATAATGCAGCAACTCGATTTCACTAAGAAACCTTGTTTCCATTCTGTACAGAATAAAACTTATTATTTGTAGTGTATCATACATATTTCCGTTGCTTTTGTTTTAAACATATATAGAAAAAAAAAACCTGCATTGAAGATAATTTCTGCCGTTCTGGATTATAAGTTACATGAAATATTTGCTATAATGCTGTAACTATCTCTTATGCAATATTTTGATTGTATTCGTAATTGTGGTATAGTGTAGAGACATTTATACAAAATTTTGTAGTGTCAGTATTAAGACAAAAAAAAAATTGAAAAGATGGATATACTACTTACATCGGTCTTCTCGGGTGGAAATAGTATTATTCAGTTCTGCATTTGTAAAATATAATATAACTGAGAAAAATATTGAACTGATTCTTAAATCCTTCATTCTCTTCAGTTGATTTCTGGTTATGTATATGTATGTTAAGAATGATGGCTGTAGAGGTCTGTGACCTCCAAATATCAGTTATTGGGAACATACGAAGAAATGTGTCTTTTGTCGAAGAGACTAATTTTAACAAAATTATATATTTGACATTCAATTAGGAAAATTTACATTTAGTATAAGTTTATATTTATTTATAATACATCTTATAGTACAATTAACACTCACATTTCAGTTACTTGCGCTCATTAAATATTTCTCTGTTATGTAAACAATTAACAAGGTTGCTGCGTATATGTCAAAGAAAATCCTTGATTTCCAATGTCGTTTGTTTCGTCACCGTCCGTAACGACAGTAAGTACAAATGGTGTAGAGGCAGCTGTAAAATTAAATCAAAATTATAATACCTCAAATGTAATAAATTTTAAACTGACGATCATCATATTTCAGATGATCAAGAACCCAAGAAATACGATAATTTTGTATTAGCAGCGCGACATGTATAGAAACACTTACGTATGTAATTATGTATACAGATCAAACAGTCGACCTATAGTCAGGGCATCGCAGGTCGGAACTATTCGGGAAGGGAGATAGCATGAATTACCCTATTTCGTAATCAAAATGCAACTGCACGCTGTCGAGTGAAGTGCTGTATCACGTTGATATCACAATACATCCCTACTTATCACTTGTCGAATGGTTCTGACATACGATACCCTGACCGTAGGTCGACTGTTTGATCTGTATATATCTTAGGTGTAGGTTGGTAGTTAAAACTTAGTTGAAAATAAAGTGTATAATGAAGGTTTTTAGGCTAAACAAAGTATGTAGTTATGTAATTATTACGGTGTTAGGTGACGAAGAGAACTTCAAGCATTTCTAAGTTAGTATTTTGGGTGTTTCTTTGGCATCTCCGGGCCGAAAAATAGTTTTTTCACGTAAAAATGCGCCAAAAGAAAATTTAGAGAAATTAAGGAAGCGCGTACAAAGAGTCGAGTAAAAAAAAAAACTTGGATTTTTAACTACATCACTGGCCACGGCGAAACCCGGGAGAAGTTTTTAGTAATAGTTATAGCGGCCGTGAAAGCCTACGCAGTGTTATCTATAGACATAGTAGCGTAAAGCAGAATCGTCTATTTTCTCTCTGTATATGCAACATATTAAAACTTTAGAGCTACCTAACCTTTAATACAGTGAACCTTCTTATCCGGCCTCCGTTTATTGGACTAGTAATACGTTTATTTAACCTAAGCAAAACCTAATAATTTTTGATGTATTCTATTTTTTTTTGAATGCATAGAGTTTGAATAAGAGTGACTGATTCGTCATTTAAAAAAAAAATCATATACATATAGCATCATAGCAAAATGGTATTGTATAAAATTGATTTTTTTTTATAAATGAGGTAGTGAAGCAAAATGGTAATATCATTCTTTAACACAACATTGCTTTAATTTAGTTTTCTGTAATAGATGGCACATGTTTATTGCATTTTTCTGAAATTTTCTACCTGTATTTAAATTTTAGTCTCGACTTTTCCAGAATCATTTTATGAGTTCGAAATGCTTACATTTATTTTAAATAATTTTACAGTATTGTTCGTTTAGACTTACGTGTTTTATTCTTTATTTAATGTCTGTTTTTTACAAATTTTACGTAAGTTCGACTATTTACTTTGCACTTTAAACTTTGACCATTCTTAAGAAATGTTAAATTGTAAGTATCTTTTAATTTTTTTTTTACCATTTTACTTTAGTCCTTCATTTATAAAGAAATTTTATATAATACCATTTTGCTAATGATTGTTGCATACATTATATGATACTTCTTTAGCTGGTCTGAGGATGCTCGGATAGAGCGAAAGCGGTTGGAGGAAAGGATTAAGGAATTCTGTGAGGATCTACACCTTGTTTGATTTCTTTTTTTCCTATATTAACAATTCACACAGTCAAATATGGATTGTATAATTTCTAATATGTTTTAATTTTTTGAGAAACAAGTCGACTTTGCTAGTGATGTTACTATTTTCGACGCAGGTAAAGCACCTTTTCCGTTCATAATACGCCAAAGTGATACTAAGTAAAGTTGTTCAGAATTAAAAGCTATAGCCATATGCAAATTTTCGGAATAATCAGCTCTGTTTAGTGAAATCGTAGATCTTAAATATTATACTATAATTAAATAATTATTGATAATTTAAAACATTAAATTACGTGTAAGGCTTCCAGTAAGCCGTCTCCTAAGTTTGACTATTTTTCAATACAGTTTTGAAATTCTCTGAAAGCAGCCTGTACATGTCCTATATAAATTGATAAAACGGCTTGTATTACTCTGTTTTTTTTTTTATATTTCGGTACGTATCTTACAGAATATGGTCTTTGTAAACTATTTGTTTGAATTGAAAAAAACTAATTATTTAATCAACCAGTATTTATTTAAGTGGAATTGGCAGGGCTATCGTCCTGCTGAAAGAAATGCGGCTATCGAACATTTAAAAGAAGTTTGCTGATTTAACCTTCCTTCAATAAATTGGGGTCCGATCATTTCCCTCTCGTAAGCACGCCACATCAATCATTAATTTTTCTAAAACACGGCCTGGCGGTTATGGCGTAATGAGGATTGTTTAAGCTCCTTCTTCTTCTTCGTTAATTAGGGGAAATTGGGTGTTTGAGCAACTTCGGTTCGTTTCATACGCCATTCACATCATAAATATAACAGGCATGATTCGATATTGTGATGATACCATCATAGCACACTATAGTATAACTGATACTCTGAGCTCCCGCTCTTCACAAGCCGGTAACCCAGCGAGTTTTGGGTTTATGCAACACCATTTGTAGTAAAATTGTATTCGTCAGAAAAAAAAAATTATTAATTAATGAGAATAAAGAGAACCGCAATCGCCTTGCATTATCCTTCAAAGTGTAGCACAATTTGGCTTTATATGAGCATACTATGTTTGCTTTATAATTTTTTTATAAATGTGTTTTACTTATATATACATTTGTACTAAGCTTCTATTTCTTCGAGACATGATGGGAGCCTCATCTATTGAATTTCAAGCAATTAAAGTACCTACGTCACTTTCATTATAAGCTCTTTTCTCTTTCTTCTTATGTCGAACGCTTCCCGTTGTAAGAAATTTCTTGGTAAAACACAAAACATCAATACCTTTGTAAATTGCAAAATTTGGATACTTCCTCCTAAATAAACAATAATCATATTTATCAATATTTTGCCAATTCCATAACACTGAATCGCATAATGTTTTTTCCCTCTGATGTTAACATTGCGGGTATAAAATTATTTCAGTGACAAGTTTTGACAGATTACTATTGTTAGAGTAACAATTTTGTTATCCAATGGCCGTCTGTTCGAAATAAAATCATTGATATGGGATTTCATCAAACATGCTCGATTATTAGAAAAATTTGCATATTGCAATAGATTTTCATTCTGAACAACTTTACTTACTTAGTAACGCTCTGGCATATTGTAAACAGAAAAAGTGCTTTATCCGCAATAAAAATGATTTTTACATCACTGTCAAAACCGACCTAAGCAAAATATGTTAGCAATTAATTTTTAACCAAGGGGAGGCTAAGCCCCAATAAATGATAAATTAAATCGATTTATTTTACCTTGTATAAGAGTCATGCCATATATGTGGGGACACACGATATGTATAACTTCTTGGCAATAATATCCATATATCGATATCTAGTAAATTATTTTTTTATTTAAATCAAAGCTATAAGAAAAAGAGGAGCACACATATACTTTTATATAAAAATCAGAAAAAATGTAAAGATTGGTATTCGTTATTTCCATTATAAAGTGATAAATTTCGTGTCCATAGCGTCAATAGTTTTCAGATATAAATATCATCATTTCTTAAAACTGGTCAGCGAAAATGAGCAAGATTAACATTTGTTCCGATCTAAACGCAATACTGATTTCTTTATCCAAAATTTGCTATACCATCGAAAATATAATTCATAAATTTAAAAATCGTTCAGTGATTGTACCATGGCATAACCTTTGATAGCCATTCGAAAAGGAACGGTCTATTGGAAGGTATACATAACAGGTAACACCGACTTTATTTAACAAGCACCAATTACAACTCCAGTCTCACTTTTATTTATGTGGAAGACCAAAAGGATTTAGAAGATATCAAAAAGTTGAAGGCAATGGGAAGTGAACTAAGAGAATTTGGTTTTGTGCACATTTTGCGTTACCGCTTAAGAGAAAAAAATTGCAACACTACATACTGACGTATTACGCAACATTCTGTACACTGCGTATATTTTACGGTGAGAAGCTATAAACAATATTCACTCATACTTACTAGTAACTCCAGGAAACGCATTTCCACAAAATCTATCACTATCGATTCCATAGGGATTCGGAATAACAACATAGTCGGTTGTACAGTCTGCACCAGTCAATGATCCAGATGGCAATCCTGGGTTAACGGACAATCCTATAGTGTTACCAGTAATGGTAAAAGAATACGGATCATTTGTCTGACTCCACGTAATTGAACAAAATCCAGGTTGCTTAGCTACACAGACACCATAATTCTGATTTACTAATTGCCTAGTTCCTGGGAAACCGTTATCTAATAAAGCGCCATTGGTTGTTGATCCATAATTAAAACTGTTAACAATTCCACTTACATCGGTGTAATACATTAAACATCCCACAGGAGCTATAAAAAAATATATAGTGATATTTCTTTGAAGAAGTTTACAATTTACGTTGTTTCTAGAGAGCTGCAATCAAATGAAAAACTGACAGCTAAAAATCTCATTTATTATCAATAAGTATGAAAGAATCACTTGCTTTTAAAGACTGCAAAATCCACTTTAACAAAATCACGAGAGGAGACTACTATACAAAGAGGTTTATACTAGGGAATCGAATCAAAACCGCAAAATTAAAAAATATATTTTAATATGCCTATTTTAAAAATATCTTCTCAAAAAATAAAACTTCCTAATTACATTTGTTTAAACAATGTTTCATTCGTTGTTACTTATCCATTCATGTTATGTAAACTTAAGGTGGTTGCTTTTCTGCATTTCTAATATCTAGCGATTTCGGAAATACCAGTATTTACAATGGTAGTATTATTGTTTTCGTTTGGATGTCAAAAAAACTTAATGAACTTCATGAAATGTATAATTGCTGTGTATATCGAATGAGCTAGTATACCAGGTGACCCCATTAATTTATACATTTTTTTCTCATAAAATTCGAAACATATTACGGTATAAATTTACATTTATTCAACGTATATTAAAAATTCTTGTTTCTAGTTTCGCCGGAATTATGATCAATTTAGAAATGGAACACCCTGGGTATTTTTTATGCTTTTATTTGGATTGTATGTCAGTTTTAAAGTCCGAGAACATGATTTGTTACTTTATTTTTCACTTTAAGGTGAATATGTTAAGAAACTTCTTAACTGTCAATATAATACCAAGATATTACAAATGTCACACCCTTTTCTTTTATATATATACTAAAGCGCAATAAACCATTTTGTCAGTTTTCATATGCACAATAATTTTTCTTGCGTGGGATCTCATTTTAATTTGAAAGAGAATTTTTTGCCGATCCAGTGATCACAGGGATTCGAATACTCTTTATACTTATTTCGAATAATTGTTTCAGACAACCTGTAGTTTAAAATTGCAGTTTCTCCATAAAGATAAATAGGGATCCTCTAAAATGGCAGACGTTTTTCTATATTTCTCTTATAGATCATTCATTTAAAAAAAAAAGGTGGGGAAAATTACCACAAAGAGAAGAGTTTGGCCAGTTCAACAGAATAGCATTTACTGTGCTTGAAAATTTGATTTTCTGCCAGTAAATGAAGTATTTCTTTTTCTTTTTTTTTTTGTTTACTGCCTAAAAGTCTAAAATTTAAAAATTTAACAAGGCTATACTTTCTTACGGAGTTCTCACACCAAGTCGTTAGAACAGCTGACAAAAATGGAAAGTGAAAGTGTGGCCTGCGTGCCGCGGTCTTTCCTAGCAAGAAGATACTATAAAATATTCTATAGAAAGATAATATAATCCGACATGCAACATCAAAAAACAAAAAACGCAGGTAATGTGATCCCAAAGTGGTGCCTGGTCGCACGCCAATGAGTATCATTTACACTCTCGACAAATAAAGTCACGGTTCTAATTTCATAAAACACAACGAGTATCTATTAAATAGTATTTTAAGATGTTCATACACATTAAAGCTTATACCGTGAGATCGAACAAGATTGTCCTCATCTACTCTACTATCCGCGAAGGTCTTACCAATATTTACATCCCACTGTTCCAAATGAAGGTAGCTAATAAAACGCAGTAGCGTGGAGATTCTTGTTTGATGGTGCGTATGCAACTTAAATACGCATTCATGTTAGCTAAGTAGTGCACCCAAATTGCATGTAAGTATACATGCGTTTAAATAACTCCCACTCAAAAATAAAGTAACAAATATTTTGCAAAACATATATTAAACATATATTTCCGATAATAAATACAACCAGGTTTAATTAAAGGTATAGGTTTGAATAATATCATTTGGCGCTGGGAAAAGTAACGATACACGACACGGCACATACAACCACATGCGTATGTATATCACGGTAATCCCGCCCTACAATGCATGTGCACAGTAAATGATAAGTTTCATAAAATTCCACACCCACTAGGAAGGAGCATTGCCATGTCTGGATATTTCCTTACTTTATTACATAGAAATTGCACGGGCCACTAATACAAGCGCGGCGCTATGCATATGTAGTTGTACGCTATCCGTACTTTTGCCACAGGCAATCTGTATATTGAAAAAATACACATTTATATCATATCGTAACTTATGTCGGACATTCTTCATAATTTGCATAAGATACTAAATGGGCAATAACGAATAGATGCTTTTCATAGTTGTAAGTTAATCCACAACAAAAATATATTATAAACTAAGAATTTTAAACACACACGTTTAAAACAAAGTCATTCCTTAAATTTGTAGTGAACCGAACGACTATATTCTATATGTTTCCTAAAATTTAGTGATGATAATCGCTGCTCAACAGAAACTTTATACGGATGATTATGATGGCTTTCTATTTTATTGCTGTCTGTACCGATCTATAAAAAAAACCTGCAAAAAAATCATGCTGCTTTTTACTACACCATTTAGTATATGTATTTCTATCGCTTTGTTGTGCAGTTTCTCGAAATAGTTTTCTAGGGCTGCGATACAAACGAATACGTACATATTTGATCACATTTTCAGTGGGAGAGAGCAATCAGGTGCTTTTTCCTTCAAAACTTTTCCGGCTTCTCAAAACCGATGAATAATATGTGGTTTCATTATCAATTTGTACTTCGACAAATTTATTTTTAGAAATTCTTCTTCTAAAGCATTGCTAAGTATTTTACTGTTCATCACTATCTCGTTAACCTTTTCGAAACAATGCCTCCAAAATAAATGTATCTTGCTCTAGTGCAAATGGTATATTGCAAAAAAAAAACACGTTTTGCATTCAATATCGAATGAAGGAGTAGGCTTAAGAAAGAGAAAATATACATCCATTTTGATTGCAAAATTTTATAAAACGCTGCACTACTAATTTCGTCGCGGTGATTGAATTTAAATATTGATTTACATATTCTTCCGCAATCTGCAAATCAATATTTAGTAGTGTAGGATCAGGACAATCATTCTCGATCTCAGTGTACTTCTAAATTTTAGTTTTTGTATTAAAAGTTTTATTCTTGTTGTAGTGAAAAATACGCATTTTAAAATCTTTCAGGAGTGCGTGCAGGTATATATTCGCTGTGGCCACCCAGTATTGTAATATAAAATGTAAATGTAAATATTTTTTATTTCTACACTTTGCCATTAAATTGTCAAATATCATTTTTCTGATACCATGTGTACATGCATAGATCCTATCACTACACACACAAAAAAATTAAGACAGCTTTATCTGAAATCTACAGCTGACGTCAGTTAATCCGATATTATTCAAAGCTGTCATTAGTTATGCATGTCAGTTTGATCGATAAGGTAAAAATAATCACTTGTAGAGAAAATGGAATGACAATAAAGCAAAGGCTATTAACAAAAATACTATTACTTCCACAATACAATGTTGGGAAAAAGAATACAATTTTACCAGGAAAGCTGGTTTTCGAAGTGCCACGACACAGTCCAGGATAATGCCTTAGAATCCTTTTCCGACGGCCCATATGACCAGAAATGAATCAATATATAATGACGAGTAGTTGCATAATTTGCGACCCGGATTATGCGGATTTACAAATTTTTAATTGCGAAGGAGTGTTGAGCTCCGTTGGTGGGGTAAATGTAGACATAAGAACAAATTGCGTAAGTATGACGAATTTAATGAGAGAAAAATAAAAAAAAAGTGCAATAAATTTACACAACTACCATAATACAATACCAGACTCCTTGTGGAGGCGCCACCGTATAAAACTACAAAGTCTTCACACTTAAATTTTAGCGGTCAACGTTTCAACAAGGGGAGCAGCTGTTAGGAAAGTTGATTTGATGGATCTTGGAAAAAAAAAACTTATTTAATATTTGGTCTTAATTACACCTATTGTGAACCATAGTTGTAAAATGTATTTTAATGTGCCCACAAGAGATTTATTAGGGTTTATCGTCTTACAATTTTGAAATTCTGTGAAGCATGTGCGAAAGTGCAGTCAGATCTGGATGGTTCTCTGTCAACGTGTGGGCATGAATCAGAACTGTTAGGAGATTCACACTATCCTGCCACACTGCATGAGCACTATATCTCGCGCAAATCTTCGTCTTTGCGCTCCAGCAAGACAACTGTCCTGTACACACTGCACGAAATGTAATCACATGGTTCCGAGATCAGAATATTAGACTAAAGCCACTATAGTCACTAAAGGGCGGTTGCACCCTAAGAGCCATTAGTATTTCAATGAAGTACCTATGTGTAGCTAATGTGAAAGTGATAATCGAAATAAAAAGTATTTGTAATAATTCAGAACACGTGGAATTTCCGACATTGTTACAATAGGTAGGTAACCACGAAACCATCCAAACGTATTTTAAAAATCTTATATATTTTAAATTTACCGTCCATGATATTTATATTATATTACATCTTGGCTTGCTAGAGGATAAATTTAATTAAATATAATATTTTAATTTTAATATGCTGAGTTCCATACAATATTTTACGCTATTACTGATGTATAAATTACTTGTACACTGACAAACTGATTTATTTGCGGCAACAAAATATATTTTGTCAAGAAAAGGTTTGTTAATTCAACAAGGTATTTCGTTATTTCATTAAACGAAGATTAAACCCAAAGTTATAGTAACGAAAATATTTAGTCCATAAGTTTAACCATCTCCATCAAATTAGAGACTATAAGTACTCTAACTACAATATCACTTTCTTTTACTACTTCATATACAACAAAATATTTTTTCGGAGTGCCAATCAAGAGCATCCTTACTTATTTTCTTGCAGCAGTTTTCTTAACCTATAGGATAGGCAGATATGTAAAATACTTATGTTTTCAGAATTGCGGCATAGATGGCGCTCCACCTATTTCATTCCAGTAACAAAACCTATTTAGCACAAATAGCGTGACAAATACGATTATAACATACTAGTCTGGTATAGTTACCAAATAAACATCTAAAAGGAGCTATTACTATTGAAAGAATGACTCCCCTTCTTCGCTTGGCATTACGTCTTAACCGCCTACGTCTATATATGATTAGACGTGAAATATCGTTTTTATATTTTTTGCATTCATTTGCATGTTAATTAAAGGTGAGGTTCAATTTTACGATATTGTTGGCTTAAACTGACAAAGTTAATATTGTTATTCACAACAGTAGGATATGGTTAACCATCAAACAAACACTATTCTTGAAGTAACAGAAGCCATAGGATTGAATTCAATTACATGCTCATTTCCAACGAACGCATACTTTGCTTAAATTCTAAAAAAATGATTTTGTCAAAGAAAATTTATCATCTGTTTACTGAATAGGGAACTTATGTTGTTATTAAAACAACGCATGTTTGTTTAAAAGAAGTATACACTTTTTTGGGCGTATTATTTTGTGTGACAGAAGTGCCAAAAACCTGAAAAAAAATTGGCAAAATTCATGCCTATTCGATATAATTTTATCCCGTTTTTTTTATATTAGTGATGGTGTGTGTTCGTGCGTAGCCTCCATGGGTCATTCATGACCGAAGCTAAGACATTTGGTTTGTGAACACGATATGTAATAGCGTAACATTTAGTTAATAAAATTAAACTGACTTGCATGATTTTGAAAGTGAAAATATTACTAGAATGGAAGAATATTATTCTTATCCTTTGATATTTTTCTTATAACTGAATCATTAAAGCATTTAATTTTACATGAAAAGCTGCTAAATATTTCCACTACTCTTTATTCGTTTTCTTTTAAAATTTGTTAATATAGATTGAATTTCAATGGATGTGGTATTAAACGACTCAATAATTACAAATTTGTTCCTCTAAGAGCTGCACATCGTTAGATGGACGTCAGATGCATGAACAATATATAAATTTAAATTTATAAAACAGAAAATCCGGCGTACTCTAAGCATCGCGCATGTGTCTCACGATCAGCAGTTCTTCAAGGAGACCTCGTGTGTATGTACATACCTATGGAAGGTGAGGAACATTCAATTTGCGACACTTTTATATTCCAAAATCTTTGAAAATCTAAAGAGCTGCTGGTTGTTATGCTAATGGTGATATCTTCACTTCCATAAAAATAAAGATAGATGTGTTCACCACTATTTTCTCCGCAGATAGTGGGAACCGTAGAAGCTGCACCAACAATTTTAAGGGCATCATATATGCAGTTACCGTCGGCATCAGGTTGTGCTAACGATAAAGACAAAAAGTCAATACGAACCTGTAATAAGTGTTTAAGAAATAAGTACTACCTGCTACAATACTTAAATAATCAGTGCTAGTTTCGTTAAAAGTAAGTGCAGAATTTTCAGAAGTAAGATTATTAATGAAGAACATAGATGACGAATAATGCGGCTTTGAAGTTGGAGAGTAGGTTTAGTTCTGTAAATATATCACCGCAACTTGTACATGCTCTCCATATAAATAGTCTGCGGTCAAATAACCAAATCTGGCTTGCGCAGCGATTACTTGCTGGGTGAGAGTTTGGCTTGTGTCACCCAAGGGCGACGTGCATCAGAACTATTGTTCGCGAAATGAGTGATCGAAGTTGAATATGTGATAACAATGACGCCTGGTAGGCAAAAACTTGAGTTCATTTCTAGTGTTATTCCCGTTTTATTTCTGTTGCTAGTCTGGTGATTCCTACCCTGAGCCCCGTCTTGGTGGGATTGTTTCGATTAATCATTTAAGCATTCTCGTTCAATGTTTTATTGTAAGGGCCAACTGATTCATCCCCTATCGAACAGCCAAGCGACTCTAAAGGCACTAGCATTTTATCAGATAACCTCCAAACTAGTATGGAATTGCGTGAACCTAAGGACCCTGGCTAAACACAATAAAATTACTTTCTGCGGGTGCAATTTGCAAACAAGCTGGGAAAGATCAGCCCTGAAATAACATTCACTGGGCCTGAATCGAATCTGGCAGTAGCAATGGCTGCGATATGTGGTGCAATGGCTGAGTAGATCGCAAAAAATACCAAGCTTACTGGAACAGTGCTAAAGGGCGCAACACAGCAAACGTATGATGAGACGGACATAGCAATATTTAGCTGCGGGTTGTATGAGTGTGGTCTATGCTAAAAGTAAAACGGAAACTAGTTCGTAAATTGGAGGAAGCATATAGTTAAGTGAAAGTTGACGTATTGAATAATATTACATTCCCATCTTTGACGTTTCGTAAGATTAAATAGAAAACATTTAACTTTTAATGTCTACTGTAGATATTACTTTAATGCGTGTTTTATTAAATTTGATAACGGTGCGTCATTTACCAATCATATATGTCAGTTTTAGCAAGTGAAAAATGATTAAAATGACTTACCTGGCATATATCAGAATTACATTGCCTTATTACATAACTACAACTTCCGCTCCCATCATAGGCCGATGGATAGCCATCATTTATAAAATAGGTATTATTTAAGGAAGATGACGTTCCACATCCCAACATCACTAAACAATTTTACAAAATAAATTTGAATTAAAATTTAAATATTTTCAGTTTTCAGTAAGCATACGTACCAAGACAACATACACCAAGATTGCTAGCACATGATCCAGAAGCCACTCCACCAGTTATTTGACTGCATTGGTATTTTGTATAGCAAGTACCCGTTAAATAATCCGCTGAGTCACAAATACTATTGGGAATCCGTACCAATCCAATACCCCAACCAACTAATGACAAAACCATAAATTTCATAAAGCATAAAAATAATTTGAAACCACATTAAGATAATTCAACAGGATGCACTGTTCTATTCTAGCTAAACTCTAAACTACGTTAATTTAATCTAATGCGTGTTTTATAAATGCCAATGGAGTTTATGTTGTAAGTATATTTATTGAGAAGTATTTCAGAATAATTGACTTTTTTATGTTTTGAAGAAGGCTGGTGAGCATAAAACTTTATAAAAGATACTAATCTCTGATCCTTTTGCGATCTCAAACCATCTCCTATAGCATTTGGAATATTGTTAGACCCCGGTCAAAAAAAAACTGAAAAAACAATCTTCCAATTTTCGTTTTCCTTTTTTTCCGATAGTAGGTGCAAAAATATTAGAAAAAAAGCATGTCGTCGTCGTTCACACTTTTAGCGTACAGTGTCCGTAAAACAAATTAATAGCGTATTAGATAATAGTAGTTTGCATCAACTGTTCAACTGTTTTACTTACATTTGCCTTGCCGTAGCATCGATGTTTTGTTATTAGCTTCTACAAGGAACATAATTCCAATAAAAATACATATATTCCCAATTTGAGCCATGTTCGTTTTTGTTTTCGTACACCTAGATATAAAATAATGACTGCAGATCTATTTGTTCCAAGCATTACCGTTACTACAAAGACTAAATTAACACAATTGTCTTGACCTAACTTTTGTGTTAAAAAATAACAGCAAATTTTAATGATTGATAATTGCTACCAGGCATTATAACCCAACAGTTAAAGTGTTAAGTTGCCAAATAACTTCTTTATTGATTAAACTTGTGTGAACATTTAATGCAGCAACAATGATTAGTTTTAATGCAATATCCAGACTTACGTAGAAATTTTCTCAAGAACATTGCCTCCTCTACTTAATTCTCATTCCGTATTATCCATTTGAAATTATACAATCCCTGAAAGAAAATTCTTTCCTGCTCCCTACAGATTTACTTTATTTTTTAGCTATGAGCGGTGAGTTTTAAAAGTTATAATAGATAAATTACTTACATATAGAATTTGCTTAAAAACAGAATAAATCGAAAATTACAAATAAATATAAGCCATGATTATTAGCTTATTATTTTGTGCTTGTTCAAATACGAAGGTTAAAAGAAGTATCTACCCATTGAGTTTCAGTTCCAAGGACACTTCGAACTGTTAAAATTTGAGGAGAACTCTTTATATATTATATAGGACAATATTAAAAAAAAATTAGATAATTTAATACTATACCGAGTGTCCCAAGGTGGATAGCGTACTAGTATAGAGAACCAAACATCAGAATTGACTCAAATTTTGTATCTACAAGTTATTCAAAGTAAACTATATTTCTAAAATATTTTCAGAAACGCAACGTTGGCGCTTCTTCCAATCCAGGTAACAGCTTTTTGTATTTAAATGGAACAACCGGTATCTTTTTTTTATTATTAGGCTCCCTATTAATTTTTATACAACATTTCCATATATTTCCTTATACCTTATAATAGGTATAGGGATCTTTAAGACAGGTATGGGGAAAGATTCAAGTTAAAGTTAATTTCAATATATTTTGGGAAAAACCGATCCTTACAAAAGTAACGATATCTTTGTTACTTATAGTAACTAAAAGTGCAAGTTTTAAAGATAGCTTAACGAAGCTTTGGGCTAACTTGACGTGACATTCAATTTAAGTAAAATATAGAGCTCTTCTTAAGTTACGTTTACGGAATATGTATGAAAAAATACCTTCAAATCATTTTTTTGAAATGTAACACCCTGTATACGAAACGCTCTTTGCCAAGCCTTGATAAATTTGTTTTTCATAAATGTTATATATGTACAGTGTTCCTATCCTATGTCTTTGCAATTTTGAGTTATGATAAGCATTTCCTTTTTTTAATACGACTCCCTAATTTATTTATTTAACGTAGGCTATGAACACAAGCTATGAATGTTTGACAGTGACATCAAGTGACATTGCAAACCCATTCATTGCATTTTAGTAATGTATTCTATGTTACTTAAGTAATAATGCCTGAAAATGGAACAAGTAGCATACACAAATTAAGTTATTTATTATTTATAGACAGTGCGATAAAAATACCAGCAAAACGTGTAGAAGATTTAATGAAACTTTTCCGAATTTACGGCCAATGAACAATAAAAAGTTTTCAATGTTACAAAGAAATTTTAGTAATTTGGATTATCATTAAAAGCACCTAGAATTTTGCCTAAACCCACAAAAATCGAAGAAAACGTCACTAATGTTTTAGCATACTTTGAAGTACATCCTCAATCTTTAATACGTTATGCCGAACAAAATTAGAAGTATCTCGGGCATCAATTCAGAGGATTCTAATAGAAACCAAAATGCATGCTTTTAAGTATGCTAAAGCTCAGGCTTTAATTAAAATTATATGGGACTGATGAACCCAATTTTTCAAGAGATGAATACTAAAAATATTAGTAAATTTTTGGGCAAAAGAAAATCCTTATTTGTTTAGGGAAGCTCAATTTCGACAAAAAATTTGTTGTAATGTGTTTTGTTTACTAAAGGATAATCAACTACACTACGTCATATACGACGAACATTTAAACTCTGACAATCACTTAAATATTTTGAGAACCGTAGTAGAAGACTTTTTGGATAATTTGCCACTCCAAGTATTGAAATAGCCGGTACCAACTTGATGGAGTACCAGCACATTCAACAGAAGAGGTTGCAGTAGCAATAACAACTCTTTTTGAAGATAGGTGGTTCGGTCACTTTGGCAAACACTTAACGTGTTTACAATATCGACCGCATGTCTCCCTCAAATACGTACGTTGTTAGAACAGGATTAAAATAATAGTTCATTCAATTAAATATTCACTTAAATGGAATATTCGAAATTTGATAAATTGAGGCACAATATATATTTGAACTAACTAAGAGGATTTGGTTAATTTGACTGAAATTTTTGTTATTATAACTAAATTATTTCAACAATTATTTTTCACGTGATACGGTTTAAAGGGTTGGATTGAACTCTTGCTAGGATTACTATAACAATATAAATTTCTTGTACTAACAACAAATACCTAACAATCGCTCCTGCAACAAAAAACAGCAATGTAAAATTAGCTAAATTTCGGTTAGCTCAATGCAGGTACTTGTCTGAGTGTATAAATGTGGACGCTTTTTTTCCAGGAATTCAGCAAAGAATAAAAAAGAAAGATTGTTTGAATATGCAGGTGCAGATGAGCTTATAAATGATCCCAAAGCAAATTTTAAGGTACAGTTCTTTTTGTTACTTTTAAATACAATATGATCAATTAAGGACAGATTTTTACAATTAAAACAACACAATGAAGATTTTAAAGCTGTACTTGGTGTAAGCAAATTAAATGAATGGAATGACGAAGATTTATTACAACATTGTAAAGGTTTACATATAAAGTTAACAAACGCTAAACAGTCTGCAGATCGAGATAATGATGACATCACTTTATTTGAGGAATTAAAAACATTTTGCTTCTTCTTCAAAACAGACATGACTCCGCACGATATTTTGAATTACATTTATCACAATAATTTAACGGACGCCCATCCAAATATTTTTCGTTGCTCGTTATTATTCCGTGAACCTATTTCACTTTACCAGTGTCCGTTGCTTCAGAACAAAGGAGCTTCTCAAAAATAAAATTAATAAAAAAATATATGCGATCTACAATGTCACATGAACGTCTTCTCGATTTATCAATAATATCAATTGAAAATGCTATTGCAGACACTTTACATATAAGCGATATAATAAAAGAAATTGTTGCCGTTAAAGCTAGAAGAGTGAACATGTAAAAATTAAAATTACGAACTGTACTTATAACACAGAATAACTTAAAATGTACTTAACGTATTTTGTTTATCTAACGAATTTCCTTTATATACATACCTACAGATTGTCTGGTCTACTATTTCACGAACGTACCTTACATTTATAAATAAATTGGTGTTTTTTTATTTATTTTATCATTTCCTTATTTTTAATACTCTGAACGAATTTGGAATTCATATAATATTTTGATACGTATTAGGGAGCGCTGTTGGACAATTTTGCACAGAGGCGCTTCTAACCCACTGAGCGACCCTGTTGCTTCTAGTCTCTTGTTTCGTAAAACAGCTACCATATAGTACGTCTCCGTAATTAAAGTGCGAAAGCACCTGATGGGATTCACATAAAAACTGCTTGGTGGTGCTGTCAAAACATTTCGGTTAATGTAAACCGTTTTTAAAGCTGAAATTCTCTTTCCTAATGAGGTGCGAAGTTCCATAATTAAAACACAAACGGTTATCTACTACCACTCTCAAATTTCTAACCGATCTTTGTGATACAAGTTGTCGCCTTTGTACAAAAATTTTCAGATTACAGTCCGCGGAAATGCGATTGATCCGAATGCCTTGAAAGGGTTTATTTCCAATTGGTTATTTTCTGCAAATCCCCATATCCGTTTAAGATTATCGTTTAATTGCTATTGGGCTTGCAGTAGCTTTGATAACTCAAACGTAAGGTCAATTTCGATATCATCACCTTATAAATGATAATTGCAGTGGCTCAAAACTAGAGATAGCTGTGAGGTATACATTTCAAATAGAGTCGGGCTGAGAATAGTGCCTTGCAGAGTTCCGTGGTGCATCATCACGGATTTGGATATCATGTCACCTATTATAATTCCCTATGTTCTACTGTGCAGATAAGAACGAAAAAAAAAACTTGTTTGAATTCGAAATACCCTTGGATTTCAAAATTTAAGAACAGTGTTTCATGATGAAGTTTGTCAAAGGCTTTACTGAATTTCAACAGAGCAGTTACCTTTCCCTGACAGGCACTGCATAAAGTATGTGGTCAGCGGATAAACCCAATTAGGTGATGGGAATGCGCTTTTCAAATACTTTCCAGAGAGTTGGTAAAATACTTATTGATCGAAAATCAGACTATCCACGGGAATAGCCTTCGAAATAGGTCATAACAGCTGATTTTCAGGTGTCGGGATAGCTACTTGTCTCGATACAGTAGTTGAAAATATGCAAAATATATTCAGTAAAGTATGAAATATAAAGCCTCGACATTTGCAAACTTTGCAACATTCCATCATTAACCACAATATTGCTTTTAATGCTATTTAGTGACATGTATAGATCTTCAGGTAGGTACTAGCTTTTTGAAGTTAAAAGCAGGTTGACCATAGGGGCGATTGTTTGGAGGCATTGATATTCATTGAGTAGATAGATAGATTATTTATTGTCTCAAGCTTAAAAGTAGCTGGACAGTGTCATAATGCATAATAATAAAAAAATATATAGAAGAAATACATGCATTAAACAAATATATAAATAAATAGGTATGTAAAGAGGACAATTTCTCATATGTATATTGAGAATGCGCAAGATGTGCCACATATCCATCCACGGAATAAAATGCATTGGATGCAAGTATATCTTTTATTATTCGCTTGAATCTATTTCTATTAGAGTTTTTCATATGTTGGGGTAACATATTAAAAAGTTTAATACCTGCAGACAAATATTCAATTTGTTTTAAATTTAATCTCTAATCACCTTTGCTTCTCGTATCGTATGAATGTAAGTCCCAATTTTTAGCAAAGTTGTTTTTATTATCAAATATATAAAGAAGAAAGTCTAGGATATAGATTCGAGGGACCGGAATTCTTTTATATTTAATAGAATAAGGACGGCGTGACTCATAAGTACCGATCCTAGATATATGTACATCTAATAATCCGCTTCTGCACTAGAAACACCTCTGAAGAATGTTTATATAAACCCCACAAAATTGTACCATACCTAATTCTAGAATAGACCTCACTATAATAAGAAGACAAAAGAGTATCAATCGCTACTGTTCCTCTCAGTGACCGAATTTGCCCTAAGGAACCCGTTACAGTGCGCACCCCAGTCCAAAGTTTCGTTTGATTCGACGCGGAGAAATTTTACACTCTTCACAGATCAAAGAGAGGCACCATGCAAGGAAACGTCAATGTCAAAATTGTGACTCGATTGCTTGGAGTGGAAAAACATATAGTTAGTTTTAGATAGGTTCATATGCAACTTATTCGCAGAGAACCATTCCTCCAGCTGGACCAATAGCGCAGCCGCTCGATCACCAACATGCAATGGATCAGTGCTCGTAACAAGTGCAGTTGTATCGTCAACATATAAAAATAATGAAAACCTAATAAAATCAATAATATCATTAATAAAAATAATAAATAAAATTGGGCCTAAAACAGATCCCTGCGGACAGTAACAGGTAAATATAAAAATGAAAATTGTTTAACATGATTATTCGACGATGTAAATGAAATTTTAACAAATTGACGTCTGAGGAGACAAACCAACTCGCCACAGCTCCACGAATACCATAATACTCGACTTTTTCAAGTAAAACAACATGATTCATACAGTCGAAAGCTCGACTCAGTCGCAAGAAACTCCTGCAGAACACCGGCCGCCATCCTATGCACGAATAACATCTTCAGCAAAAGAGTACACTGCTGAAACGAATAGAGTTTCTAATGGAGGATGCGAACATCCATAAGATCTTTCCGCTGTTAGCATTAATTTTTCAAAAATGCTGCACGTAAGACTGTTTTTCGTGCCGATTACTCTATTTGTTGCGCTTCTAACTTATTTATAAAACTTCTTTTGACTTACTTTCTGGACAATTCCTCTTTTTGCGCACTGTCTTATAACATTTAAAACATTTAACTTCTCCATGATGCCTAAACTGCTTATTTACAAAGCTTCACCTTTTTGTTTCTTGATTTTTTTTCTCTACTTTTAATCGAGACATTAACTCCGACAGAGTTGTTTGTCACAAGGGGTTGATTACCATGATGAAACCAAATGGTTCCGGTAAAAAACGAAATCTTCGGTATTGCCTTCTTTCTTTCGATTACCTCTTTGCCTTGAAGTTCGAGGTTTCCTTGGATTTCTCCAATTTGTACAATACGTTACAGGATCTTTACTGTAACAAGTGGACGCATTAATTTGAGATTCATTCTTATATATCTCAGTTAACTTCTTTCATATTTCCTTTTCCGCACGCTAAAATGTGTGTTTAATACTTATCTTCTATCCTATATACCAATTAGTCTTGGACGTTTGCATCCTTCCGCTCCCATTTTACTATAGGAGTATTTCCTTTCAAACGTTCAACGTTCCCCGATACCGAGTACAACTCTTATTTTTGCAACAACATCCATTTCCGCACTTTATTCCACCCGTCACTGACGCTTGCGTTCTTTTCCTACTACCGTTTAAATAACTTCGGTTTTATGTACTTATATCCTTTTCTAGTACACTCGCGAGTCTGGGTCTATAACCTGTTGTGGTTGTTAATTTCACGCAGCACTTTGTTTATATAACGTATTTATTTGAAACAAAAGAAAGAAAAATCTTACATTAACTGTCAAAAAAGTAATTTTTTTCGAGCAACTGAACGTCATCACATAACAATGTATAATTTTATACAGCAGTATTTTTCGTATACTTAATAAATATGCTCTGTAAACTGTAGTATGTAACTGAAAATATCTACTTGCCGTTTTACTTGTTCATTAGACCTATCGGAGAGTTAGGCCTCTTTCAGACGAGGCGGTGTGGTTGATTCAACCAAGTTGCCTGGGTTACTCTCAACTAGTGTTGTGATGAACGTAGCTTTCATTCACATGTATAGCTGTGCGTGAATATTGGAATGTGAAGCTAACGAATGAAGTGAAGCCTATTCTCAAGGTTGCCTTCACGGCGTGAATGTATAGTGTAGATGACGATGCCTTCACCGTCATTCGCGATAGATCATTCGTATCATACGGCTTCAAGCATTCTATTTGATTCCCTATCTGCATTGTACATAGAGCAGTGGCGGCTCGTGGTCGGAAGCGCAGGGTGTTCACAAAATCAAGAACATGCAAATTTTTAACTAAAATCCAATCATTTTTTTCGTACATGTTCTTCTTAAATTTTCTTGTAAAGTCTCTAGATTTGCCCTTTGTAGTTTGCATCAAATTAAGTTCTGCTAACTAAACTAAACGAATTAAAATTGTCTTTCAAATATTGCACAGTAAAACTGTTCGCATCCATAATTCTTATTTATATATTGTTTAGTGTTTACTTACAATACTACTTTGTTTGTTTTGTGTGCATTTCATTATCTTATTTACGTACTGTATATTTCATTTCATTACTTTTTTTACGTACTATATATTTTCTTTTTTGTTTGTCGGCTGCACCAAAGAGCATTAGCGGCGGCTTTGCTTTGTCGGCTTTTTGCAGAGGGGTTTAACGACGCGGCGTAGTTTTTAACTGCGGCTGCGCTGTTACCAATTTATTTTTATTTTTCTAAAAAAATCAATTCATTATTATTTGTATCTTTGAGGGAAATGTACGTTTTTTGTTTGTGATTTTATGTGCGCGGGTTTAAACGTATGCTATTTAATAAATTAAAATAATTACGCACCATTGGTTTCATTATAAAACTGTCACCAATAAACAGTATTAGTTCTTATGGTGGTTACGACCGGTGAACCGGTGAGTCATTCATAAACAAAACGTATATAATCTTGTTTATCCGTAAAACACGATATCTGAACATTGATGTCGATCGATTTATTAACGTGACCCGAGAACGCAACGAAACCGAGCACAGGAGCACACTCAATTTGTGCACAATTCATCTGGATTCTGCCGTATCCCTCTCCACCACCGCTACGTCCTTTATGCGGCTAGGCATCGACAAAATCAACGTAGTCCCGCCTACTCGGCGCCCTTGCTGCGTCGCATGCCCGCTATGTATGTATAGAAAGGAACATCGCGTCGTTTACTCGTTTCGCTGCGTTATATTTCACGAATATATTAAGATCGAGTAATAGATTTTGTTACTTTGTAATCGAGTATTTGTTTAGGGGGTTCATATGCTCATGTGCTCCTATACAGAAACCGCCACTGACATAGAGTAAATCTTTCACAACGCTTTCACGAGACAAACGCTAAGCGACTACTTATATTACTGCAATGTAATGTACAGTGGGTCTCCAAATTAATGTCTAGGGAGGCGATATCAAAACTTTCTTCCTTATGGAAGTGGCTTATACGTTATTGCTTCAACCGATGTCGAGAATCTAAATATTTTCGTTCCTAAAATAATAAATCCTAAACGCAGTTAAATTTACGATCTTTTTTTATAAATACTTTCTTGTATGGCACACTCTGCTTAGTTTTACACCTAAATAAATAAAGGCTACAATCCATACACACTTGACGATAGGTACTAGGATACTTTAAATATCTGTAGCGGAATGTTAAGAAAGGCGTTTGATGGTTTTAATGTTTGGCCCGCTATCTGGGACTACTTGAAGACACGTCGGCGACGTTATCGCCAATCGATTGTAGAGCCGCTTGCTTGTATGCCTATCCGATGCCGGAATGGGACGTTTCAGCGCCGCCGTTTCAGCGCCGCCGATTCAGCGCCAGGACATTTCAGCGCCGGCCGATTCAGCGCCGGGACATTTCAGCGCCGCATATTGAATGGTTAAACTATAGATAACTTAATGATTCATAACTTAATGATCTTAACTTAATCATTCATTCTTATGAAGAATTTTTGTACCACATGTATTTGGTTGCATGGGACGTTTCGATGCAGCCGTTTCGACGCCGGGACGTTTTGACGCCACATGCAGTACCAGTTGAATTTGTTTTGAACGTATGATACACAGATTTTTAAAATTTTTGAATTTTTAACATTGGAAGGGGTAAGAGGGGAGACGGAATGTTTTTAAATGACTTTTTCTTTTTTTTGAAATATCATTTTTTTTAACATTGGATGGGGTGACAGGGGTGGGTAGTGAATGAATTTTATATGATATTTTTTTTCTTCTTTTCGATACATTGAAAGACAGGGTGGATTGGAAATGTGGCAAATTATACATTTTTTTTAACATTGGAAGGAGGAAAGGGGATCTTTTAACGATATTTTTTTCTTGGTTTTTTAAACATCGGGAGAGGAGGCATTAAAAATGTTTCAAATATTTTTTTTTGGAAGGGGTGCGAAGAGGAGGGAATTAGCTTTTTAAATGATAATTTTTCTCTTTTTTAGAAACATCGGGAGAGAGGATGCATTAGAAGTGTTTCAAAATATATTTTATCTAACATCGGAAGGAGGGGAATGGGAGCGGGGGAGGGAGAGGGGGAGGGGGAGTAATTGTTCTTTTTAATGATTTGTTTTTTCTTTTTTTTCGGAACATCTGGATAGAGGATGCATAAGAAATGTTTTAAATCATATTTTTTCTAACATTGGAAGGAGGGGAGGGGAAGTATATTAGCTTTTTTTAATGATAGTGTTTCTTCTTTTTTCGAAACATCGGGAGAGAGGATGCATTAGAAATGTTTCAAAACATTTTTTTAACAATGGTAGGGGCGAGAGGGGAGGGGAATGTTTTCTAATGATATTTTTTCTCCCTTTTTAACAACGGGAGAGGCCTCATTAAAAATGTTTTAGTTCAATTTTTTTTAACATTAGAAAGGTGGAGGGGCAGGGTAAGTATTAGTTTCTTAAATATTTTTTCTTTTTTTCGAAACATCGGAATCATTGTCATTAAAAAAAACTAATGCCCCTTCCCCTCCACCTCTTCCATTATTAAAAAAAAATGATTTGAAACATTTATAATGCATTCTTTCTCCCGATGTTTCAAAAACAAAGTAAAATATATCCTTTAAAAAACTAATTCCTTCCCCCTCTCATCCCGTCCAATGTCAAAAAAAAATATGATTTGAAACATTTCTCCTCTCTCCCGATGTTTCTAAAAAAAGAAAACAATTTGCATTTAAAAAAACTAATCCCCTTCCATTCTCCCCTCTTCTATTATTAAAAAAAAATGATTTGAAACATTTATAATGCATTTTTTCTCTCGATGTTTCAAAAACAAAGAAAAAAATATTTGAAAAAGTTCCTCCCCCCTCTCACCCCGTCCAATGTTAAAAAAAAATATGATTTGAAACATTGCTGATTCATCCTCCCGATGTTTCGCAAAAAAGAAAATTATTATTTAAAAGAGTCACTCCCCTTCCCCTCTCACCCCTTCCAACACTAAAAAAAATATGATGACATTTTTAATGTGTCCTCTCCCCCGATGTTCAAAAAAATCTCTGCACCATATGTTTAAATCAAATTCAACTGGTATTGCATCTGGCGTCAAAACGTTCCGTCGTGAAAACGGTCGCGTCGAAACGTCTTAGAACCTAGATCGAAGAAAAACACCAGATAAAATAAACTTTCCTCTTATTCAGTCAGATATTTAATTTATCTGTTTTTCCTTTAGATGTAATCTAAAAAAGTTTTTTTTTTATCCTTAAAACAATTTTCTATTCATCGAAGCTCACGACTCCACTTGCATAAGATCTCATTATTTTACTTAAGCTGCTAGGCTATGTTTAGGCAGAAAAAAGGATGGTATCAATAAATTCGAAAAATGTTACATATGTAGTTTGCAACCAATGCACATGGTACAAAAATTCTCCATAAAAATTAATCATCAAGTTATCCATAGTTTAACCATTCAATAATGCGGCGCTGAAATGTCCCGGCGCTGAATCGGCCGGCGCTGAAATGTCTTGGCGCTGAATCGGCGGCGCTGAAACGGCGGCGATGAAACGGCGGCGCTGAAACCCATCCGATGCGTGTTGAATTGATACCTCTTTTCTTTAGAGTTGTTATTGTTATATTAACTATTTATTATACTATACTATTTGTGTATCTTGCTTCCCGTAATATTCATAACTGATATGTTATTTAGTTACCATAAAATATATAAAAAATATTAAACATATTAAAAAAACAATAAATTTTCAATTATCTAGAATGAATTATTTTTAAATGGAAAACGTGGGTTTCTCAACAGAACTTTAAAGTTCAATATACCAAACCGGCGAAATGTCGGGAATAAATAAACATATTTTATAGAAAAATGTATTTTTTCTATACCATGACCGACAATTTCCAGGAAATAATAAACATTTTAAGATTGAAGATCAAGTAAATAACATTTCGATACGTATTAGAAACGTTTAACGTTTGTTCTTCCAGCACTTCTCAAAACGATTATTTTCCCTCTAGTTTCTAATGTTGAATCTTTTTGATGAGCTCTTCTAGGCAAAATTAATAAATGTACGCAAACAATACACTTTCAACACAATCACAATTAAATAGAAGATTATTAAACTATATTTTAATAAGTATTTTCAAATAATATTTGTTTTTGAGGTATAGTTAGTATAAGCGTTATGTACACGTTGGAGTCACAGTTTGGTGTATATTCACCATATCTTAGATCTTCCCTTTTACGTCCACATAATGTTATTATAGGGAAAGTATATTTTTAATAAGAAAAAAATATTCACACCCAATATTTTTAGCATTTTAAGAGTGTGATGACGCTTTGTGGTCGCCAAACCCAAGTCACAGATAGTAGATAGGAGATAGTAAATAAATCGTGAGAAAGGTATACTCATAAGGGAAGTAAAGATAAGCAAATTACAGAAACAAGTACCCATTTCAGAGTCCAAAAATAGGTAAAGGTTTGTCGGTTTAGTAAAAAGTTCTTATTTCATGTTTGGTCACAAAAAATACATTATCTAACGCAGTCGTTACAATTCGACAAGGTTGAATAAACAATAAAGTAACTATATAATACTCGGTATATAAAAGATAAAATACCCAAAATATAAATAATCACACAATATTTGGAACTATTCCAAAGAGAATTACGCAAGTGAACAGAATTACAAAGGAAATTATTATTAGTATAAATAAAAAAACTATAACGATCTCTAACAAAAAGTTTTTCTAAAGATGAGTGTGTCACGTTAAGATAGGTTCGAAGTTCCGGTATCGTATAGGTAGTATTTTTTTTTTTTTATTAAAATTAAACATTAAGAGAAACTTACAATATTTTTTAACTTTCTTCACTTTCTATGCAAAAAAAAACTTCGAATTTTAAACAATGGATAGTTTACATTAGATATATTTTTAAATACGTTATAGATATAGAAATCCGTAAAATATGTTATTTATAAAATAGAGGATCACCTCATTTGCTACTGAAATAAGACAGAATTTAATCCTTTTATTTGAAGGAAATAAATCTTTAGTTACAAGAAAATACAGTGAAAATAATGACGGTAGCAGTATATAACATATAACATAAATAGACATTCAGAAATAACACAATCAAGCAATTAATATCGTCAACATCTCCTCCTGTATGTATCTCTAGTATATGCGATATGTTTTATACCGCCATAACACTTTAAGTATCTCGATATAGGTAACGAACATACTTTCGTCAGAAAATACGTTACCAATTAGAATTCAATGCATAGGCATCGAAACCTTTCCTAACTTAATCGTTCGTATAAGATAGCAGCGACAGTGAGCACGTTTAAAACTAACATGTTATTTTAGGATCAAATTCTCCACTTGAAAATGCGTTATATAACGTACACATGTAAGAAAGGTCTTTCGGCAGTATTTAAGAGCACTCCGGAAATAAGCCACTCCCATAAGCAAGAAAGTTTGATATCGCTTCCCTACGGCATGACATGAATTTTGAGACCCACTGGACAACTAACTCGAAATTCTTCTAATGCTTATTTTAAGCAGGAATATTTTGGTACATATACAATATACATGCAAGAGGGATTTCACAATTTACGACTCAAATAACAATGGAAAGGCTTGTTAAGCAATACATACACTATTTATTTAATTTTAAACAAAAAATAAAATAATATTTAATATTTTGGATTATTTATTTTTTTTTAATAAAAATATAATTCCTCCTAAAAACAGAGTGTTTAATAATTAGATTTGAAAAGATATACATTTGAACGATTATAGCGACTTATTCCAGTATGTAAATACATTTTATTAAATTTTAAAACGCGCATTGTATGGAGTTTACAACGAGAAGCAATTGAATTTGCAATTGAATTGAATTGAATTTGAGTTGAACATATAATTGTTCTATTTTTTTTAACATCGGGAGAGAGGACGCGTTAAAGATATTTGAAATCATATATTTTTTTAACATTAGAAGGGGTGAGAGGGGAGGGAGATGATTTTTTTTAAATGATATTTATTTTTCCTTTTCTTTAACATCGGGAGAGAAAATGCATTAAAATGTTTTAAATCATATTGTTTTTTAACATTGAAAAGGATTGGAGGGAGAGGGGGATAATTTTTTAAATGATGCTTTTTTTTAATTAAGCATCAGCAGAATAGGACGCATTAAATGTTTGAAACCATTTTTTTTTAAGAATAGAAGAGGTTAGAGCGGGGCCGGGATGTTTTTTAAAGGATAATTTTTTTTTTCTTTCTTTTAAACATTGGCAAAGAGGATGTGAAAATGTTTCAAATCATACTTCTTTTTTAACATCGGAACAGGTGAGAGGGCGAAGAGTTTTTTCATCGACAAATAGGATGCATTAAAATGTTTCAAATCATTTTTTTTAAATTTGAGAGGGTTAGTTTTCTTAACAGCTGGAGAGAAGACGCACTAAAATACTTCAAATCAATTTTTTTTAATATTGGCAGAGCTGAGAGGGGGAGGGGGGTGATTTGTTTAGGTAAAGTAACGTTATATGCATACGTGTTAGTTTTATTTCACGGTTCATTTTATTAGTATTATAAATTTTATTCGTTGTAATAATAAACCACCTAAAATTGAAAATTGTTGCTGCATTTATTTTGATAAGTGCTGTTCTCAACCATATAAATTTCAAGATACATTATAATGTCTCTTTAATTTCGTTGTAAATGTCGACACTGAAAAAATTCCTCATTTCGACCACAAAAATAAATGTCGGAGAAAATACAAGTGCCAATGAGTATACTTCATTATTGTTGATTTAATATTAAAATGTAACCGATTATAAAAACTATGCTATGAACGGAACTGCCCGCTCGCAATCTTTCACGAAGTAGATATTAGGTACTGCGTACGCAATGCACACAATCACTTGGGAATAGGCTCATTTCGCTCTTTCGTCGGTTCACACTGCCAATATTCACGCGTGAAGGCGATATGAGAAATTTGCTTCATACACAACGCTTAATTCATTCAGGTAAAGAATGAAATATACTGCTTGAAGCCCTGCTATAATACAAAGGATCTGCGGTGAATGACGGCTAAAGCTTCGTTCGCAACGCTACTCTCAACTAGTTGATTGTCATTGAAGACCTACTGAAGTCGCCAAAGCGGACAAGTTGACTCCGTGTGAAAGGGTTCACGCAGTTCCCAATCATTTGCTACATCAGTATACTCCTTGATAACCGCCCGTTCAACTAGTGGAATGAACTAATCGCCTCGTAAACAGGTGTAGATCTTAGTAATAATATGTTTTATTAGTATTAAGTGGGAAATTACCTTTCTCTATTTCGCATATACAATAAGCACTTTGTGTAACTGTTTTGCCGAAAAACATTGTGGTGCATTTTATCTGAGATTGAATAGTGCAACTCGTGGTTTGACATGTCACATTTGACATTTTTATATAGACTTGTGCGTGAAATGCCGCGTGACACAAGAATTGTACTACAAACATGGAAACATTGCAATTTCCCACAGGAATAAAAATCCCATTTTAAATAATCAATATAAGTAAATTCATGCGGAATAGAAAAAATAATATAAAAACCATGTGTTACAATGATAATGTAACGCTCGTACATTGAATCACTCTTATTACAACTAACTTCATTGTAACACCAGTGTTTTAATATCTAATTGTCAAGTAAGCTTAAACCAGCCCTAAACATGTATTTGTAACTTTTAGCATTAGTCCTATTGTTTATTCAGAATTCTAGTCATGATTAGTCATGCCAATCATACAAACGTTAAATGAAACTCTTCGTTTAGATACTGAATTATACTGATGTATTAAACGCACGTGTTGGTAACTAATGCATTCAAATAATTTATTCATACTTTAAATAACGATGGATTTAAAGTTACCTCAATTTAACTTACCAATTGTAAGTATATTTCGTTTGTAATGTTGCTCATATGCATTTTATATGTCTTCTACAATATATTTATACTGTGTGGTGGTCCTACGAGTTGGTCCAAATTGCTTGGTAACCGTAGAGATAGGAAAAAACGAGTGGCCAAGTCTCGATCTCTTTTTCCAAGATATACTTACTCAATGGCGACAATTACAAATAGTTATATTCTTTTGGTTTTGAGTTATAGGCAAAAATTGATTTTTTCAACTTTTCCAGGATGGCTAATAAGTCGCTTGACTTTAATAATACGCAGAAACTGTTAACATTATTGAGGCACTTTTACGAATAGAATCGCCAAGTTGAATCAGATTTTAACTTTAAGCATTCATTTGTCGCCTGCCGCGTAAAGTTGATTTTTTTTTAAATGTAAGCCGTAGTTGGTAGTTGAAAAGAGGCTTTTTTCTCTTTTCAAAAATATATGGTTTATGGGGTCGATTTCCACCACTTATCTAATAAACTTCAAAAGTAAAAATTATTTACGTTTTTAATTTAAAAACCATCACGTAGTAGCTCATGGCAATAAAAACAGCATACATTTTTTCTTGTCAAAGTCAAAGGTGTATGTGCGATGAGCGTGTTAAGCATATGTCTGAGAACCGTGTGTGTTAAGTACGTTTTGAAATGAAACTTGAAAATTTTGAGATATATAACAATATATTATATTATGTTATAATCCTATATAACAATACACTGTTGAAAATATTACGGTGTTGGCGTTAATTTTGCGCTAGTCAAATGTTTTAGTGTTGATTTTTACAAACTTTGCCAGACGAATTGACTACATGTGTTTAGTAGAACAGAAATTACTAGAATTTGGTGTGAATTCTTTGTTCAGATATGAGGATTTACATTGTCTCTAGACATTCAGAAGCATCAACCAATCAGAATTTTTCCCTCGGATAGAAATATAGAAGCCCCACCTAATCTAATACAGTATTGCATTATACGCACCACCTGCATTGCACGTGTATCTGTTTTCGAGTTTGTTTCTGCGTATTAACATATCCAAATAAACCACCAAATGTGACTGACCTGCAAAGTGTAACCTTGTGTTATTAAACGTTAATTCCAGTGGGCATAAAAAAATTTCAACATCTTAAAGATGTATTGGGAACAACTATTTACGTAATTAGTTCAGATTTGAATCAAATAGCATAAACATTCACTTAATTTTATAATGGTTCTCAAAAAATCATTTTAAAATTGGCACGTTTAGTTGAAACAAAAGCTTTTGAATGAGTGGTTCTGTATATTTATAATTGAGAAAACGTCTTAAAGAGAGAATATTATAGCACTAAGAAATAGGAGTTGCATATTAAAAAGACGTTGTGTTTAGAAAACGGTGTTAAATCATCCAATAGATCGCATTCATTTAGTTAAACAGCTAGTAAATTTGTCTAGTCTAGATCAAATAAAATGTGACTAGAAGTATATCATAATTCCACGTGTTAGTTGGACGAAATAACCCTAGCAATAGACAATACTTGACTATCTTTGTTCGTCAAATTTAAACTTCTATAGTTCTCGACAAAATAACACGAAAACAGTGTGGACCTCTCCTGACTATTAAATTAGTCAAAAAAGTGTTAAAATTTTCAACAGTGTAGGGGAATATTTAGCAGACTTAAGGAAAACTTAATTAATTATGGATCACTCCACAAACAACGACCAAAAAGAAAGTATTATAAAGTAGGAGAAGAAGATGATGCTATCAACGTTTTAGGAGCTGCTGTGACAAATCCAAAAATATCAAGCCATCAAATAGCGCATGAAGTTGGTATATCTCGAATTCGCTCACTGAAGATTCTGAAAAGAAATAAATATAAAGCATATCAAATCAGAAAAATGCATCACCTATAACCAGGTGCTTATAACCGCCAATTAGAATTTTGTCGATGGTATTTACAGACACGCACGATGAATTTTTCTTTAGGAAAATTATATGGACTGACGATGTAGTACATTAGTAGTGCAAGCATTTTCAATAAAAATAGTGCGCACTGGTGGTCTGATATTAACACTCACCAGGTTACAAAGCATCAGATTGAACAAGGGAGATACGGGGTCAATGCATGGTGCGCTATTATGGGCAATAGTATCATCGCATATCATATTTACCGGGAAAATTTAAACACTGAACGATATCTGCAGATTTCACAAGAATCGCTCGAACTTACATGCTCCTCCTAGCTTAATTGGTAAAGTGTTCGTCCGGTAAACAAGAGGATGTTGGTTCGAATCCTGCGCGAGGAGAAAAATTTTCTTGGAAAAATTCGTCTTAATTATTAGTTATTAGCAGAAATACATTAATTTGTTAATTTCTTTCTGCAAAAAGCTTGCAATCTTTACAAGAATATATTAAAGAAATCATTGACGACCTTCCATAGTCAAAGGAGGACTTTATTTTTTTAACACGACGATGCACCAGCATACAATGCTCGAATTATAACAAACTTTTTAAACAATAATTTTGGAAACAATCAGCTTGGAAAAAACCGGCCTGAAAAATGGTCGCCAAGATGCCCCGATTTGACACCGCTTGATTTCCTTCTGTAGGGGTATGTAAAGGATCATTTATATGATACCACACAATAATATTCAGGAATTATTTCAGAATTTTGAAGAATGCTTAAATGCTGTTTCAAACATTCATATTTATAATGCACTTAGAAGCGTAAGTAGAAGATGTCAGTTGTGTTTGGACAAAAATGGAATGCAGTTTGAACATTTGATGTAACAAATTTCTATAGTTACTTTACATTTCTACTTGGAATAAAAGGAAATTGTCTAATAAACAGTGATTATATATCATATGTTTGTTTATTTCACGTTTGTGTTTGTCATGAGCTACTAAATTATTAACGTAAATAATGTTCACTTTTAAATTTTATTAGATAAGTGGTGGAAATCGACTCCATTATATATTTTTGAAAAGAGGAAAAAAATCCTTTTTCCAACTATGCCACTGCCAACTATAGCTTATATTTAAACAAAATCAACTTTACGCAGCAGGCGATAAATGAATGCATAAAATTAAAATCTGATTTAACTAATCGATTCTACTCGTAAAAGTGCCTCAATAATGTTAACAGTTTCTTCGTATTATTAAAGTCAAGCGAGTTATTAGCCATTCTGGAAAAGTCGAAAAAAATATTTTTTTACTATAACTCGAAAACAAAAGAATACAGCTAATTTTAGTTTTCGCCACTGAGCATATCTCGGAAAAAGAGATCGCGACTTGGCCACTCTTTTTTTCCTATCTCTTATAGTTACTGAGATGCCCTATTCTGACAAGCAAATTGGACCACCTGTACAGACATTCCTTCGCATACCGTCAACTGCATATGAACTAATAACAAAATACGACAATCGGAAAAGAGTATTGTATTTCAAAACGAAAAATATATACAATTATATTTATAATTATTCTTTTAAGAGGACAGGCTTTATTTATCTACCAATTATAATGTTTGTACATCTCAGTTGTGTATATGACAGATAAAATCCTCTATTTCCAGAATCGGTTGTGTCATCTGCATCTGTTACGGTAGTCAATACAAATGGTTTTGAAAACGCTGAAATATAAAATACGTTATATGAATCACAGAGCATGTGTAATCCATAAGTATCTATATGTGAAAAATCAAAACTGAGTTTTTGTAATCTATATAAAATATTGTTAAAACAATATTTGTTGCCCAATATAAACAATATTTATATTAAAGTAATCTGTTGTTTTATCAGTACTGCAAGATTTAACATATTTCTCATCTTTAAATATTCTGTGCTTATAAATATATATATATACATACTTGTTAGGGTTAATGGTAAACCATTGCCGCAAAATCTATCAGCATTGAGTGGATTCCCAGCCGAAGAAGGAGCTGGTATAACAATAAAATCGGTTGTGCAAGCAGTTCCTGTTAGAGATGCGGCTGGAGTTCCAACAATATTAGCCGCCAATGCTTGTCCGGTATTGCCAGTAACAGTAAAAGAATAAATGTCAGCTGTTTGACTCCATTGAATTCCACAATATCCAGCTACCATGCCAACACAAATCCCATAGTTAGTATTGGCTAGTTGTCTCGTTCCTGGCAGTCCACCAACTAATAAAGCGCTATTAACAGTTGATCCATAATTAAAACTTCGTACTGTTCCCGATAAGCCGGTATAATATTGTAAACATCCCGAAGGTGCTAAAACGCTCTAGTAGTAACATTCACTAACTACAGTTACTTTACCAAATATACCTTTACTTGGACAATCACAAGCAATTTGTGCAATTTTAAGCTTCCAGGATCTAGCTACTGTAACACCAGTTGAGGTTGATATTACAATTCTTATGTTAGAGTTTCCGTTAAAGTCCACATAAATATGAAGTCCACTGTTCTCTCCACATATTGTCGGTATGTTCGATCCTCCACCGATTACATTCATAGCATCAGTATTACATATTCCATTTGCATCCGGTTGAGCCAGACTAAGTGACAAAAAATCTATTCTAACCTATAAAATAGAGTAACTAAAATCAGGTAACACATCAGAGAAAAAAGGCGATAACTGATACATAAGTGGAAGGTTTAATATAATCTACCATATAAATCCTGTATCGAATGAAACACCATATGGTGTAAAATTATCGAAGAACACAAAAATCGATTGTTGCCTAAACATTTTTACGACAATTGTGCAAAGTGCTAATTGTGGAAAATCTGAAAGAACAAGGTACTTTACGTTCTTTCACAAGATTAACAGCTGATAGAAGAGATTAAGAAAGGCAAAAAGTAGGAAATGAGTACAGATACAGGATGAAATGAAACACAACACAGACCGACAAATAAATGTGCTAAGTTAGCAAAATAAATAAAACTCGATGCTCAGACTTCTATAATTGTAGCAAAATTACTACAAGCAAAGCCTGCAGTTTACCCAAAAAAGATAACCCAAGTAAGAAACTCTACTATGTTAAATCTAACGATACAACCAAGGGAAAACAAGAGTTGCAACTGACAAATGCAAAATTAATTCAGATGAAAACGTGAAAGAACACAACATATAGTTCCGTAGCATGATTCACAAAGGGGGAAACCACAAATTCACAGGAACCGAGCTTAGTAGAATTTTTGGCTTCCTGTTAGCTAGAACTATATCCATGGCTAGAACGCACAATTCAAATTTGCTAGGTGCCTATTCTTGGTGGCATGTTCCTTGCTGTAGGTTAATTCAAAGTGAAGTGAGCTGGGTCAAAGGTGATTCTTAGCCAGACGGTAAAAATAACACTATTACCAAGGAACATCTCAACAAAAACGGACAAATAGTGTCGGCACTTTTGATCGCGTGGGACAAGAACTCATGACCTTCAGTCCGTTTATAGACTACTATTAACTAAAACAAAATCACAAAAGCCACACATTCAAAATGCGAACATATCGCTTTCCTAACTTGACCATAGACTTGGCTTCCTATGTGCTTCCTATTGGCTAAAACGAACTCAGACAAAGTCGCGATTCCACACAATTAAAATTTGCCGGCTGTTCGTTCTTGCTTACATATTCTTGCCGCTAGTGTAGCGGCATCTACACTTAGCGGATGACCTAAGAAACAATCGGTGGGAGTAGACGATCGGCTAAGTGCACGGCTGATCCCTCCAATAGCGGTACAGAAGCATTACGTCCAATCATGATTCGCCTTGGTAGCGCGCTTCTTTTCTTCTTTCAAATTATGAAATTTTATTTAAATTAATAATTATTGTAATTGTAATTGTTATTACGTTATGATTAATTGTGTAAAAGCTTTCATTATCAGATAATACAAAGACGTAGGTTATACATGAGTTATGTTTCTGTGCTGTATAGAAACTCAAATGTATGCGAATTACGGTCGTTATCTTGATGCGAGGTTACACTTCATACTGTCAAACTCAAATTTATATATGATAGTGAGGTTGGTGAGGTTATGTCTACTTAGCCGAACATGAATGATGGATGTATTCACTGTGGTATTCACAATGTGCTATCTTTGCACCAAAAAACCTAGGGAATCTATAAAGGCTCACCGAAATACACCTGTCATCAAAGGGGATCAATGTCCACCGAACGAATTTTGGAGAAAACTCTGAAACCCAAATGAGATGCAAGACCAGAGGTAGCAGTACACCATATCAAGAGTAAAGTTGATGTCTACTTTATTGCATATTTAGGTAAGTACTGGTTACAATGCAGTTTCTAGCAAGTTATAGTTGCCAACAAATTCTTGGCCGAAGATTCTTATCACATTCAAAAGAAAAATATATTCTGTAATAAACAATAATAATAACAGTTGTGACATTGCATGAACTAAGTTCAAACAAATACTCAGTTGCGTGAAACATGTATAGGGTGGGTAAATTTCTGTTTTTATTGAGTAGGTACAGGCCAAACGGTAATAGGTATAAGAAAAGTAAACAGAAGGTTACGGTTTCTTTTTTTCATTTTGGCTTAGTGATCCAAATAGATTGAAGTTAAATCGTTGAGTTCCCGATATACCAGACGTTTTTCAAAATCAGCCATTTTCTTTCAACCGTTATAAGTCCGATGCCATACTATATGGAGGAAATATATAAATATATTTTATATGGTTGTTTATTATATTGTATATTTAATAATACAATGACATGCTTGACTCTTTTTTTAAATTTGATATTTTAGGAATCATTTACAGAACTTCCAGCATCCTGTATATCTGTAGGTAATTGAGTTGCATTTTTTTCGTCATATATCTATATATAATTTAAATATGTCTAACACACCAATACGCCACAATTACTAAAAATTCTATTTTCGACACCAAAAGTACCTTACACTTAGCGTAGTAGGCATGTAATGTCATTAAACATTGATATTAATTTTATTTAATATGAACCTTCATTGCACTTTAGTTACTATCGTAAACATTTAGGTACTTGAGATGGCGTAGGAAAACTACGAAAAGTATGATATGCTAAAGTACTTTATTGAGCATAATAATAATGCTGATGTGGCAGCTGAAACATACTTTAACCGTTTTCTAGACAGAAGACATCCGCATAAAAATATTTTTGCAAAACTAAAAGAAAATCTTATTAATTTTGGTTCGTTCAAGCAACAAGGACCAAAAAAGATATAACATTGAAGACTCTGAGAACACTGCTGTTAATGTCATTAGTGCTGTAGTTGCCAATCTGTTTCGAACCGACAAATGGAAGCTGAGAGTGGAATTTGTCGACCGAGAGCTTTAAACGTGTTAAAGAAGCATAAATTTCCACCATGAGCATTCAGAACATAACATTTGCAACCAAATGATCAAGAGCGCCGCGTGCAGTTTTGTAGTTGATATATAACAAAAGTGCAAGAAAATCCACGACTCTATGAAAAAAATATATGGAGAAATAAAACCCATATTTGAATTTAATTTTTAGTGTGCCCTGGCATCCAATGGTACTCTAGCCTACACCATATACGATAATAATCTCGATGGTACACTTTACCGCCAAATTATAAACGAGCACGTAATTGAACAGTATTTGGACAATTTACCATTAAATGATGTTGAGCATATATTCTTTCAGCACGATGGTGTACCACCTCACAATACCAGGACCGTAACAGAATTATTAAATGCCAACTTTGGTAATAATTGGAAAAGCACTAACAGACCCGTGCGGTGGTGATCTCGCTCACGAGACTTAACGCCGCTAGATTTTTTTTTCTTTAGGGATACGTTAAGGGTAAATTATATAAAAACACCAGTAATACTGTGGATGAGCTGAGAGATAATTAATAGCATGCCAAATATTAATATTTTTAACGCAATTCAAAGTGTTGCCAAAAGATGCAGCCTATGTGTTACCAATAATGTAGGCCAATTTGAGTATTTGTTTTAAAACTTTAATTGATTTTAATTTCTATTGTATACATTTGCTCGCTTTTCGTTTATATTCAATTGTTTAAATGAATAAAGTAGATTCGTTCACGCTGATCACTTAAGACATCGCCAAGTGGCTCTTACTGTTCCGGAGGTGACGGCGAAGGTACCTAGAAAAGAGCAAAGCGGTGCAGAGCCGTGTATGACATATCAGTCTTTAGCGAAGCAAAGAGAAACCAAGCTCAACGAGGAACCTGGTACACCATCGGTGAGGAGTTCTCCTAAAGTATCCAGGGGAGAAGATCGAAACATTGAAGGTATTAGTTTACCTACAACTTCTGAAAATCCACGCCGATCAACCAGACCAAGAAGGCCAGTGCAGAAACTAAATTTATGAGGGACAAAAATTAGTGAGAGGGAGTGTCATGTATGTATAATGAACAGTAGGAACCAGGGATACGGGAGGTTATGTTGTTTATAAATAATGAACAGTTGATGTTTTTTTATTGATAGATATGTAACGTTCGTTGATGTAAGAATTCTAATAAAGAGATTTTGTAATGAAATATAACAGTAAGTATGTTTTACTGTCGCTTCAAATGTATGCTTAACAATATTTCAGCATTATTCTCTGTAAATTGTAGGTAATTATCTAAATTATATTAGAAAAATTTCCATTACCTGAATGCTGTTATGTAAACTTGTATACTTCTTATAAAATTTATTAGAATAACAAAAAAAATGTTTTTTGAATGTGCCGGAAGCAGAACAGCCCTTATTTGGATTTCTTTCCAAAATTTACTCAAGTAGCTATTGATCCAATTAATTTCCTGGAATGGAATTGGATTTTGATGAGCCTGATAAACGGATAGTGCATAACCTCATTTATTTATTTACTGAAAGGTGAGGTGCTTTCCATTCACTCGTGTAAATATTTCGCTAGTACTCCCGGTGCACTTTATCTGCAATTTAAGCGCTCCTTTCAATGCTAAAATTGCAGGTAGAATACATCGGGAGTACTACTGCCGAACTATTTACACGAGTGAATGGAAAGCAGCTATGATTATTATATTACTAACTTTACTGTTTAAAAAGTGTGCAAGTGGTCTGTTTACAGGCAAAAGCTGAAAAGTGACGACGCGAGGGTCCTATTGTTCAACAATTGGATATAGAACGAATATCGGTGAAATCACTTCCAAGACTCATAGATAAGTAATATATATATATTATACCAAGACGACCGTAGATCGCATTCGCAACTTATGTTGCGTATATTCAAGTTTCTGTGCACAAAAACATAACTTAAACCTAGCCTTACATCTTTGTAATTATCACATAATGACAGCCTAGATCGAGCGCTATATAATATCAATAACTGTTTTATTAATATTTGAATTAATTTTAATAATTTGAAAAGAAGCGGGAAGAATAAAGGGAAATCATGATTGGACGTAATAGTTCTGCATCCCTCTTGGAGGGATCACTCCCGCAATTAGCCGCTCGCCTGGAATAGAGCTGCACCCCCTAATTTCGCCCATAAAGCCAAAGTCCCTATCATTGGTAAATTTAGTTGCATATCTTGATAATGATACCTACTTTAAGGTATCAACTGTGGCACATGTGGTGTCATCGTTGCGATTACACTCAATAAAACTTCCACACAATTCCATAAAAGAAATCGAAATGGATTGAAATTTAAAACTGAGAGGGTTATTTACGGACCAATTAAAAATATCATTCGCAATATTCTCAGACAGCAACACGTCGTAGTATTCTACTAAAACTCTTACTGATATTCGGTTTGTAACCAAAAGTGCAACTCCAAATTATTTACAATAATACAAAATTTATGGAGTGTTTAGCACTAATTTTAATCCGTTCTCGAAACTGACTACTTTCCAAGTCAAAAGCTTGCCAGAACGGGCCGAATTGTTGGCAACAATGAAGAAGAAAAAAATTGGAATTGGCAGTATGGCTTACAGCTTTCTACTGTAAACCCTTTAATCAACATTTTATTTGGTCATATAAGGTATTGTAAGGTACTTCCAATAGAAAAACCAGTAGATATATACTTACTGATATTTCTATCGTTCTTTAATAGATATAAATACCTTATATGACGAAATAAAGTGCTAATTAACGAGTTAAGAGTGGAAACCTGTAAACTACATTCTTCCTTTCCTCACTGTAGGGAAGAACATTCACTTATTGTTGATTATTCTCAGTCCAACGAATTCTTTTTACTTGAGGCCGAGTGGCACGCGGTGTTTCAAGACAGATATCATTTGACGAATTTGTGTTATATGATCAGGTAATCCCAACCGTCTTCTACAATCGAAAGAAATCTTAATAATGTAATTTTTATTTTCTTTTAGAAAGTAGACTTATAGATGAGGTCTCCGGTTAAAACAACTGGATTAGGAGTAGGCAATACACGGCATAGAGTATAATAACACAATCATTATTTGTTTTTATGAGTAACTTAACGGCGTGCAAATTGAAACATCAAGAAAGTTGATGTGATCAATTCGAATTTGAAATTTTTGAGTACATTTGATAAGAGGATATCGAAATGTTTCTGTCACACTAGATACGTTTTATACCTATCAGCTATCCCTTAAAATATATATTAAAACAACATCATAAAATTACACCAACCTGACATATGGACGGATTGCATTTTTGAATCGTAAATGTACATACACTCCCGGTGGTCGTTGTGCTTGGAAAGCCAGGATTGACGAAATATGTATTGTTATATGACGAACTATCGCCACATGTTCGCTGAACTATGAACAAATATGTATGCAGTAACAATATTTATATTACATAACAAATACATGAAACAAAAAAATAACAGCAAAAACATTCACTTTGCACTGAGAGAAACAAAACTGCTATTTCAACAATTTTGTAGTTTTAAATATTTATGCATTAATATAACCATCACAATAAAACTAATGGAATGCGATGTTAATGAGTCAGTATTCAAACCAACAAGGTTGAAAAAAAATTAGCATTCACTTGGTTAACCAAAAATTACCTACATAAGTTTCTTTTTATATTTGAAAGCTGCCCCGTGCACGCATGGTGTATGCTGATTTCTAATTCAAAAAGATGCTAAATAAAAATCCTAGTGATAAATACACTACGTCGCCATTAATGTTAGCTATATAGTAGTATCGGTTTAATTATTTTCTTATCCAACAAAATGGGCGAAAACATATATTCGTAAAAAAACATAGGTATATCAAAAAGTAGTATATGGTTATCTGTGTGATGAGTGAGACGTAGGCAATAAGCCCCCAAATTAAGGTTTTACATATTTTTAGTATATATTTCTTCCTTACAATAAAGTGTATTTGAATAAATATTCAAATGTGGTTTCATTGCCCTGCAATATTTTTGAAGGGCTTCCTTATAATATTATGATCAGTGAGACACTAACGTTTAGATCAAACCAGTCAGCAATAACACATAAATCGTTCATTTTATAAAAAAAAAAAAAACATCTTAATAATATAATTTAAAACGATCGAAGTAAATATACCCAACTGTTCAAATAACACTAGAAAATGGTTAAATTAACGTAATTATCTTCCATTGGATAATATCTATTTTTTTGTTAAATCGACACATCTCCTCTTGGAAACATATTATTTGCATATTCAATTTACATTTTTTGTAATTATATCAATCACAAAGAAGAAGCCTGGAGCTGTAAATATTATCGAAACAATGAATGTTAACGAGTTGAATCAACAGTAAAATGGAAAAGGGTATGTTACTTGTGTTTAAACTAAATATAGTGTACAGTTAACTAGGAAACAGTTAATTGAAGCATTTTTTTTTTCTCTCAGTGTGCTAAGTGAAAAAAGGAAAGTAAATAAAGAGATTCCAAGAAGGACAGAAGTTATGTTGTTTCATTTTTATAACGATACAGCATAACTTCTAATAAAATCCAATCAGCATTGAGGAAAGGAATAAGCAACTATTAATAGAAACAAACACACAAGATATCCCGAATCATTTCGCCATACACTAAACTTATTAATTTGGAACAATTGTTTCGGGAACACGTAGGCTCCCGTTATCAACCGAAGATCGAATGAATTAGGGAAAACATGTATTACCTAAACATGCAACGTTATCTTTCTCTCTAAAAAAAACATATTTACAAGTGCTTTTCTAGGCCTAGTTGCACCATAGAAATACCAAGAATTAGCGACAATTGTGAACTATCCTACTCCCACAAATCTATCGAAATTGTTTGGTAGCGGTGTGCAATTTCCCGTTGCCCTATGTTATACAGCCTCCTTCGTATAAGTATTGGTAACTATACTGGTGATTAGTTTCTTCTATCGCGGATCCAAGTCACCTAGTCCTACAGTGTATACGGATTCTACGCATTTAATTTTTTAAATTATTGTACTGCTTCACTAATTTAAAGTTTTTTTTATCAATTTTATAGTTTTGTGCTGAAATTATGGTGAATACATTAAATACTACTAATTGTAGAGTGGGTGACTTAAATCAACTAGAAGAGGAAACAATACAGTTTTCAAACCTACGGCACGAAAGAACCGCTAAAGACCAGATAGTAAATAAAAGAGGAAGAGATATAATAAATATAATGGAGACTTTTGGAATCGTTCTCCTCAACGGCAGAACAGGAAGCGATTCACCTGCAGAATACATATTCATAAGTCACACTGGAAAAAGTGGAATAGGCCTTGTATTTGCAAATGAATTGTTGTGTAACAAAATAAAGGATATGCGTGTGGATGACCTTTTACATTCGTCGCCACACTTTCCCATTATTACTGACATATCGACCGGGCACAACTATAAATCAAGAACATTAAATGCTGTCGACGAAAGAACATTTTTTACCTAGAAGAGAGAGAAACAGATTGCTTATGTCTTGCCGTTGGAAGCTTCAGATAAAAAGTACTATAATACGCACTGCATGGACAACTCGTCCATAATAACCTACCTAGCGCTTTAGCGGAAGCTGCAGCTAATAACGGTTTAGTCACGGTAAGAAAGACCTCTTTGGGGGTAGACCAGAAAAAGATGTTAAAGCTTTGGTTTGATGATGAATGTCGTGCTAAGAAACGAGAATGGAGGCAGAAGTACAGGCTATACAGGGAACAACGATCAAAGGCCTCTCTTCAAAGCTACTTAGACACAAAGCGGAACTATTTATCTCTAATAAAAATGAAGAAATATTCTCACTATAAAAATATGAGTAACAAACTTGCCAACGTAAGAGACTCAATAACCTTCTGGAGAAGAATAAACCAATTTTCTAAGAACACCTATATTGGATGTCCTATATCAATGCAACAATGGCAGACAGTGGTTAGTAACTTATATGGAGAGATAATCTTAAATAGACGCGGATATCTCAATAGAGGAATTACTGTACACTCGTACTTACTGTACACGTACGTTGAAACACAAGAAGGCAACCGGGGCGGATGGAATACCTAACGAGTACTACAAATAATAATAATAATAAATAATATATTATAATATATCTTACCCTCTTGGTCACATTACCTGCATAACCTCTTAAATCAAGTATTTAAAGAAAAGATACCAAGGCATGGTGCGAAATAAATATACGTATTGCTGTGGTATGGCACCCCGGGTTTCGGAAATTTAAATGTGTATTTTTATTTATTCCAAATCAGCCTTGGCAAAACAATGATAGAGTTTCCACAATTCTTATGTTTGTTTATTTTGCTAAGAATTTTGATTTAATTGTTAGTATCATTTTATTTGTTCAGTTGTGTTTAGTTAATTTCATTTATTTGTACATTTTGCGTACTCCTGTATATAGTTTATATGCTAGTTTTTTCTTTGCGATGCGTTGCGCCGTCATCGTTCACAGATGTATATTTATATATATATGCGAGTGTTACCTTGAGGCCCAGGAGTTACCAGATAGACGAGCGCGTGCATAGTCTTGTTTAGTTGTTTTGGTTACCGTTCCTGGCAATTCTTTTTAAGTTTAAGATGTAGTTCGTTGTTTTGAATTTTTAAAATCGTCCATCTAGTAATTCATTTGTTAATTAGTGTTAGATCGTTGTGCACATACATGTAAGGCTCTTTAATAATTTTCGTTTTAGAAGCGATCGCGTTTAGAGTTTAAATTTTCCGTTTTTTAGTGGTTTTCAAATTAATTTTATTTTATCACCTCGGGGTAGGTGAAGTGAAGCTGTGTGCTTGTTTTAAATTTCATTTTTGATTTTGCTTGTTTCTCCACGTTGATTGAATTAAATTTTAGTTTGCTTTGAATTTTTGAAACCACGTGGATTTTTTGTGATATGAAATTCCTTCTAGAACGAATTCACCATTTTGTTTGCTAAAGGATTTGCATTGTCCTTTTTAAATGTAAATTCACGAAGGGGTTATTTTAATCCAATACCTTCTGTATTCAGATTTTTTTTCCCCTATTGTTGTTATTTAAATGTTTTTTTTTTTTTCATAAAAGTTAATGATTTTAAATATCATCTTAAATAGTTCTTTTATTTTTAAATCTGCCATTTCAATTTTTGGGGTTTTTAAAGAAAGTAAATTTTGTAAACGCCCACTATTAATTTTTAAAAAATTTACTCAGATTTAAGAATCTCTGGCGCCCTTTTAAATTCATTTCTGCTGAGCTAGCTAAATTAATTTTGTCATTTTTAATTTCTTTAAACTTATATGCTTGGACATTCAGTTCACAGCAGTATGTTACATAAAGAGGACGTAGAGATAACCCAGATAACTATAGAGGTATAGCATTAATAAATACGGTAACAAAAATTTTTACCTCAAATCTTATACCGCAGAATATACGACTGGTGCGAAACTAATAACATTCTTCCTGAAGAACAAGCAGGATTTAGGCAGAAAAGAGGATGTCTAGGTAATCTATTTATACTTAACCATATCGTTGCTATCAATATAATGTCTAAATCATGCTACGTATACGCAATTTTTGTTGATTTCAAGAAGGCCTTTGATAGTATAGACCATCAAGAACTCTGGAGAAAATTAAATGACATTGGTATTAGCGCAAAACTAATGAGGACAATCTACACACAAGCAAATGTTAGAGTGGTGAGCAACAATATGAAAACGGATGCCATGTACATGACAAGAGGGCTGATGTAGGGTGACTGTCTATCTCCGCTTCTTTTTTCTATATTCACATCAGATATTATTAGTTACTTTGAGAAAGCGGGTACGAAGGGAATTAAAATAACGAGCAGAAAGTCTTTACTACTCTTATTGTATGTAGATGATATGGTGCTATTTGCAAGGTCACAAATCGATGGAAACAAAAAACTGAGATTACTAAAAGAATATTGTGAAGAGAACTGTCTTAACGTAATGCTATGGATAGGCAACCAATGTTTGCTGAGTGTATTTTAAGTTGCATATTTTGTTGTTATGATTATTCCGTTCGGTTGTTCCAATGTACCGAGAATTTTCACAAATAATTTTGTTTTGTATAAAATTTAGCTAAAGAGTTTATTGTTTCATTTTAATTAATTTAGTGTAAAGTTTTTTTAAATTAATTCCATTCATTTATTTATCTAGTGTTCGGTAGTTAGAGTTAATGCGGATTCTATTAGATTTTATCGTTGAATTGTTATGCGTATTGCTGTGAAATGTCTCCCCGGTTGTTTGAACTCTATGCTGTTAATTTTCCAAGATCAAGTTTTGGCTTTGCCGCGCGCAAATTCTCACTTATGTTAATTTTTACATTTTTCTTTGAATGTAGTAGTTTTGTTGGATGTATACTTAATTGTTCAGTTAGTTAGTTTATTTTTCTTTGATTATAAGTTTAGCATTAGTTTATCTTGTTTTGGTCCTTCTTTTAAGGCGTTTTCTTTGTTTGTTGCGGCTGATGCAGAGCGCGCTGTCGGTTGTTTGTATATACGCGGTGTGAGAGGCCACGTAAGGGCAGAGTCTGAATAGTGGCACAAGTAAGTACATGTAAATTTTGAGCTCATTTTCCCCATTTTACGATTTTTCATTTGTTAAGATTTGCTTCGGTTATTTTAATTTTGATCATTATTCAGACGTCTCCTCTCATTAGTTGTGCACAATTTATGTAAGGCTTTTTAATTTTCGTTTTAGAAGTAATCGCGTTTAGAGTTTAAATTTTCCGTTTTTTTTTTTGTAGTTATCAAATTAATTTTATTTTATCACCTCGGGGTAGGTGAAGTGAAGCTGTGAGCTTGTTTTAAATTTCATTTTTGATTTTGCTTGTTTCTCCACGTTGATCGAATTAAATTTTAGTTTGCTTTGAATTTTTGAAACCACGTGGATTTTTTTGTGGTATAGTAAGTCCTTCTAGAACGAATTCACCATTTTGTTTGCTAAAGGATTTGCATTGTCCTTTTTAAATTGTAGAGTCATATGCAGGTTTGTTTTTTGCCAGAATCTTATATTCACGGTTTTCATTTATCCTGTAAATTGTATCAAATGTTTTTTTTTTTTTCTTTTACAATAAAAATCTAATGATTGTAAATATCACCTTAAATAGTTCTTTTATTTCTGAATCAGCCATTTCAATTTTTGGGGATTATAAAGAAAGAAAGTTTTGCAAAAGCCCACTATTAATTTTTAAAAAATTTACTCTGAGATTTAAGAATCTCTGGCGCCCTTTTAAATTCATTTTTGCTGAGCTAGCTAAATTAATTTTGTCATTTTTAATTTCTTTAAAACTTATATGCTTGGACAATCAGTTCACAGCAGTATGTAAGATCTTGTGAGAAGGATTTTTGTAAGAAAAACGGTTGTAGAGTTTTGTCAGAGGGTTCCTTGTTCGACTATAGACGTGAGTAGACGTATTTTTGTATATCATTGTTGCCATTTTGTAATTCATTTAATATTGAAATTTATTTCTGTAAAAATTTAGCCCATCAAGGAATTCAGATTATAATAATTGTTAGTATATTGACGTGTACACGTTGTAGATATAAGACCAATTATTATTTTTTGTTTAGGAAGATAATTTTAGTTTTTTCTCTCATTATAGTTTAAAGAGTTAATTTTCAGTTTTCAATTTTGCTGTTTCATATTTATTTATCAATCACCTCGGTTGGGTGAGTAGAAGCATTGTTCTTGCATTTAGTTTATTTTTTGTAAATTTCTAGTATTATCCACGCATAGCTTATTTTAATTTGATACCACGTGGATTGAAATTAAAAGATTTAGAAAATCTTCCTGAACAAACAAAATTTTTGCTTTGCATAGGAAATAGCATTGTCCTATTGTAATTTAGAATCAAGTGCGGTTTTTATTTTAGGCCAGAACCTTCAGTTCACGGTTTTTTTTCTGCACAAGTTGTAATATAAGCCATTATTGTAAAATAAATTTGATTGTTAATTAACGTCGTTGGGTTAAAAATTCTGTTCTTTTATTTTTATTGTAAAACCTTTTCAATTTTTCGGGTAATTAAGAAAGTCTGATTTTATTCACTCACAATTTACTTTTCGTGGTTAGATTCAAGTTTTAATTCGCGAGGGTAACTGTGAGCTTAATAGTTCTTTTGCGCCCTTTAAAATTTTATCCGTTGAGCCAGCTAATTTAACTTTTCTTTTTCTTTGTAAAAATCAGTTTTGCATTTTCAATTAGTTCAATCAGTACACAGCTTAACTATTAACAAAACTAAAGTAATTCCATTTCACAGAGGAAGACGAGCCAATAATTTGGGTGCATTTTACAATGGTAATGAGAAATTAGAATTTGTGAAGAACTACACTTACCTGGGGTACCTCTTTCTGGGGAAGCAGTACAATGCTTTCGTCAGAAAGCAACAATTGCTACGACTAAAATAAAGAGCTTATTACTGTATTCAAGGTTTACAAAACTAAAATTAAACTAATAAAATCTGTTGTACATGCTACACTGCTGTTGGGCTCCGAAATTTGGGCCATGAGTTATCTTAATAAAATTGATACTGTACAAACAAAACTTATTAAACACCTCTTCCTTTGGCCGAGGACCACACCTAACTATATTGTCAGAATGGAATCTGATCTACCTCATCTGAAAATAGAGACATTGCAACGCTTAACAGGATGGTATAGAAGAATATTACAAATGTCAAACACCAGACTTCCCCGTTATTGTCTTGAAGCATTAATATACCTAGGTGACAGGCCAAGTAATATAGAAGCACTGAACTGGTACACGCAAGTAAAGACTATCATCCAGTCACATGGAGAACATTTCATTGAACAGCTGTCGACGTCTCTTACAAAATTCGACTCTCAAAGAAAACGTTTCTTGGAAAAATTGGCAAACTCTGTTCTCAGTAAAGATATAGAAAGGGCCATAAATTCTACCTACGCCCCACTGTACAGAGAAATCAGCTTACTATCAACGAACCAGAAACATTAGAACATATACTTCTGAAGTGTCCCATTTATGAGCCTGTAAGGAAGAAATACATTGATAGGCAGCCTCACCCCCTAACAATGCAACGTTACAGTGAACGACAAGCATGAACTAGATAGACTTTTCTTTTACTTAGATGGTGTAGTTAAATTAAGGTCCTTTATTTACAATGAATAAGTTGTATTTAATTTTACGTTTATATATCTATGTGCATAATAATTAGGTATCCTTTGATCCATGTAATACAACTTGTAAAGACAGCTGTCTAATACAAAAATAAATAAATAAAAAAAATACCAATTTTATATCAGGTATCCTTTATATTTTGCGCAATGGCGGATGATTCAAGCCTCTCATAGGGATAACTTGCTATGTGCTCTTTGAACCTAGTTTGTAGCATGCGTTTGTGTTCGATGTAAATATAATAACAGCAACTACACCCGATTTCGTAAATTCCCCATCTTTCTTTGGAATGAGTTTTATCTTTTGTGTCGCCTAAAAGGTTTCTCGGTATGTTGCACGAGGTGAATAATATTAAATTTACTGTAAAAGGTGGTTGTTCATCTCTTCTAGCTTCCTTTCCTAGATAGCTTAATGATAAGAAACAATAATAAATTAAAGATAGACATCTATAGAAAAGAATCCAATACAAATAGATTCATAAACGCTGCAAGCAAGGCGAGATTGGACAAAGAATTGCAATTCATTAAGAAGGTAATGATCTATAACGGTTACTGTTCTATAAATGTAGTTCGAAAGAAGTTCAATATAAACACTGTGGACGACGTGCCAACTTCAGATGAAATTATCTTTCATAGTATTTCAAAGGTTTTAAGCGGCATTTTTAACGGACAGAATTTCAACATATGCTTCACCTCGCGAAATACACTGAGAAACCTTTTAGGCAACGCGCAAGATAAACCTCATTTCAATGAATGACCGGTCATTTACAAATGCGGGTGAGTTTACATTTGACAAACAAAGCGTGCTAGCGGAATTAATTAGGTTCAAGGAACATATAGCAAGTTATCGTTATAAGAGACTTGAATCATGCACAGCATATAAACGATACCCGACATAAAATTGATATAGGAAACTTTTGAATTAATGAAGAATATACAATCACCTAAAAAATTAGACACATACGATCCCATATATGTCAAAACACATTTAAATAACTTATTTGATCGGGAAATTGCATTTCTCCACCAGTCAATTTTAATGGATTTATGGGAGTCGAATGGCTCACATTTGTTGCTAATTCTTAGTATTTCAAAGGATCAAATAGGCATAGAAAAACACTTCGAAATATGTTCCCTTTTAGTGAGAAATAACGCTGCATGTTTAGGCAATACATTTTTTTTTCTTCTTATTTTGCTTATTCATCCGGTCTTTGGTTGATAATGAGTGCTCACATGTTTAATATGTTCAATATTCAAGGAAAGGCAAATAATTCACATTAGTAGTCATTAGAAAGTAATGGAAGGAATAGAATTAGACTGGTTGTAATATGCTTACGGACACAACAAGCACCAATGTTACTTGCACATGAACCGGATACAATGCCATTAATATCAGCACACTGTCGTTTAGTATAACACGTTCCGTCTAAACCATCTGCTCCTGCACAAACTCCATTCTGGAATCGAACAACACCTATTCCCCACACGGATGTCCAGCCCCAAAAGACTAAAAATCACACATATTAAAGCATAACAAACTGGCTGTAATAACTTCTTTTAAAAAACTTACATTTTCCTTTCCTGGTACTTACATTCACAGATGTATTTGTGCTGTGATGTTCTCCAAATACATTTTTTAAAAATATTAAAGTGATAACAATTCTTATGGCATTCATTATGTTGCCAAATGATCCAAAAACTAACAATAAAATTTTATGTTTGCGGAACCGTTCACCCATGATAATTGTGCTAATTGATATTAAATAATCCACTTTAGGTATTCACAGTTATAGTATTTGTTTATAACGGTGCATAGTTCTTGTTTAGTCGAAGAAAAAATTATTAGTTTTAAATACTTTATTTCTAGGTGCTTCTCTATGTGGTTTATAGTTTTAACCAAAGTATTTAGTATTTTCTAATGTTAGTATTATTTTATTGCGTTGTATGCTAAGGCATAAATTATTAGGTATTATTATTATACAATGATATACTTTTTTGTGAATCGTTTTCAAAATATCAACAAATCACGGACCCTATAACTTGTAATTAAGTACATTATGTATCTAGGAACAGCAAAAATTGACAATACGATATTTTTACAAAAATAAAACATTTATTGAAAATTTACATTCAGTACTTAAGAGTTCAGACAAGAAGCAGTGGAGAATGAAGGTAACAGTCAGACGGATCCAAGCATAACAAGGGAAGAAATACAACATGCACTCAAATTAGTAAAGAATAATAAGGCACCAGGTCTTGACGAAATCCTAACAGAATTAATTAAACTCATAACAGAGGAGCAAATAGAGACGCTGGTAGACCTACATAACATAATTTACAACACAACCATCATCCCCATAGCATGGCTGAAATCAACATTTATTGCTCTGCCAGAAATACCCAACGCAAAGCAATGCAATGACCATCGAATAATTAGCCTAATGACCCATACCCTCAAGATCTTCCGGAAGATTATACATCAGGGAAATTAGAACAATACTTTAGTGACTCTTAATTTGGATTCAGGAATACAATGAGAAGAAGACAAGCATTATTTGGTTTTAGTGTGCTGGCTCAAAGATGCCTGGACGTCAACCAATCGGTATACGTCTGTTTTCTGAACTATAATACGACAAAGTTCGTCATGACGACTTGATACAGCTTCTCAAAGCTAAAGACATAGATAGTAAGGATCTGCGAATAATAGCAGCTTATTTCTATTATAATCAGACGGCTAATGTCAGGTTAGGTGATGAGGTTTCGAAGGAAATAAAAATAAAACACCGTTGTTATTCAATTTTGTACTCTGAAACATCATTCAAAAGCAATAGCAGAAAAATTGGAATAAAAGTTAGCGGAAGAATCATTAACAAAATTAGATATGCGGTCGACACCATTATTATCACAGAATCACTGGAAGATCTCCAAAGACTAGTGGATCATGTGGTAGAAGTAGCAAAGAAAGTGACCTCACATTGAATGCTAAAAACAGCCAGTAGAAAGAGTTCAGAAATATAAATATTTAGGAACAATCATTAATGAAACAAATGAATGTATAGAAAAAAATCCGAACAAGAATCGGTCGAGCCAGAAATATATTCATAAGATGAGGAAGGTATTATATAGCAAAGATCTTAGTCTGCGTCTCAAAGTCAGAATGTTAAAATGTTACATGTTCCCAGGACTGCTGTAAGTGCTATATGTGATGGATGCTTGAACGTTAAAACAGAACATTAGCTGGCAGGCTGGCAGCTGGAGGCATTTGATATGTGGGCATACAGGAGGATCTTGAAGTTAAGATGGATAGGTAAAATATCGAATGATGAAGTACTTAAGAAAATTGGGAAAGAAAAGGAAATATTAAACACAATGATACAAATGCAGGTCCGGTGAGTTGTTTGGAGCCGCAGCATCGAAGATGAGAATAGCCGTGACAATAGCCAACCTTCTGAAAGGAGACGGCACTTGAAGAAGAAGTTAAAATAAACATATTTTTACACTTATTAATAACAAGGCTGATATATGTCGCTGACAAGTATACTTATGTTTGGTGCAATAATAGGTCATTGAATTCTCAGTTGTGACTCCACATTCTTCAAACGGTTTCTATATTTATTTTTAATGTCTGGATGGATGAAAAAGTTTTCTCATAAAGGGATGTAGTGGAGAATGGCATTAGAATATTCAAGGCATTTTTAGATAATCCGTGATGGTTATTTCGTACAACCAGAAATTTGGAAGGATCATTTGTTTAAACTATGGATTCTTTACACCATGTATCGATATTTCCATCAAACTATTTTCTTCTAATGAAGTTAGTCCTTCAAGTTCGTAAACATTTATTGTAAAAGGATCTCTTATTCAATGTTTGTGTGCATCTAGTACAGGAAAATAATCACGAAAGCTGCAACGTAGGTCTTCCATATATTGCCTGAAAGTTTACAAATTTTCATTAAACAGGTTTGCCTCAGTAGTTGTAGAAAAACATTTGAAGTTTAGAAGTAATTTGTAATTTTGATTGGATAAACAGTGGCTCGACAAAAAAAATCAAAAATTGTTATATTTACTCCTTGTGGGCCTACATGAAAAGTGTTTAAATGAGAAAGATATCAGAGAAGTATGCTAGTTTACATAACCAGGAAAAATTCCAATGATCGCAAGCAAAAATCTAGTATCTATGAAAGTGCAACTGCAATAGCAACATACTATTGTTATCGCGTTCTTACACTAGAAAATGTTATGTCATGGTATTTCGCGATGGAGCAGGCAATCATCCCAAAAGATTTATTTCTTTTACGATATGCCGACAAATATGCCGTGAGATTTTCGGCTTTTCAAATTCGTGGAATTTGAGCTTTGTAGTTTCCGCTAAAGGATTAAATGTAAACATTATTTTCATAATCTACACATGCGCATTCGCGGATAGATTTTTAATTCCCTTGTTTACGTCGAACTTTTGTTCCAACCATCATCTACATTTCAAATGCACCACATATCGGATAATCGGACGTTTTTGTTTTTATTTACGAAAATTTAAACGACAATGGGTTTCTGGAACTACTGGGAAATTATATTCATTAATATAATATGTTTGCTAAAATTATATTTTTTTTTAGTTGCGTTTATTTTATTGTTGTGGAATTATATTATTATATATACAGGGTGTACCAAATAAAAAAGTAAATTTTGCTTGGGTGTTAACTACACGACATATAAAGCACAAACCCACCGAAACCGGATTTCATCATTAAAGAATAAAAAAAAGTAAAATTTAGAGCCAAAAATTCTTTAGTCCGGGCCTGATGCAAGGAAACGTCATGTTAAGCACCCGCTAAAGGTGGTATTATGTATAAATACATTGCACTCATTTAGTATTGTTCTTAATGGTATGCCGTAAGTTCATTTAACGTCATTCTGAATAAATAAAGGCCCTTGTAAAAATAGCAAAACTGAGGCATTTTAAATTTATTCTTTTTATAAAATAAACATTCTTTTTTTCTTTTTGTTAAGAGCATTCTATGGAAGTCTACGAAATATTATTTTTAATATCCTGATAAGACGTTCGAGTTTCACCGGATATACGACTTCAGTAGTGACAAAAAAACGTAAATATTTTTCTTTTGCTTTGTCGAATCGAGAGTCAGTTGTTAACAAACGGTACCACATGAATCTGAGTTATTTCTTTTGGATTTATTTAATCATATAACACTAAATGAATTGAATCGAATGACACAGAAATAAATGTAGATACAGAAAATTTGCAAACACGCCTTTTTACTATGATATCGCGCGAAAATGAATCTATACATTCCCGCGCTTTTGCCGATGCATCAAGCTTCGATTTTCTTTATATGAAATCATGATGGTCCTGAAAAGGATCGTTTTTCGAAACGGGAAGAATTTAAATAAAATGTCGAAGTGCTTACACTCCAAGCGGCGATCCACACAAAACTAACAGCGTAATGGCTGAATGAAAGTGGTATGTGGGGGGAGGATAATATTATATACACCCTGTATATAATATTATCCTTTAATTCAAAACATGTCTCGTGAAGAATTTTAAATATTTTCGGACAATCATGAGCACATTAGGTTAAGATAGCCCGTTAAATTTACAATTATAGTCGACCAGTTGTTAGTGATATATCCATCGATCGCTCAAACATAAGCATACTGTATAGTAAAAAATGCGTGACATTATTCCACGCTAAAAGTAATAAAAATATTCTAAAAATGATCCTTTCTATCCAAAATAGTCAGAGTTTTAGTCACACATTACATTTTGAAAACCATTATAATTTTGAATATTCTTAAAATCAATATCTCTTATTTAACTCTTGAAAAAAAAAAAAAAAAAATTGAAAATATGTACAATATGACTAAACCCGTTACGTTACCCACATTATAACTTATTAATAATGCCTTTCTATAACTGTGTGAAAATGTAATTAATGCTTTTAGTAGATGGCATAATAAATTCAATAAAAAGTGTCATCACTCGTATGATTCTTTAGAACATTAGTTTATTTTATACAATGTATCTGTTGTGTATTATCGCCCAAGTTATGGTGTGTGACTTAATACGGGCTTTTGACTGCGTTGACCATGGGCCAATGATACGGAAACTTGAGTGTTATGGCATGAGGGGACTTGTTGCCGATTGGTTTTCGATCATTTCTGTCTGACCGTGCGCAGTATGCTAAAGTTTCCATTACATCAAGAGATGTCAACAAGTATTTTTATTCTTCTGTTCTGCCAACGTGTTTCAGAGTACCTCAGAGTTCGGTTCTGGGCCCAGTACTGTTTTTACTTTTTATTAATGACAGTGAAATTCATTAACTTTTCTTTATTTTTATATGCCGACAGCACTAGTGCTCTAGTCTCTGGGACCGATCCTGCACAGATTCGTGATCGCGCGAATGTTCTGGTTGTGCTATGTGTATGGTTTCAACGTAATAAACAACACGACATTGACGTGAACATTACCTTAAATGGCGACCTATTAAAACGTGAAACTTCAGCTAACCTGCTTGGGGTGCTTTTAGATGAAACACTTAGCTGGTACAACCATTACCATCAATTGATATATAGTGTAAATACGTCGTGCTTTTGCTAGAAAATTGCGTTTACTCTCTTGATGAATATTTGGTTATCCCAAGTGTATAATAATGTTTAGTGTCATTTTATGTTTATCTTAATTCTGTTTAATCTAATTTTACAATTTATTTATATTAAACCATATAATATGTATGTATACATTGACATATCCACTATACTTTCTGTATTTTTTTAGGCAAATATCTATCTATCTATCTATGCTCTTTGGTGTTTTTCTTCTTTCTGTTTATAGCAACTAATTTAAAAGAACATAGAATGATGTTTCTCTACGATATGTTGCTTTCTCTATAAAACTAAGAAAGTAGTATCTCCCTCGGTATCTAAAGGGTAAGTACTTATTATGAAGTTACATAAACGTAATTTTGAAATAAATTCTATGGTTACACATAAAGAAAAACAAAACAAAATATTGTCAAGTTAACAATTCTTATAGAATTTATAGTTTATTAAAATTTGTTGATATGCCATGGAAAAAAAAAATATGCCTGTTATAATAATCTGAACATTAACTTCGATAGTGTTTTTCTACACGTTAAATCGCTTTCCTACAAAACACTCACTTCGAACGTATTTTACCGTATATTACTCCTATAGTTACTCATTCAGTTAACGAACCCATGTTTTATTTCGTTCGTATCGTACATCTTTATTTTATGTATTTTTGAAGTTTTTAAACCGTCTAATTCTAATATCCAATTTGCCGCATTACCCTGTTAAATTTTGTTAAAATTCAGCCATAAATAGTTTCACAATTAATTATTTCAGTTTCATTTTAAACACAATTTCGGTCTAAAGACATCCTAAACTTGTAAATAAGCAGATTATCGATCGCTCGTGCTCGCATCCCACTGGCTGCAAAGTGCATCTAGGCGGAGTTGTGCGCTGTCCGGCTGAAATACCTACCTCGATTCGCATCACTTCGATGTACGACGATTGTTTTTTTTCAACAACGCTTCTTCCACACCACTTGCCTGCTGGCATAGCACCATTAAGGGTGCGATCACCTGAGACAGAAGATTCTTCTTTAGGATCTTTGGATCTTTCTGGCGTTAGTCATCGTCAAGATATGTACCTACTTTGTACGGATTGCTGTTGTTGGGCCATCGGTTGTCGTCACTGAGGCCGCCCTGGTCGCTTGCCTCCTTTCTTCCCTCGCCAATAAACGTGTAAATTATCTCAGCCTAACATCGATGTAAATTTATGTAAGTTAGTTTAATTTTATTTATTAATAACGAACTATAATTTAGCATTCTCTTTTCCTTTTTTGTTTGCTGTTAATTTAAACCTTTCATTGGCACCTTTGTTTTCAATTTTTTTTTGTGTTTATTAATAACTTCAATTAAATTTATAATTTTGGGTATAGTAATTATAGTTGATACCTTGCATGTTCGATCGAATAGATAATTTGTAGACAGTTTATAGATAGATAAGGGAAACATTCTCCGCAATCGTTTTAAATTTCAATTCACATTTAGATTCAATGTTTTAGTAAGCAGTAGTATATTTTTAAGATAATTTAATCTAGTATTTCTTTGTTTTTTTTTTTTTATATTCGAAACTGCTCATTATTCTTTTTAAAATTTAACTTGTTTTGAATTTATCAATATATATATTTTAATATCTCAATTCTTCAATTTTATTTAAACATCGCCAATTTTTTTTGTGTGCTTTAAAAGTAACCTCAAAATTATTTTACTAAATTAAATTAATCAATCGCAAGTGCCACTTGCTTTTTTTTCTCTGCTGGTTATTTGTTATTCTGGATTATAACCGAAGAACTAGGCGACATTGACGAATGAGGTAAAGCTCCACATAAAAGGATAGTCCAGTGGCGTCCCAAGCACATCAACTAGCTCTGACGTTTTACCGGTGCGCTACGACCTTCGGTTTTCACCGTTAGTCGCATCGAGAGAAATAAAATCAAATAAACAAACTTTTATTTATTCCTCCCTCCTCCTCCACTGATACAATGCAAGGTCATTCTTTTCTTTTGATTTTTTTTGTTTATTAATTTGTTAATAATAATAACAATTTTTAATAATATTTTTTTTTGAGTCTCATGCTTGAAACTAGTTACATCGCCCAGATAGATAAATACGTAACAGTTTGTACAAGAACATTTAAAGTAATCACAATTATATCGGCACAGCTGTTATGGGCTTGGATTCGTGGGCTCGTGGTATACGCAAGGATTACAGTATAATATATTTATGCATGTTCTGTATTAGGCTGGTTAATTGTTCTGCGAACTCCACGAAGCATTCGTTTGGTATCGGACCTGCTGCCTGTCGTTCTGGATTGCAGTGTGATATCATAAAGGCTAGCGGGGATCGAATCGATACCGTATGCGTGCCCAAGATGATAGTATCGCACTTTTAACTAGTGCCTATCTGCACACCTTTCTCTTACAGATAGTAAGCGTATGGTGGTAGGGATGGTAACGATGTCAGCGTGCTTCCAGACTGAGAGCAAACGCTGTAGTGGGAAAGCCGCGTTTATGAAGGGACGCACTTTCTCTCGTGTCTCAGGAAGTCAACCTCCACAACACCTCGACGTGAAGGTGAGTGCAGCTGCTTCTGAAGAAGCTACATCTTTTCTGAGAGGGATCCTGTCCGGAATGCCGGACGATAAAACCGTAGATTTGGAAATGAAAAGCTCGTAAACTCACAAGCCTTCAGCGTCGACAAATCGCCGACAGGACAGCCAAAAAGAGGAGAGATTGGAGATACTCTCAACGGACGCTGCGCAGGGAACATCCATGAACAGAACCAGTCCAAGAAGGTCTGAAATACCTGTGCGATGTTTTCGGGCGAAATCGAACAGCGCGCTGCCAAACAGGTTCATTGTCCATGACTCTCATTGTCAGATGGGGTGCTGGTGCTCGAATCTCCAGCCACTAAAACCCGGATGGTGTCGGCAAAATACTGTAGTAACTATTTACGGACAGGAGTCTACTAGGTGAAGCATAAACTGAATGGATTTTCTGCAGACCGAACTAACGACCTTAATGACGGATGACCGGATAACCGGATGACGGAGCTGAGGGAGCTCTAACACTCTGGATCGAGCGGGAGCAGAGAAAGTGTGAACAATGCCGGGGGTGGCAGTCCTCGCCTTTGCTAATAAGGCGATGAGGCCATTAGTGCGTAAATAAATACAACAGGAATCATAGCGACAATTAGACTGATTAAATAGGTATAAATGTACTTTATTAATCCGTCTAAAATTCCAGAACCACAAAAAAGCAAGAACAATGAAGAAATTTCGGGTATATTATCAGTAGATCTACGTTTGAGAGAACTTAAATTTCGTAAGGATGCAACTAAAATAGGGGGTTTAATTACGGCAATGGAAATTAGGTTAAAACCGGGCGATTTAAAAACGCAGGTAGATATAGGAGGCCACATTCATTCCGAGGAATTAAAAAGTATTACTTATACGCACTTTTGGAAAGGGTTTAGAAATTTTTAGGGATAGGTCGAAGAGGGAGGGTGGTACAGGGGTGGCTTTTATTGTTAATAATAGCGGTATAAAAATATATCATCAAAGGATTAAATTAGAGGATCATTGCAATAATTTTCAGGCAGAATTAGTTGCAATAAATCAGGCAATATATTAGGCACAAGCAGAAATTTATATGGGACGTGGTAATTACAACAGATAACTTACCTGTATTAGAGGGGATATCAAAAATCCCGACTGATTTGTTATTAGATACTTAGGATATGTTGCGCAAAGGGGTGTAAAACTTTTTTGGACTAGGGCTCACGTAAGTACAATCGGTAATGAGAGGGTAGATCAATTAGTGAAAGAGGCGGTGTCTAGGGAAATAGTGTGATAATTAGGTATGGATTAATTTCGGATAGCGTAGTTAAAAAAGCGTCTAGGGATAAATGAGAGGTGGATTAGAAAAATTATCCGTAGCGTTACACGTTTTAAGGAAATGAGAGTTAATTTGTCTTTTCAGGCACTAGAATTAATAACAAGTCACGGTAATTTTAAATCATATTTATGTAGAATTAGAAGGGTTAATAATTCGCATCATGAATGTAATAGGGTACATAGAGCGAGGCATGTTTAATTTGAATGTCCACATGTCCACCCGCTGATGAGTGACGGTCACCTGCGGAAGTTATAGGATTAACTAAGGGTTTAATTGGGCTGCGATGCGAAGCGGATATTAGAAATAATGAGTAGGTCGACTGGTGGGGAATTCTTTAGTAATGGTGCTAAAGAATTAGATAGGTTACGACATGATATTTAGATAGTTACCCAGGTAACCAAATTTAAATTCCTACAAGTATTTTTAGTATCTTTAACGTTGAATCATGAAATTACTAACAATTTTATATTACATTAATAGTTATTTTAATGCACTATCAATTAACATTGAAAACGCATTATTCGTTATTTAAAAAAACAAAAAAAGAAATGCTAATATTGCGGCTTTATTTTTTCTCTAGGTGCAAGCAATAAATGAAAAATTTTATCTGCCTAAAGCGGCACTACATTTACGAGTAATTCGCATATGGATGAACAACTCGTATACGATTTCCTATGTGTAAACGAGAGCTCGTAAGTAGTACCTATACGAGTTAGTATCGAGAGGCATCTGACTAGCGGTACGAGTGAATTTACTCGTAAATCTAAATGCCACTTAATATTCATTTTGTGTTAGCAACTAAGCATTTTAAGAACGTCAAAATACTCCAAATCATACAATTTTGGTATGATTGGGGACTATTTTGAACCTGAATTCAACCATAAAGTTTATACAGTTAGCTCCCTTTCGAGCATCGGAAAACTGGGTCGGTTCTGATTAGATTAGATGAATTTTATTTACAATTAAGAGGTTCAATTACAATAACTAATTTTGTATTAGAACTTCAAAATTGTTTACTCTCCTACACCTGCAACTGCTTCTATTTCAACTTTCGCTCCCAGAGGTAAGGTGGCCACTTGGAAGCATGCTCTAGCCGGAAAGTCGTTGACGAAAACTATAAGGCACGATATGTTTTACTCATTAGATTTCTTTTATCTAGTACTTCAAATTCTTACATTCCTTATACACTTCATTTACTACTCCAAAATCGTTTATATCTGCCAAAAGTACCGTAGTTTTTAATACGTTCGCATAACGTGATCCTCCTGCTTCTAATATATAACCTAATGACGTTAATGCCTGCCTTGCTTCGGCAGCCGCACCTCCCTCCACCAATTTCATTGTATCTTTATTTAATCCTAAACATCCCGATATGTAGAGGGTTTTGTCCAGAGCAACTGCTTGACTGAAAAGAAAAATAAACGTTTAAAGAACGCTGAACTTTATTTTTATACTCATGCAATTTCAAGTTAATCTGTTCATAAGAAGCTTGTTTTTCGATGACATTACATAGTGGTCAAACTTAGTTAGGTAACAATACATACACCCATATTAAACAATACACCGTCAAAAATGGAAAAACTAGTAAAGAGCAATTGCTATTTTGCGTTCAGATTCAAAATAAAAGTAGTAAGTAAAAACTCTATTTACATATTTGGAGTATTTACTTTAAAAAAAAAAATTCTCACTCTCCCACCTAAAAGAGCATTTAAACAATGAAAAAAGATGCATGTAAGTTTATACATGCTCCAAATATTCAAGTAAAAAGTAAATGCTCCGTTTTATGCATAACGCCCAATGTATTAATCGGACTCAGTTTTGGTGATGCGGGAAACTGCTTGTTCGCGTTAGCGCTTACAATATAGCTACTCAACAGCTAACGACCACCCTGTTATGTATTTTAATTTTTCTATGTCAACAAAATTTTACTTCTACATACCAGGAGGCAAGAAAGGTGAGAAGGTGAGCAAAACAACCCTTAACCCTCCGCAGGTTAATAATTTAACATATGATCATCACATACTATTGAGGCGCACCCGATCTAGGGTTAAACATTCCGACCATAAGCTATCAAAGGTATAGCCAGTTTCCTCTTGTTCTTATTTAGTATACAGACTATGCAGAGAAATAGAATACACCAGAGTAGCATATTGTGAATGTCTCGTTCCAATGTTATACTTAAAATGTAATGAATGGTTTCTAATCAAATTCTTTGTTACAATTATATATATATTGCAAATCAGAAATTAATCACTAAAAAGCTTCTATTTCCGGTATAAATACCGATAAATACACGTACACACATTTAAGTACAGAGCGAAAGTTGCTATTCCCATGATTTTATGCGACGAAACACGCTATGCATACAAGCGGGGAGCCACATTCAGATTGGCTACGATTTCAAACGGTTTGTAGATCTCCGCCCAGAGCTAGCGGAAGAGGGGGTGGTCGGACTATACGCAAAAATTACATTGAAGTGGAGCCAGCCGTTGGCCCACTGCCCGTTGATTGGTTAATCGAGTTACGCGGTAGTTAGTGAAGATTCTAAGTATATGCATTCGCAGACGCGTCACCAGTATACGTCAGTGCTCGGTACTGTAGGGGAAGGGTGTCTCCCACTATCACGGTAGGGAAATCTAAAGCAGGCGTGTGAGGCAGAAGGCCATCAAAGATCGATCGGCTATTGAAAGTAGAAACATGCCGTCGCATATGGACTTCGGTTTACACTTCCCCGCAGTAAAAGTTATGTTTAAGAATATTTAATATTTATTAATTATAGTAATAAAGTGTGGTATTCTAAAATGACATCGCGCAAATTAATAATTATAGCGCTTATTTCAAAATCAACTACCATTCATATGTTTGTTACGATAAAAATTATGAAAAATGAAAGCCACATCATATTAGTATTTTAAGTACAAACAAGCCATTCGCTTAAGTAAACAAAGAAAATAAAAATGGTGTTTCCCATTCTTCCTAATACGTCCGCTTACGCTTAGAATATCCATTATATTTTACTCGACGATCTACGTTGAAATAACTCTGCGATGTTTTAAGTTTTTGTCGATATAAAATCACAAAAACACCTGAGTTTTGCGTTAGTTAGGTGGGGTAAACAAGTGACCCGTGTACATGCAGTTTAGAGATTAAATACATATATGCAATTCCAAAGAAAATACGTTAGTATCTATATTTAGATATTTAAGTATTTCCAATAAGAACTTAATATATTTTTCATTTTAAAATGGCTTCTAAATTTGTCCGCATTAATTTTTTTGTGTCGGGATTATTTAAGTTAGCAATAAAAGAGGTAATAAATTACTGTAACCTGAGCTGTTTAGCTCTTAAAAAGAGGGGTGGAGGGAAGGAGTTGGTGCGAGATTGGCCCCACCACTTAATATTGTCACGAGGCGCCACTGATTAAGTTGTTGTACCAAAAGTTAATTTTTCCCAATATGTGCAATAAAGATGTGTGAAAAGTGTTGAGTTTATTTTTTTCTACTTAAGCAAAATTAAATCGCTAAAACTGCAAAATACGAGGTAGTTTCCGCTAATTCAGTACTAGTAAAGCCATCTATTGAGTAACAGTTAAACTAACTTTGAAGAGAAGGCGTAAATAATTTGAAAGGAAATATCGATAAATTGGTAATTCTCCGTGATAAACCATATCAGAAAATGCCAGCATAACCTGAATAACAATAATTGTTTAAAAGTGATTCAAAACTAATTGATAATTCTCTTTTTTAGGTGGGAAATCGTCGGTGAAATAGCTCGATACAAGAAGTCTACATCAATACAGGTGCGGATCCAAAAAATTACGAGCCAAATCTAAAACGTAAATGGGGCTCCATAAGCCAGAGGTTCTCACCAGGAGTCTTCACAACAAATTTAATACCGCATAGATATTTTAGCGAAACGTTTTAGTTATAAATTTAGTAGAACCGGGATGTTAGAACTGAATGTGCGGTAAATGAACAGCTAACGATACAACCGTCTATTTTCATATCCACAGAAAGAATGCCACAATTTAACTTTCTAACAGTTATTTGATTTCGGCTGTTTGTCGACGATCAGACAACCAACTGAAATTTAAAACGAGGCATAAAAGACACAATGTTAAATCGACCCTTAATTGAGTTATTTCTAACAAAACTATAGAATTTACAAATCGCATACATACAAATGTAATTTCATAGCCCCAACACACATTTCTTAAATTATTTTTTTTTTATTTTTATCTTTAAATACAGTTGGAAAGACAGACCATTTTCTGCGCAGAACGCCTTTCGCTTTTCATTTATCTGCTCACTACTTTTATTTCTACTATACCTTTTTAATTTTATTTTTCGTATCCCTGTTCTTACTATACAATTATTGCAGATGAAATTTAACTTTTATCATGTTGAGATTGCATCATTGTGTAGAAATACGCAATATAGGCATACACACGCAAACTAACTATATACTGTATATAATATTTAGTTAAATGGTATAAATATTCCTTAAAAATATTTTTAGATGTTTGCGTTATTTACTTTTCTTATCAAAAAATAAATATTTCCTAAACAAACATAGACGAATACAATATAATGTAGGTCATATAATAAATGATAGATATATACATACACAATATACATTAGAATAATATCTAAATTTCATTGATTTATGTGTTATGTGAGAATGGTGAGTTGGTGAAATAATCAGTTGTAGATTTGAAATACGCTATACTAATAATAAGGAAGGACACATATCCGTAAATTACCTGTAAGGACCCACTGCTTGAGGCGCGTTTGGTGTACTAATTATCTTCTTAGGTACCGTTGCCGGCAGATCAACTTTCGGTGCTATCAAATTATTGCTTTTACACAAACATGCCTTTCCCTGTTCCATTTTATGCACCTGAAAATATAGCACTGCTTTTTTTTTATTAGCACGGGTAAATAATGTACGTTTATCTCTTAAACATATACCACGAGAAATTATTAAACACCTTCGATTTCATTAATAACGGGTGTAATCTACGGACAAGTGACATTTGCACATATATTGACATATGCCTTACATATATCTAAATGCAACACTAATGAGTAAAAAAAATAGTACGTATTTGCGTACCTACTTAGAATGATTTTCGACTGACAGTGCCAACTGGTTAAACTGCTGTAATTATTACTAGATCATATCACATACTAAAGTGTATACTTATATGTACGTATAACAAGGGATTTATAAACTTGACCTTGTCATAGCCACTCGTAATATACAAGCCAATAGCAACTGCGACTACAGCAGCCACGTGTTGTATAAACACTAACAGATTGGCTGCAATGAACGAGGAAGGAAATCAAATCAAATTTCAAATTCATGTTTACTCCAGTCCATACGATATCATGAAACATATGTAGGTGACATTGCATCACACAGAAAATTAAGGCAATTGGGTGATTAACGCTGTTTCTTATTTTTAAGAAAAGCATATCCAGAGAGGAAACATGGGTTGACTACATCTTTCACTATTGAATTTTCTAAATTCTTATAATGAATTCGTTCAAACTTCAACATTTTCCGGACGTGTAACATGCCAGTATGTTTTGAGAGGATATCGTTAAATATGATAGGACGAAACTTTTTTCTACATTTTGGTGAAACAATGTTAGTACTTGGTAATTTTGAAATGGGAGGTCTCTGATAGTGAAAGCAGATGAAGATTGATGAATTACGTACAACATTTTTTTTTACAAAAATCGCAATATCCTAGAAATAATTGAAGATAGCTAAACTAAACTCTAGTTATAATCGTCATACAGTTTTATACTGAATTAAAAAATGTATTAATATAGTGTAAAAGTGTTAAGAAACTTGACAATATTTAATTTTTAAAACTGAAAAAAATTTTGTTAAAAAAAGTTAAGCTCGACAACTTCCAACTAGCTACTTCCATCGAAAACCCTGCACAAATATCTTTTTCTGATTTAAATTATATGTTCTGTACCTGTATCGCTCATTCCTTCTTTTTTGAATTTAAGATATTTAGAATCTTTCAATAGATTTGATTTTCGGATATTTTGTCATGCCAGTCATCAAAATATCTGGAAATGACCAACAAATGAATTAACCTAGCTGCTTGATGAAAGAAAAATTAAAGTTTTTTATTAAGTTAAATTTACAATATACAAAATATCCGAAAATCAAATCTATTGAAAGATTCTAAATATCTTAAATTCAAAAAAGAAGGAATGAGCGATGCAGGTACAGAAAACACAATATGTACTTCATTAAGTATTTACCACAAATACTTTCTATGAGTAATCACCAAACTTTATAAATTAATGCCAAACAATCCGTTTGTTGCTTCTACAAGTCTTCGATCATATTATGTTGCATATCTACGGTCGATAATTGCAATCACTTATGTCAAATACAACGCTTTTTTTGATACAGTCAAATCTCCCTCGTAATCATTATTACGAACTGGTGAGCGCAAGTAACCAGAACTCGCGCACCTTCGCACAAATCGAAACCCCTTAGGGCATTCGGTTAATGTACGTGCATTAAATGTATTGTAAGTATAGTTAATTGTATTGATGTAAATAAATGTATCCCAAAATGTTTACAACGTGGATGTATGGAGGAAAAAAAATATTAAAAAAACATTCATCCTTGGCTCGCTAAAAATTGTCTGACGTATGTGAACTTCGCGTTCACACACGTCATACGCGGTCTCCGTCATCCTGTTACGTAGTTTGCAGTAGATATCTCCAGTGTTGATCTTAATTTTCTGTAGATGTCCCAGTGCACATATATTCTGCTTATGCAAATATGATTCCTATGAAGCTTTATTAATTCTTCAGTATCTTTCTTTGATGGTCCTTTGATAAAGGGAACGAATTTTCGTTTGTGACTTTTTCCAGTGTTATTTGTGTTTCTTTTGGTCTCAAATTCTTGCCTGCTCTCATGCTGTACTTTTGGACACTTCTAAAAGAAGTTTTCTTATATATCAGATTTTTTTTTGTAGGAGGAAAAATGCTTTGTGCTCCTCCAGGCTGTTAGCCTGGTGTGTGGAACTCTCACTCACTGAAAAACCTCCCCGTCGAGCAAAATTCCACCTCGATTTCGTTTATCACATTCCGTTGAGGTAGTGCCCCGTATTTAACGTCCGTCCATCGCGTGCTTCTTGGTCATCAAAATCGTCTTGGCGAAAGCGGAGACCCTGTGCCATGGGGCGCGGCTTCACATCATCGTTCGAATTAAATTTGCCGGCGTGAGCACCCCAACATCTCGTTCCAGCTCATCTCTGTGCGACTTCCACCTTACGCATTCGAAGAATGTATGCCGAGCATCGTCACGGCCGCTGTCCTGGTACCGACAGAAGGCCTTCCCTATCTTGCGTAGGTAGTCATTGAAGTACCAGTGTCCCGCCAGCATCTGAGTGAGGCAATAGTCAATCTCTCCGTGATCTCTATCCATCCAGAGTGAGAGATCCGTAATCAATTCGACCGTTGATCGACCCGTTGTGTCCGCGTCCCATCGTTACTGCCTGGGTCGCATGGTACGCTCTCTCATATCCCGTCAGCCTTCTCTCCTTGGCTAGAAGGTCTATAGGGATTACTCCTGCTATAACTACGGCCGCTGCCTCCGAGATCGTCCTGTAGGAACTTACTATTCGGAGAGCTCCCCTTCTTCAGACTGCGGCCATCCTCTTGCGGTACTTCTCCTTTCTGAGCGCGTCTGCCCAAATCTCACTGCTGTACAGGAGAATGAACTCCGATACCGACATCACAAGTCGGCGTTTACTTGTCGATGGCCCACCGACGTTGGCTGAGTAGAGTGTCCTTCTGGGCCGTTTTATTTGCCGCACCGCAAATATGGTGCCAGTACGTCATACGACTGTCCAGGAGTACTCCTGGGTACCTCACAGACTCAGATGTCATCATCGTCTCTGCATCGACGTTTAGCGATATTCACAGAGGTATCCTATCCACAATTAACGCGGAATAATATACAAACAGACAAGTTACATTTCAAATCCTTATTGTAAATTAAGTAAATAGCACAAATGTTTCACAAATTTAATCATAGAAAAAAAAAGAAAAAAAGTAATAATTTAAACACTAATTAATGTTTGTAAATCAAATAATGAAAATTTATTTTTTCGGTTTAGAATAATGGTTTAGTTTTTCTGAAGAAGGCAATATATATTGCCGAAACGTTAAAAGAATGTCGTTTCATTTTAAAGACAATTTATCGTCACTAATACCAAGAAAACGAATTAAAATTTTGTACAATTTTTGGCGAAGAATTTAAACATTATCAATAAATATAAATATATATAGTAAACAAAAGCATAAAGTATCTATTAGATTAATTCTTTTCCATATTTTTAGTGCTAGAAAGTTGGAATTTTTGCTTTGAAAGTACTAGTTGGCTTAGCCAGTGGAGGGCATTTCAGTTCCGTATTATTGAAAAAAATGTTCCCACACTTCAAACTCTACATACTACTACTACATACTACGAAGGATCTCATGCTGATAGAGGTTAAAGGAATGCGACACGTACAAACCCGGCTCCAGTGGTATCGAGTATTAATTAGAGTGATAATTATATTATAATCACGCTTAATGCCTTGATAACTACATTCTACATTGTGCCTTACTTAAACATCAATCAACAATTTATATAGAGCTTGTGATATTATACACCATATACTACAAACTGGAGATATGGGGTCTAACCCTGAGAAGACAATTACCATTAATTCCAACAAAGATAGCTCATCAGATTTGCAGAAGTTTTGGAAATTACTGAGAGCGTCCGGAGATGTAGACGTTACTAATGCGAACCATCCGGGCGAAGATGAGTCAAATATTTTGAGCACTAATATGATTTACGCAATCGATAATGATGAATGAACTGGTGCCGCTCGACGATTACTGGTGTAAAATACCCAAAATCGAGATTCTTCAACCGAATAGAGTTCTAGTACTTATTCGATTTAGGTACGGAAATGTACGTTTGGAATGGTACTAGTGCTTTGCCAGGCGACAAAAAAAAAACTGCTGAAACTAGCGACTGTAGTCCGAAGGTTACAACTACTCAGATTATGGCATTAGTCCACTTAATATAGCTGAAATTATCGGGGATCGCCCGAAAAAGGAAACATCGATGAAATCAGACGAAAGACTTGAATGGAGTTTGTTTGCGAAAATAACTCAGCATGGGAAAACTGTAATTTTCTGTGAGAAATACTTAGATTGCCCGGACTATAGTAGAGTTATAAAAGCAGAATGCAGAGAAAGAGAAAAACATCCCTTCAGGCATACTGGGATCTGATGGCATCTGATCTTGAAGAAGCAGCATCCAAGAACGAATACCGCACCCTATACCGTACCCTCAGAGGACTGAGCGGAAAGACCAAGTCGACCAATGACAACATCAAGAAAACGGATGGAAATTTTGTGCGATCACCTTCCGAACGCCTGGAACGGTGGAGAGGCTTTTCTGAAGAACTGCTTAATCACGATCCGCCTCAGGGACCGCCGGCAGCTCCATTGCCCGTCGATCCTCCTGAAATTCCGATGGCCGATGACGAGCCCACGCCTGTGGAAGTGAAGGCAGCCATACGATCGCTGAAGAACGGCAAAGCACCGGGAACGGATCAGGTTACTGCAGAAGCGATTAAAGCTGGAGGAAATACCTTGCTATATCGCCTTCACTCACTCCTCCGAACTATCTGGCGTACAGAACAAGTTCCAATCGCATGGAAGAAAGCCATTATCGTGCCCATCCATAAGAAAGGCGACAATCGGGAATGCAAGAACTATCGCGGCATCAGTCTTCTCTCCATCGTTGGCAAAGTCTTCATGAAGATCATTCAGTCGAGGCTACAAAAACATCGAGAACAGACCAGCCGAGAGGAGCAGGCCGGCTTCAGACCAGGGCGAGGATGCTGCAATCAAATTTTTGCTCTTCGACAACTAATGGAGGACCGAATCCTGTATGGGCGGCGAACAGTTATTGTATTCATCGACTTCAAATCTGCGTTCGACTGTGTGCACTGGCCTGCATTATGGAGAACATTGGAGATTGAACACGTGCCCCAAAAAGTCGTCACACTCCTTCGAACAGCATACAACGGTTCAACCAGCCAGGTGCGAATCCGGAACGATCTATCTGAGGAGTTTTCTATCCAGACTGGAGTCCGACAAGGCGACGTGGCCTCTCCACAACTCTTCAACATCGTAGTCGACGCCATTATGAGAAAAACATTCGAGGACAGACGTGGAGTACAGTTCGACATCGATCACTCAGTGACCGACCTCATGTTCGCCGACGATAGCGCCTTTTTCACAGACAACGACGCCGACGCAACGGACACTCTTTATGATATTGCTCGCATCGCTCAATCGTACGGCTTGAAAATCAACGTGGACAAGACCAAGGTGCTGACAACGGATGGATCGCAGGCCACCGTTCACCTCGACGGTGTACAGATCGAACAAGTACAGGAGTTCAAATACCTTGGGTCACTGGTTCAGGAGAAGAAAGTGGCTTCTACAGCAGAGATCCACAACTGGATTGGACAGGCAGCCGCGGCGTTTGCCTCTCTCAAATGGTGCCTGTGGAAGAAGATTAACATCTCCATGAAAACCAACATTCGCCTCTTTCGGACGCTGATTTTGCCAATTCTCCTCTATGGATCAGAAACATGGACCCTGCTTAAACTGGATTTGAACAAACTCGAGGTATTCCAAATGCGATGTCTGCGACAGATCCTGGGAGTTTCATTCATTACCAACGAAACCATTCGGACAATCTGTCAACAACAACCAGCCATCGGTGAAGTGATCCTGCAACGACGATTGAGGTGGTTTGGCCACGTCTGCAGAATGGGCGCAAACCGAATACCACAAAGACTTCTCTGGAAACAGCGACCCGTCCAGTGGAAAGTACAACGCACCGCGCCAAAGAAAACGTGGACAAAACAAGTGGAAGACGACTTGAAGAACCGGCGTCTCGACCTCAATCAAGCTAGGACCACCGCCATGGACCGGAAAGCGTGGAGAGCGATCATAGAACAAGTCCGAAATCCTGCAGCACCTACAGCAGCGTACTGGTTGCGTGGGCAACCTCCGCCAGTCGCCAGCTAAGGATCATAGATAGATAGAATAGATAGATAGAATTATGGCAGTGTACAGCCACAAGGTAATTTTCGGAGAGAATCCCCAAGTCCTACCCAGCACGCAGCGACACTGCCAAAAGGCCTTACACGCTTTCTCAGCTTTTGTTTTGACATGTTTGCTCCAGCTCAGTTTTCTGTCAAAACTGATACCCAGATACTTGACTTCGCCCGAGAAACCCCGAGCAGTGCCAAACAGTTGTGGTGGGCGAGGTTTTCCCACCTTTCATTTGTTAGTAAAGAGTACCATCTCTGATTTATCTGGGTTTACAGAGGCAACGTTCTCTACACCAATTTTCGAGAGACCTTAGAGCAGTCTACATCAAATCGCAGAGCACGCTCTCAAATCTTCCATCAATGAGGATCGTAATATCGCCCGCATATGCAATTGTGTAGAAGCCAGATGTGTTCAGCACACGAACGAGGTCATTTACCACAAGGTTCCACAAAAGTGGTGACAAGACGCCTTCTTGGCGACAGCCCCGATCTACGCGCCCCCTCACACTGGCGCCTACCACACTTACTTCTATTGCCCTTTGCTCTAACACAGTGTAGACATCCTACAAGGGGCGGCTCAACACCGTGTCTGGCTAGGGCACTGACAATGCTGTTGACGGAAGCTTTATCCAAAGCTCCTTCTATATCTAGGAATACACCCAGGGTAGACATTTTATTGTCCCAACGATCTCGGGATGTACGCGTGTTGGTTTGTGTCAAGTGGATACAAAGGTAAGGCCACCTCTCTTATATAACGGTCGCACTGTCGTTCCAAAGTCTTCAGCAGAAAACTGGTCAAACTTATCGGCCGGTATGATTTAGCCAAGGTATAGTCGGAACGCCCTGGCTTTGGTATAAAAACCACTCTTATTTCCCTCCATTCCTCAGGTACGTACCTCCAAGCAATGCACCCCCCTGAACCGTGTGACCAATGGGCTGACCAGAGAATCCGCGCCCCATTGTAGTAGGGCGGGAAACACACCGTCCAGGCCAGGTGACTTGAATGGTTAAAAACTTTTAATTGCCCAGAGAATCCGAGGTTCTTTTACCATCCTTTCCGCCACCGCCCAATCCTCCTCAGTTGGAGGCGAGCCATGAGGGTCATCCCACGCAGGTGTATCGTGAATCACACTGCCCGGAAAGTGAGTGGCTATAAGTATCTCGGCTGTTTCTAGGGTAATCGACGAAAAAGTGTCATCCTCTCATTTTAACAGTCCCAGTTGATGACTGGTGTCTTTGCTTAAGACTTTCTTTAAGCGAGCAGCCGCAGTGGTCGATTCGACAGAGTCACAGAAGTTTGTCAAAGCTCGCTTCTGACCACAACGGATCTCCTTCTTATATTGCCTACAAAGGAATTTGTAAGCTTCCCAGTCCCCCACAGATCTGGTTGATTTAGCTCTATTGAAGAGCTTTCTAAGTTTGGTTCTCATCTTAGAAAGGTCTCGACTCCACCATTGAGTCTTATTTCTTTCCGATGTGACCCTAAGTGGACATGTGCACTCAAAGGCATCTATGACCGAGGCCCTCACCCCAGCAGCCAGCTGACCGAGGCCACCGATCTCCAGACCATCCCATGGGCGCAGTCCTTGAAGGTTGACGGACAGTCGGTTCCTTGTAGATCTGCCTATCCGTCAGCCTTGGATTTCGGTATTCAGTCTTTTGAACACTCGTGTGGTCGATCTGAAAACAGATCCATCTGTGATCTGACATCGATGCCTCTTCAGACACCCGCCAATCTAGTATGTGACCTGAGATACCCACCGACGCCAAAGTAATGTCAATTACTGTTTGGCATCGTGAGGTGACGAAAGTAGGTTCGCATCCTCTGTTAAGTATATCAAGGTTAGTAGAGGAGATAAACTCACTCAGGAGTCTACCTCTATCATTCGTGTCACGGCTGCCCCACGCTGCATGATGAGCATTGGAATCACACCCGACAACTAAATGTTTGTTATTTCTAGCACAGTGTTCTACCAGCTCCAAAAGGAGACCAGAAGGAACTGGTTTATCACTGGCCAGATAAACTGAAGTGATCACTACCGATGTTTGGCCCCCTTGTACATCACAAGGTAGAGGTCGCCAAATGAGAATCTCAATCTGCAGCCCTTCTCGTTTAGCCGGTCTACGGCATCTTTATTGACGCCAAAGACCAGCTTTCTACCTGGTTGATCCGCCTCATGAAAGAGACACCAGGTGTCTATATTGCTCCAGCGATTCTGAGCAGCCAGCAGCCCGACAATGCGCCTAGTTTCACCCGGTTCTCCCGGGATCCACAGCGTCACCTTCGTCAGCCTCGGCAGCTCGTCCGCCGGTACAACAGAAAGTCTTGCCCCCCCTTCCATGGAGTTGGGACTTTCGCAACCATTCCTTTGAGCCAACCTAGGGAGTGTTCATCATCACAGTGGATCCTTAGGATCTCACCGGAATACCTCCACCCGCCAAAGGTCGGCGCTTGTCACGATCTAAAGCGAGGGCATGATTGGTCAGCGCCTCGTAAAAGATAGATCGTAATTTGTCCGCTATGGCCTGGCTAACCTTCCCTAACGGATTTAACAGATCAACAATGGCCACTCTCAAGTGGCTTGAGGCAGCAGCACTGTATGATCCTAATCGTAATCTTATTCATTCAATAAGTTAGTTTAATACTAATAACTTCTTTAAAAAAATGGTTTCAGAAGAAATACAAAAAAAAATCCCCTTTCTAGTCCCTTTCAATCGATGACACTGTGTAATATAACATTGTCTGCGGATTTGCAAAAAAATTCCTACTCAACACACGATAATCACGCCTTAATGTCGATCGATTTGATAATATTTTGTATAATTTTATTTTTATTTTAACGCTACTGATGATTTCACATAAATAACTAATTTCCACAACAATATACTTAAAAAGTGTTAAAGGTTAAAGACAAGTTAAAACTGACACTCTATTGGTCCGTAATATATGCTTGAAATAAACATTGATCATAATAGGGTCGGGTCCTTCAACAAGTTATATAAAAAATGATTTACTGTGCTTCACTTTTGTGTTATACGATGACAAATGCCTAAAACAATTCAACATTTGGGTTTCATATTTGTGAGTAAAACCAATTCAAAAATTGATAAATTTCAAATTATGTCCTAAGACGTCACAACTGTTTTGGCCAATAAGAAATTGACGATTATTGCGTTCGCCCTGTCACATATGTCAGGTATGATGGTTTTTGGTTAATATTTGACATTATGTAAAAGTATGAATATTTTACGTGATATTACAATACCTTGGGCAATTATTAAGAATTAGAGAAATAGTAAAAATGCTGACGTTTTATAAGACTACTGTTGTTACAGGATTTATACAAATCAAATTGGTAATTTTGTATAGGCAACTTTTACATTAGATCCTGAATTTGAAATAGTTACTGACCAAAATTTACCATCTATTGATGATACGACTATAGAACATTTTTACAACAAACCTAGATTTTAGGGATAATGTCTTTCTAAAAACAACACGGAATATAAATATAATTCCAATCAAACTCAATGTCACAATTGATAATTTCATATATTAACTGGACAGCGGAGACACGTATTGTACACTAGGTAAACCTCAAACCGCTAATTAATTTTTTATTGGCCCGAAACAGAATCTCTAATTTTTTTAATGGGCGAAACAGTTGTGATATTGGACTATTTTTTTTTAAATATACATTTTCAAACTTTTTTCCTTTAAAAATACTAATCTAACAAACAAAAAACCTGTAAATCCGTAGTAATTTGAAACTTTTCTTTCGAATAAAAAAATTAAAAAAAATTGGTTCCCGACCCTGTTACACATCATCAGGTATATAAATAATCTAAACAAATCTGAAAAGGTAGTAATTTTCAATACACATACAATATATTCATAATATAGTTAAGGTATCAGTAAAAAATTGTACATATTGATAAGCAAATATTAATTATAAAGGTAATTTAAAAAATAATATTTTAAATAAATATATTTTATCTACATATCTTAAATCATCTTTTTAACCATTTACCTTTATTACATAATGAAAGCACTATTTTTTACTAATATCATCTATATTTAAAAAAAGGGTGTATGTACTCTCTTTAAAATTTTATTTATTTTTTTATTTTTTTTTTAAATTATTTTTAGTCCATTATGTAAATTTAAAACAGTAAGCAGCCTTATAAAAATACTTAATGAATTATTTAATTTATCCTTTAATATTTGCAAGATAATATTGTTTATACAATATTTAATAAACATAAAATACAAAGCATCCATACATTTAGCAGAAACTTTTAAATATGGAGTATTTGAAGTTAATAAGTTACTTGGGATTTGCGCTGTAACCATTTTCAACAATTAAGATAGTATGTTGTTCTCGCACTGAGCCGTAATTATTAAAAATTTTGTTGCCAAATATCCCATAACAAAAGCATGAATTTGAACAATACTAGCCGAAGTTTCTGTTGAAGCAGAAAAAGTATCCTCTTCGTCATCCTGCAGTGGGAAAGGTTCAATGCTTTCTATAATATTTAGGGTTCGCACATGTATATTGTTTTAATGACGTCAAAGATCCATCATTTTCATTTTCCTCACAATTGTTGCCAGGTGAATGACCTGATATGAAATTTATTATCATTAACTTCTTAAATGAATTTAGAAACACACTGCAAGTGGGTTGATATTTCCGACTCCAGATTGTCACCAAACATTGCAGCCGATTCCTCTAATATGTTGCTCACAATGTCTTCTTTAACGTTACCTATATACCTTTGCAACTTTTTATAACAAAGAAAACTTACGAGGAGGAAGCAATAGATTAGGTGCAGTTTTTCCTCTAAGATTTGTCCTATTCTTACTTGCAATTAACTTCATATCATTACTGAAGTGAACATCACAAATTCACAAACATAGGTTGATGGTCTTGCATATTTCATGTCTGTTATGCCTGACTTGTTAATTAATCTGGTCCAAACTTTAAATCTCTGCAAAGGAAATACTTATATTATTACTAGAAATTATGGAAATTAAATATTTCCATTTTCGTAGAAAATATTTCAGAATTGTTTGCATCACTATTTACTATTACACAACGATATCCACTTTTAATGGTAGAGTCCGCTCCATTATGGCTCAGTTACTTGTGCTTTACAACACGCAACACAATAATAAAACACCATAGTTTCGTAGTTTAAACAAAAACAGAGCACAGGACAAAGCTCTAACGAAAACAAAAAACGCGATGTGACTCTAGGAAGGAGTAACACGTATACATCCATATTTATTTTTAATCATCAACAACTGATCAACAATAGGTTATGTTCTGTGATAATATACAGTGTTACTACAAAAGAAATAGAGACTTTCAATGTTTTACTAATCCAAAACTAATAATGTTATTATGAATTCGTTTAAACTATTTTATAAAGTGATTCTTAAAGTTTACTTTGGGAACTGATAGGTGCTCAATATGGGCTCCTCCTGTCACACGGCACACATCAAGGCGATAGTCTGGTTCATTCCAAACCCGGTGTAACATATCTGCACCAACACTTTCGACATCTCTTATGATGCGTTGTTTCAACTCATCTAAATCATTAGGAAGTGGAGAGACGAAAACCAGGCCTTTCACAAATCCCCATAGAAAAAAAATTGTACGGTGTAAGATCTGGGCTCCTTAGTGGCCACCGCACGAGAATGCGGTTGTCGGCCTATCCAGAGCTGTGGAAGTGTTTCGTTGAGATAATTTCTAATGACACGGTACCAGTGAGGAGGTACTCCATCCTGTTGGAAGACAAAGTTCCAACAGTTGATGATATGTAGCTTCCGTTACTGTGTTTTCTTCAAAAAAGAAAGAACCATACACCTTTGTACGAGTTACAGCACAGATCACATTCACTTTTGGAGAATCACGCAAATGCTCCACCAACACTCTCGGAGGTTCAATCCCCCATATTCGGACATTGTGTTTATTCACCTTGCCACTTATATGGAACGTTGATTTGTCACTGAAAATTATCCGCTCGCAAAACTCATCTTCATTCGTTGCAGCATTTCATTGTAGAAATCTTGACGCTTAAGCTTGTCGTATCTTCACGTAGATGCTGTACCAACTGCAATCCATAGATCAGATGTGCTGCAATCTGTAAGGCGTCAGTTTTAGTCGTTTACGTAAAATTTTCCACACAATTGCGGAATTTATAGTTCCAAACTTGCAATTATTGTCGACTTTTGTGGACTTCGTTGGCTAAACAGCACAAACACGTTCCACTATTTCTTCTGACACACCAGGCCTTCCCGGACCCCCGGACTTTTTGCCTTTACATAAACACCTGTCGTTCCAAATTTATTGTACCAATCGTAGATCGACTAGCTAGTAGGTGGTGGTTCTCCAAAATGCATTTGAAAATGTCGTTGGACAACAGTTACGGAGTTCGTTTTGGCAAATTCAAGCACGCAATATGCTTTCTCAGTAGAGTTTACAGCCATCTGATTGTAGCTATTATGCTTGCGCAGTACTACAACTGTACTATCGAAACTTCTACAGGTCCTCAACCTGACAGCGCAAAATGCATGTCGATATCACAAATAAACTTTTGTTTTATACAATACCAAAGGTGTCTATTTCTTTTATAGTAACGGGCCTGCTCTTTAATTCAGCATAATGGTTTGGTGGCTTACAGCAATGGTGGTCATATTGAGGATGACGTCAGTTGTTGATGTTTTACCGGTGCATCCACCATCAGTAAATTTAAAAATGCTCCTAACCTCAGCGCTGTAGTCGAATCCTTATATTTGTTATATTATATTAAAAAATCGCCCTTTTCTCAAAAAATGGAAAAAAAGAACCTTGTTAATGGAATTGTAGGATACGTGGTAACAAAAATGGTGTTAGAGAGTCCAGATAAAATAACTGAAATGTTTGAACTCATTTCAATTTCCGCTGGCGTTAATTTCATTGTTAACGATTTTCCATCACGTTCTAAAAGAAACCTCTACGGCCTCTTCCTCAAACGGCAAACAAGCTTCTATGCTTACTTGAATTATTACAAGTTAGAGGTTATGTCAGCTTATGCTAATTCACCCATATATATACAGTGAGGTCGTAAATGGTCCCCCCCTCCTGATAACTTTTGCATGGTGTGAGATAGAGCAATGAAACAAAAACCAAGTGAAATTAGAGATAATTTGTGATTTTTTGCCTATAGAGATACGCACATGGCTTCTGATGTAAAATAGAGGGCGCAGCTATCTTTAAAATTTTAAATAGGAAGTAATTTCATTTAGAAGCTCATTTGGAAGATATTTCTATTACTTTTATGGCAATGCAAACAGTTTTACGATTTTCGAAATTTTTACCAACTTATCCAAGATTAATAATTGGAGTACTTACGTTACTTTTTCGATAGCCCTCGAATTCGCTTTTTGGATATAGTGTATAGAAACCTGTAATTACAGTAAATAACTGTAACATAAATAACCACACACATGACACATACACTGACAGATAAGACATTTTTGCTAAATTTTGCAAAAACGTCATATTGTAAAATATGTCATATTTTACAGCAATCGCTTCCTAAGTCACATAAAACCACAATATTTATACGAGGGCTATAGAAAAAGTATCGTAAGTACTCCAATTATTAATCTTGGATAAGTTGGTAAAAATTTCAAAAATCGTAAAACTGTTTGCATTGCCATAAAAGTAATAGAAATATCTTCCAAATGAGCTTCTAAATGAAATTACTTCCTATTTAAAATTTTAAAGATAGCTGCGCCCTCTATTTTACATCAGAAGCCATGTGCGTATCTCTATAGGCAAAAAATCACAAATTATCTCTAATTTCACTTGGTTTTTGTTTCATTGCTCTATCTCACACCATGCAAAAGTTATCAGGAGGGGGGGACCATTTACGACCTCACTGTATATAATACTACTATATTGTACTATATTGCGTGTCTCGTATAAAACCAATGATAAAAATTTTCGCCGATGAAGGGAAATGGAAAATGAGTTTCTTTGTCTGACATGGTTCTACGATTGTTTTGCGCATGTGTGAACGAAGCAATTTGATAGTGATGGGCATAATCGAATGATTTCAATAATCAAATGATTGTAATAATGGAATGATCATTCGTTGGAAGAAGAGTACAAATTTTTCCTTATTTGTTAAGAGTGACCTTTTTTTTATAGTGATATATGCAACGAAATTTAGACCTTTATGCCTCTATAAATAACGTTAAGAGATGTACTAATTCTGTAAATATACAAAAGTGGATAGATGAATTCGTAATAAATACTGGTAAATAATAATACATTGATGTTCATATGAGAATATTTATTTCAAACTATACCATAACATATTCAATCAATTTACATTGTTTACAAATCACAATAGGTATTACACGAAAAAAAAAAGAATTCTTTTTAATAGCTAGCAAAGTAGTTGGGAAAGGTGAATAAAAAAACCACTTTTACATTTATTGATTTTGGAAAAGAACCAATTTGTTATATTTCTGATGTATGTTCTCATCCTTTGATGATGTTTCTCCCTCATAATACAATCGAATAGATATGTAGCATTCAATAATTAATTTACATAATTGCATGCAATGATTATTAAAAATCCCTTGACTCAAAATATGTAAATTCCGTTCAGGGGTATTAAAACTGAGAAAATTCTATTCCATATAAATGCTTTTATAGAACATCTTCCCAAGGTGTGAATATCCGTGTAACCATCACTATCTTTTGCTATCACGGGATGATGAGAGAAAGGCGGCGGCATATTCATGCAGGTTCATATGAAGAAGCGTACGACTTGTGGTAGTCGGTTGTATGTTTCAAGTTTCAAGAAATCAAGTATTACCTGCATAATTCATATCCATTGTTTCTACAGTAGGAAACTGGGTACTTCTATCATCTATTACTAAAATCTCGTCATGATTAATAGCCACTACAAAGAAAAATATACATTCAATATATCGAAATAGAATGGATATATTAAAAAGAATATTTTACCTGTTTCTTTAACTATATGTACATCAGTTCTCGATGTAGATGTACTTTTATCTGTTACTGTAGGAATTGATGGTATAGCTATGGATTTTAGATAGAGACTTTTTCGCCCAAGTATTTTTGCATTTGGTTCTATAAAATCCTCTGGAAAAAAATGAGTCGAACAAATCAATAAAGTTGTTACATCATCTTCATTTGACAATCCACAAACATTTTTCCAGGCAGATCATCTGTTGTCGTCTTTAGGAAATCTGAAGAAAATGTAAGTTTATTGTTACTACAATATATTCATTTTATAACTATTTGCTTTACCTATGCATAGAAGCCTTTACGTTTTCCTTTGTTTGTTGATGGCCACACAAATAGCAATATCTTACCACCTTTATATTCCAAAAAACTAAATATTTATACAGACTTCAATTCTAATTCATGACAGTTAAAATAATATGAAATAATCAACAGCAATGGATATAACCACAATATCACCAATAAACTCAAGCGTTAAGATACGCACAGTTGTCAACGAGAAACACATGTGAAATGTAACAAACTGACCAACATGTGCGAGAAGAATGCATGGTTATTTAAGGTTCGCGCATGCGCATAATGCAGTCAGAACGTTGTGGCATATCCGATACTGCTGTCTCCCTTTGATTTCGGAATTTTTGAGCACATACCCGCAATATAGTAGTATTATATATATGAATTCACCACACAAACTCACCATCTCCCAAAGTCGGTTGCGCGATAATGACACCACTTGGTTGAAGCGGTAAATTTTAGAACGTGTTTTGATGCACCACCAGAAACTAAACAGTAATTTAAGAACGTTACTGGTGAAACCAATTGCAACCGGTGAATCCACCGACGAAATAAAAAACAGCCCCAACGCTGTATATACGTCGGGTTCTCCTGGTTGGTCAACATCATGTGACGTAAGGCGATTGTAGCGCTCGGTGTTGTTTGTTAATACTAGAAATAAGGATCGGTAAAAATAAACCAAGATAACACCCCGTGTTGTGCAGTTTGTAGTTTACATCATATTTTATATTTGTTTAATGTTTGATATATCATCATATCATTAAGAAGAGAGAACTATGCCAAATCAGGTATATTTACAATCTTGTTGGTCGCTGCTGAAGAAGTTATTTCCTGTATTAGATGACAACTTTAAACTGGTATGAAAACAGGATACTTATTTTATTTTTATTTTGGTTATATGTGCTAAGTTATACAGGATATTCCCAAATAAATATGGCATACACAGTTCCATGTATTAGTGTTGACACAGTGTTGAGAATGAACCTGTTACCATCATTCACCAAAGATTGCTCATATTGTAATATGTATTTCATGCATTCATTAGCAGAGCGAACTTTCATTGTAAGTGATCATATATTTCCAAGAATAAAGCGCCTGGGTATGAAGTAAATTAGAGGTGCATATTCAAAGAGCAATCTTAGCTTGTCCAGCCTGTTGGCTAATACATACTAACTTACAGTTTAGCGAGCTGTCCCATTCGCACTTTTGAAATAAGTCTTTCATATTGCCTTGACAAGGAAAAACAGATAGTATTCTAAACTCAGAATTCTATCAATACTACAGAATACAGACTTTTACAAAATGTATGTTCATGCCATAAAAGCAATCTTGAGAATCTCACTTTGCACTGAAATTTTTAGTCATATAATCACTAGGCAATACTAGCATGTATTTACAATTATGTGCTAAAGTACAGAGGTAGTATAGATACTTGATTTTTTATAATCACACACATCGAATGATTTGAATAATCAAATCATCCTTAATTGACTCATTTCATAATCGATTATTATTTATATTTGGAGGAGCTTTATTTATATCCCATTTCAATCAGTGATTTAGTTAATTAGCTAGAGAAAGGAGGGGGAGGGACCGCTTAAGGAGTAATAGCAACAGAACTTCGGTCATTTGCACCACATAATCCCTTAGTTTCTGTTCATAATTTTGATTGGAGGATGCTTTTTTTTATTATTTTCTTCTTTATTATATGTTTACCCACATTGGCTGTAGGAGGTGGTGCTTGCATGTAATAATTGAATATCAACATATCAACTAACAATCATTTAATTTGCTTAGAAGAACAAACAAAGAACTTCGTAACTTTCTCCCTATAAGCAATTCACCTGGGCTAAAGTCATTCTAGCCAATAATTGTATATGTCAATAATGAATGTTATTCTTTTTAATTAACGATTTAGCAATTTTAACCACAGGCTTTAATTCTCCGTTTGACTATACAAAGTGAGGGTTACGAGTAAAATGAAAGATATTAAACTTGGATTGAAACTGAGGTCCATCACTGGATCAAATTACTTCAGAAATACCATATCGAGCAAATATTTCCTTAATATTATCACCGGTTGCGACATATTTTTTAAAGGCGATATTTCTAAAAATCTAGAAAAATACTCTGTCTTTATTAAATACCAAGTAACTTTACATTTAAAATAAATCTGCAGAACCTTTTTGCCAAACGCGAGTCGCTGTTTCATCTTTTAAAAACGTTTCTTTGTAATTGCTACGTTTTTCGATAAAAAATTGTATCATACTTTCTAATTGACTCCAAAGATCTAACTATTAATCAGACATTTGTGCTCGTTTCATCATTTTTGTATATCTTGGTGCCCTCGACGTAAAAATTACTCTAACTCTAATGAACAGTGGCGGCTGGTACTAAAGGGCGCGAGGGCACGTGTCCACCCAACCACCAAGATAAACACAGAAAGAAATTGGCATGTAATTCACTGCATTATTTTATTTTATTATTTTTACGTATTTTTATAACGATGGTATCAAAGTTTCCTTCCACACCACAGATACTAGCGCATACGCCAACGCTCAAAACGCTGGACACTATTTCCGATGTTCCTATTTCGAGTATGAATCGGCCGGCTCCGCTTATCTTCGCCATATGTGCTTATAGCGTCGCTCTGGGGCAGACGATTTCGTGCCCTAAGTTAACGTCTTGCATTCCTTACGACTGCATCGTTTTCTTCTCGTACCGTGGATGTGTGATTTCAAAGACTTGAAGTTACGTTTATTATTAATGATAGAAGTTCATTGTGCGCGAAATCTTTTAAAAGACCCGCTATCATTTGCGGAAAAATTAGGGAGAAAGGAAGGCCTATTTCTGATCTTCAAATAAACTACACTTTCACAAGTAAAACTCGAACTTATAATAGAGTATTTAGAGTATTTAATATAAAAAATATGAGAGGATGTTCACTAACAAATAAACTATTTTGTCTGCTTACTTAATTTTTAAGAAAGAGGTCAGTGCGTCGAATAAACAAGGGTTGAATGATTTAAAGCATATCGCAGAGACTGCAAAGAAACACGAAAATTCCGTTTCTCACATGAATGCATTGATGCGTGATTTTAGTGTGTAGTGGCAAAGTGGGCATACGTGAAGAGCTTGACGATGCTTATTTGCGATATAAAATTAAGTACAACGAAGATGCAAAAAAAATCGTGACGTTTTGCGCCGGTTCATTATGTGTATAAAAAACTGTGAAATCTTATCCTATGATGAACTGTAGAATTGAAAAGTGAACAGTAATTTATGAGCGCGATGACATGTGTGACGTACGTGGTGTTTTGCCACTTTTAAGGCAGCTTTACAGTTCGCAAATTTTTTTACAATAAAAATTGCATGCAATAAAATAGCGCATGCGCTTTCAATGGATTTATTTCACTTGTATTACACGTGCAATACACGGAATAGCATGCGCTATTTTTATTTCATGCAATTTTAATTGCATGCAATGAAAAAAAATTGCGAACTGCAAAGCGGCCTTTAAGTGTTTATAACAGACAACAACCTAAAAAAGGTTTTGACGGAAACATGCAAACTGTTGGATTTTATTTGTACAACGCCTTTGTTTTTCCACCCTCGAACGCATTAAAACTTTTCTGAGAAGCACAATGTCAGAAATCGATTGAACGCATTGGCGGTGCTATCAATAAAAAAGAAGTTAATTCAGTCTATCCTGCATTTTGACAACAAAGTCATAGACGTCTTTTCCAGCATGAAAAACAGAAGAATGGATTTCATGTACAAAAAATAACTTTTTATTTTGTGCCCACCCTCTTTCATAACCCACAAGCCGCCACTGCTAACGAAGGTGGTATTACTATCCTTGATCCATAGAGTAAAAAAAAAATTCGTTGACTGATAACTCCTTTTTATACTGATAACATGAACACACTTCTACTAGAAGCTTATGTACCTTTTTCAGGCCATTCTGATAGACTCTATTGTATTAACTTCTTACATACTGGATCTTTATTTTGCTCCGATACAATTTCACAGAGAAATTTGTCTTTAATTGATTAATTTTTTTATGATCAATAGTACTTGAGTTTCTGCTTCCTATGCAAGCTCTTCTGGACCCGGACTTACCATTGGGTTCCTGCTAAGCGCATCAACAACTATTTTTTTCCAGGAGTGTAAATAACAGAGTAATCATATCTAATAAGTCTTATAAATTTGGATTAATGGCTTGTGATCAGTTTGTAATATGATATAGCCTAACCTTGTTAAGTATTCTAAAAATCTATCACATGCCCACGTCTCCTTATTTGCGCGTAGTGCTTTTCACCTGGAAATGTAAGACATGTAAATACATAAACAACGATTTCGCGCTGTTGACCTTGATTTAAGAGGAGACTGGCGCTAACAATAATGATTTTGGTAGGATAATAATGTGAAAACCATGAATAGTTTTTTAATAGAAAAATAACCCCGTATTTGCGGTATTTCGTCCCAAACAAACAACATCATCGTTAAAAGATAATGCAGGCATAGTAAAATTGGCGAACTTGGCGAAGTATCTTATTATGTTTTTCCACCGAATTACTATGGACTAAGGTAATCAATGTGAGTAATGATCTCAGGTGTACCCTGCAAAGCTTTTGTAGACAATATACTGAAATACTCTGGAGCGCATGTTGCGTGCTAATCAAGGTTGTAACCAACTGTTACCGCTACATTTACTATCTCCAATTTCAAAGAGGTTTTAGAATGTTAATAATAATAATGACTATTAAGGAAGTTGCTTTCACGTTATGTTGTTATAATATTGAGCTCTAATGTGTACTGCAGCGCTCTGCATAAATATTACTCAGAGATATTACCGATATAGTAATAAATATTCAGATTATTTGCAATGTCAATCCCGGTCACTAGACTGGATCAGAAAAATTTTATCTGGCAAGGAAACAAAATCCCAATCCTTCCTGAATTAACAAAATGTCAATGTTGAATGTGTAAGACTGAGGTACTTATACACTTAACATTACTATATTTTATTTGAATGGCCTGATGCTAACAACTTGGTTTTAAATATTGATAAATGCTATACCGTGTCATTTACTAGAAAAACTAAGCCACATAACTTTATCTACATCATTGCTAATCATGCTTTAACTAAATTAAATTTTATCAAAGAAAAACGTAACTCCCAAACGTTTGACGCTGAATTGCCCTTTTCTTCTCATGTCAAAAGTGCATGCTTATCTGCATCTAGAATGTTTGGTTTCCTCACGAGAACGTCTAAACAATTTAAAGATATCGCACTTCTGAAATCCTTTTTTTTTACTTTTGTTCTGCCTAAGTTGGAGTATGGCTCAATAATTTGGTTCCCTTATTACGTCTCTCAACACATTCCTGTAGAGCATATTCAACGTCGATTTTTGAGATTTCTATTATTCAAATTAAATGGAACTTATCCGGATTGGTTGATTTCTTATGAGCAGCTGCTAAGCTCAAATGCATGCAACTCGCGGGCGTTGCATCTGGGAGCATGTGAAATCGAAGAGGGAAACTTACTTAGACTGGGGCCCTCTGATATTCTATACTTGCTGGATTTTCCACCATTTCTTAAAAAAAATATCTTATGGACTAGAACAAATATGCATTGCTACACATTTAATTTAAATTAAATTTAGTACATATTTTACTGTTGTGATAGTTAAGACCTGGAAACCCACACTTTTCCGCTGAAGTTTTACTTTTTCAGGCTATTTCTAACACCCAAATTAATAAAGATGAGATCAATGAGGTTGTGAGTGTATTACGCGAATTTGATTTAATAGAAGCAGTACAGGATTTAGTGGTCAAAAGGACAGAACAATACATCCATAATGAAGTTGTGAAAGAATTTTGGACGTCCGTTATAAATATTAAAAATAGCACAGATTTTTTTTCTAAATTTCATATGGTGATGTTGACTCTTTACAATGGTTACTTACAAATCTCAAACATTTTTCATAACTTGGAATCATTATGCACTGCATTAGAACATCCATTTTCCATTTACGGAAAGAGGAAGAGTGCGGATGCGTTGAAGTTAATATTTAAATCGTCACTTCTTTGTCAGTTACCACTAAACTACAGCGCTGTTATTCAATGTTTTTATGAGATTGCTCTGAAGTATGAAGAAGGTGAAGGCTCTGTGTCAAGTGCCAAAGAATGCTCAATTTGCAATTTAGAAAACAATGCATGCGTCTGTGCACAATATTTTTATGAAGTAAACAGGTAGGGTACATACTGTTTTGAATTTGTTATTTTTACATTTTTATATCTATATTTTTGTTGTAGCATATTTCTAGAACTTGAACTACTGGAACCCTTGGTTGGACAAATTCTCACATCCACCATTTATGATTACATCGAGAACCACATAGAAAAAACCTGTAAAGATCGTTTTGATATGCCGTTTTTGTCATGCTTACAGAAGGTGAGTTCGTGCACTTATTATTGCTTCAATTAAATGTGCTGGCAAAACTACCAATTGTGTGGGGCTCTACTATACACAAGGATAAAATATTAGATCAAACGTTAATCAGCACCAACACTGGTTCTATGATAGCTTTCATTTTGATTACTGCAGGTCCGTAGTAGTTAAAAATACGGAACTGTATTTTACAAAAAAATATGTATCATTCATTGTATCATCCAAAACAATTTGATAATGTTCTGAATAGTTATATGCGTAGATAAGTCATTCTGATATTGATATTCATTAACCATGTATACTAAATATAACTATTGTAAACTACCCAACAGTACAGTGCATATTAATTGATCAGAAATAATTCTAAAGAAACAAGAAATGTTACACCTAGAAGGAATAATTTGTTCAACTTGATTTTTTTGGCAATGTAGTGTTACATCAAACGACGATAACATTTGCAAGCAATTCTATTAACATGTAATACGAAAGAAAAATGAGCTTATCGACCCGGTAGCTGAGTACACTCTTGTCCACGTCCAGGCATGTACAAAATATAGTGAACTATTTTTATTTTTTGGTAGACAAGTAATATAATACTACTATTTTTATTTTACCTACTGTTTATTATTCATTGTTCTCTAATTTCAAAATCTATTTTAATATTCGGTGCGTGCCTGTAGTGTTATCAGTTTTAGACTAAAACGGTTGCCACTTTAATGATAAGTTGAAGAACTTATCATTAAAGAATGCAGGAAGCTGCATTCTCAGTGAATGTAAAATAAATTTATAGTATCCAGGTTAGAATAAGCTCTTCCAGTATTTTTCATTATCTAATTCATAAGTTCCATAATAATATGCATTTATCTGCACAGGCGACGTGTAACAAACAATAGTTATAACAATAATACTTACTAATAATAATAAATTGTTGTGATGTTAAAGTCATGGCCCACCAGATAGAAATTATTCGGCCATTTGAAAGCGGTAATAAACAAAACGAGTAATTTAAAAGAAAACTACTGAAGATGGGTATAGGCAATGTTACAACAAATCGGTGTAAAATTTAATTCTACATCCAAAAATACAAAAATATATAGGGTGTTCTATTTGAAAAAATTAAGTTTTTTTCAAAATTCTTTGATATGCCACTAATTTTAAACACTCTGTATAATTCCAATGAATTTTTTTTATTACGTTTTGCTAAAACCACGTTAGTACTTGTTAATTTTAAAGTGGGAGACTTCTAACACTTAAACCAAGAGAGAGTCAGTCAATTACATATAACGATGTAAATGTCAAAATTTTAACAAAAATCGCAATATCTCAAAAACAGTTGAAGATAGGTTTAGGAAACCCCATCGTCATAGAATTTTATGGTAAATTCAAAAATATAATAATATATAAGGTGTTCTATTTAAAATAACAAAGTTCATGGCGACTTCCGGTTAACCGGAAGTGCAAAAAAGTTGGAAATATTTTAGAAAAAAAGTAAGTACCAAGTTGTTGCAAACCCCAAATTTTTAAAATTGAGGAATTTCATTAAACCGGAAAACTTCTAACCAGCCACTTCCGTGGAAACCCTGTATTTTACGAAATGACAATTTATGAATGCTCTACCTCTTCGCTGCGTGCACAGTTGAACGACTTTCATCCGTCTCGCACCGACTCTTCGGTTATCTTATATTTTTACGCGTTTGTGCGACTTAAAATTCTACTTACGTTTAACCACGTCAGATCACGTTTAATATTTGTTTAGTCATACACTTTTCTAAAGTCGGCCTAGCTGTGACATCTATAGTACGCCAGCGGAACTATTCTTTGCACGTATATTTATTTACATTGTATTTGGTATTGTATAAACACTATACAATTGAAAAACTTACGAATTCGTAATTTCATATATGTTAAATATAGTTGTTAATGTAATAGATATTTAGGCCGGCTATCTAAATTCCTAATGAGTAGTTCATAGCTCCACTTATAAAAGTGAAGCGACAAAAAAAAAACTTTACTAATATTATAAAAAAAATTACAGAAAATAACGGAAACCGTTTAAGCCTTTCTTTTGCTCTTTAATTTACTTGTCGCCAACTGGCAAAAAAAAACATTATTTTAAAGGTGCTGTATGTATGTAGTATTTAAGTAGAAATATCTACAAGATATTGTATTCGTATTTTCTTAATAATAACAAAAATAAGGTATAAAATATATTTTAGTGGCTAGAGGATGTCGTTATTAACTGGTTGAAAAAAATCTACTCCTGGGAACACTCAGATGAAATTGTAAGAAAATTTAACAAGAAACTGACGAATTTCATGTTTGAAGCTTACACCAAGCTCAGAGTAAATCAACTGTTCGGTATAATTATTGGTAAGTCAAAATTATCGCAAAAGTCTTCATCTAAATAAGAATTATTTCACTAAAATTTTAGAATACCCAGATTCTATTCCTGCGCTGCAAGATTTAAAAACCTGTTTATCAAAAACAGAGTTACGATCTTATTTAACGAGAAAATTGCAAAAATCTATGGAAACTCGTTTATTACACACAGGTGTTAGCACTCCTGATATATTAACAGCTTATGTGGCCACTATTAGATCAATGCGGGTACTGGATCCTTCTGGTTTGTTACTTGAAGTGATAACACAGCCTATACATCAGTATTTACGTAGTAGGGATGATACTGTGAGGTACTTGTTCTATGATGATACCATTAACTTATGCCTTCACACTAAATATCATATTAAAAAAAAAATTAATTTGTCATGTCTATCAAAAATCTAAAAAAAAAAAACAAATATCAAACAATCAAATTGCTTTGTCAAGTAATATTTTTTTTTAATGCAATACGGAATCATTTCTAGGTAGTTATAGTGGACTTAACACTGCACTTATAATGTCACTCAGAATTTTCACAAAAATCTCATGATTTATAATAATTTATATAAATATATAATAAGCCAGCTAATTGAGGCTTTGATACATTTCGCACGCGTCACCAATGCCTCGTTGAGGTCTTGCTGATGTATAATAGCCGCAATTTCCAGAGATCTGTATTGAAGCTCCGCCCACCGCGCTGCCACAACTATTAACCATTCGTTCTAATAATGTTGTTAACACACAATATGTGGTTTTTATATTTTTGTTTGTTTTTACCATGCAGTATATTTTATCTCTGATTTACCAAAAATATGAAACAAATATGAAAACTTATGAAACAAAATTTATTATCTATTTATAAATTAAAAAACTAAATTTTTTCATTGTTCCATACAATAGACGACGTGATATTATTTTCCATTACTGCATCTCGTAAACGAAATAAAGAGTTGTAGGCCCGCACGTACTTGCACAAAATAAATAAATAATGTATAAGCGGCTACAAAAATCATTCTTAGAATGATTTAGCAAGTGTTATTCATGCTAACTCGCAATTCTTGTGTAAATAATCTCTCTACCTGCGATCCAAAAAATAGAATATGACAAAATTAAGGCCAGGTCCGCAGACGACGCGTTGCTAGTAGGATCTCTTGATGACTGAAGCGAAGCGTGTCGAAAAAAAAAAAATATGACCAAAAAGGTCCAGCTCGGTAGACGACGGGTCTCTAGTGGGATCTAAGCGTTGCCTGGAGAACTTAAGCGAAACGTGTCGAAGCCCTGGTGCCTTAGTACGCGCTGAACGCTGATGTATATTTATCTCGGGAATCCCGAGGTAGCTCGTCCGATACACCGACTTGTAGTATATCAGGATATTCCCAAGGCCTCTAACTCAACCGTTAAACCTAATAATAAATTTGCTTAAACACGTAAATGAAATCAATTTCATTCCAATTACACTGAAGTTTTCTTTTTTATATAATGTATTACGTTAACATTAACACCAAAATGTTATTTGAAAAGTAAAAAAAATTAATGAAACACAAACACTCTTAAGCGTAATTTTAGATATTTAAATTATTTTTCTTTATCAATTTTAAAAAAAAGCTCGAAGAAATCGGTTCTGATGTTGGCAAAACTACGCCTTTGTTATCATTCTAATTTACTCAACATAATGCCACAAAAATAATGAAAATCAGCAGATCCCCTATAAACAACTTACAGCAGTATCTATATATTTATTTTGTTTTGTTTAATGTATAATAGACCTTACATTTTTCTTATAGGTGTGTTGTTAGTAGTTTAACAGAAGAGGGTCCTAGCGATTTAGCCGATGAATTAATAAAAGGAGAAGCATTACAAATAGATGAAAATACATATTGCGATGACGAAGATACCAACTGGGAAAATTGGGTGCCTGATCCTGTTGACGCTGACCCAAGTAATGTATATTTCTATTTAACTGTTTATAAAGCATAATTAATAATATTACTTGTTTTTTATTTTACTTTAGCTATTTTCTTAACTGTAGCTGTAACGATAATAATTATCAAAAGTGCGGCGCTGACAATACTTTAAAGATCTTACCGCAAATTTAACCGATGATGATGGCTTTGCTATTGAAAGGTGCATCCACCGCGATGAATTTAACGTAAGATGTTTTAAAGTGTGTGGAGTTAAAGGGCTGAATATTAAACGCGTGAACAGCGTCAAATTTTAATTAAATTTTTTGTTACGAAAGAACCTTTTATTATATTTTCCTGTATCAAGTTGGTTTCCAAACCCAAGTTCTATTGTGTGACCATCATTGTTATTATTACTGTTTAATCGATTCATCTAGTAACAAAATTTCTATTTTAGGTAAATCATCTATAAATAGTCGGCGAACTTCTGATATTATATCAATGTTAGTAAATGTTTACGGAAGCAGAGAATTGTTTGTAAATGAATATAGGACTCTTTTAGCTGACCGATTACTTACATCATTGACATGTGATACCGAAAGAGAAATTCGCTATTTAGAACTTTTGAAATTACGTTTTGGAGATACTCAACTACATTATTGTGAGGTTATGCTTAAAGATATTGTAGACTCTAAACGAATTACACAAAACATAAAACAAGATTTAAATTTAAGTGGTAATAATGATATACCAATGTCGTCTATGATATTATCGGCTCAGTTTTGGCCTGCCTTTAAAGATGAAAAATGTGAATTACATCCGAACATTGATAATCAGATGAAAAAATACACAGCTTGTTTTGAAACACTGAAAGGAAATCGAACTCTTTGTTGGAAAAAGCATTTGGGATTGGTAGATATTGATATAGAATTGCCAGATAGGACAATTAATCTTTATTCAGTAACACCTATTCACGCGACTATTATTTTACATTTTCAAGATAAAAGTAAGCAACTAATTATTTATCTTTAATTCCAACATTTCCAATTTTTTTAATTAAACAGAAAACTTTGATTGCGATAACATATAATTGAGTTTTTGTTTTCCTAGGTCAATGGAATTTGGACGATCTCAGTAGAATTATGCAAATACCATCCACGGTTTTAAGAAGAAAAATCAGTTTTTGGGAATCACAGTATCTTATTTGTCAAGTCTCCCCAGACGTATTTCAACTTATTGAAAAAACGGAAGAAGAAAATCTGCATGTACCGCGCGAAATTATCATAGAGGATGAATCAGAGAGCGCAATGGCTAGTACACAGGATCAAAGAGAAGAAGCGAGTTGCAGGTAAATAACTTAATGAAATTAGTAACATTTATATTACGTATTATATGTTAATCTACTTATTTACGCAGGCTTATAGAAATCACTAAATTCATTATTACAATATTACTTAATATTAAATACATATAAAAAATAAAACAAATTTGATTTCAAATTGAATAACATTTATTTTACAGACGTTCTGGTCATATATTACTGGTATGCTAATGAATTTGGATACCCTCCCATTGGAAAGGATTCACCAAGTGTTGAAAATGTTCGCTTTTCAAGGCCCAACAACAGAATGTAGTTTACAGGAACTGAAACACTTCCTAGATAGGAAAGTTAGAGAGCATCAGTTAGTTTATTCTAATGGATATTATAAGTTGCCAAAACCATAAATTCAAGTTGTTAAAATAAACAAACACGTCTCATAAACATGTTTTTTTTTTGTTGTACTACTTGGTCCATTTTTTCAGTTTAAATGGGAATTGAAGTTCTGCAAATTGTCGATTGTTTATGCAACTGAAAATATACGTATTGCATACCTAGAGATGCATAGTTGTATTAATAAAAGAACGCTATTTTATTTAAAATTTGATTCTTGCTTATTTTAATACAAGAAATTGAGGAATTATAAAGAAACGCAACGGTTTCAATCGGAAATCAAATTTTAGACATGTGGTTGGAGACACGGGTATGTGCGTTTCTATTTTGTAGCGACGCGCTCTTCTCTCTGCTTTCCTATACTATAGTTAAATTTTGACGATTACAGCATATGCACAATTTAAACGTAGGACATAAAACCCTACTTACACCACCTATTTATCGTATGGAGCTTTTTAAACGTTCATTTTCTGTGATATAAAACACTTTTCAACACTTTTGATAGATCCACTTCCGGAAGATTTTATCGTTTCTTATTTATATTATCAATTATTTATATTATAGTTCGAATCTCCTTCTGGTCCAACCGGTTTTTTTTTGGGACCATAATGATGATTAAGTAGGAGATTGGACTCTGCGAGTATATGCAATAAATTTCTTACGCTTCAACTGTCCTGAAAATACAAAGAATCAGTTACCAGTGATGTTTTAATAGAAAGAAAGTAATTTTAGACATATTATACACTCTTAATTATTTTACATGAATACATTAGCTGCATTACTCACTTTATTTTCACAATTAGAATGGGACATGGTCTATTTACTCCTTTTCTTAGAACGTGTAGCTGCTATACCTTCACTACAGATGTATAAATTAATTGCTTTTATTTGTTCTGCTTTCCATTTGCATTTGAAGACCACTGAAAAAATTATTAACATTATACCTATAAACCTATTCTGAAAATTATACAATATGCAATTATTGTTGTATATGTTTTTTGTAAGAATATGGTTAACCCGGAAGAGATGCAGTCGTTTACGGATTTTTTCCTAAATACAGTTAAGCCGTCAACTACTAATGTGCTTAACGAACAATTTTTGCACTCGATTATAACAAATGAATGATGATCGATCGTTCATTAGCTGACCGAGAACGAACTCGGAAATCGGCAAGGCAAAGATTCGGAAATATGCGTCTATATAATACATATGTCATACTTGTACGAGCGATGAATAGAATTATAAACAATTTTGCTGGTAGATCCGCTTTACACGTTTTCGGTCGCATGTTTCACAAAACTTTTCGGATTATTTATCGCGCAAAAACTTTATATACCACGCTTCTTTTTCATTCACCCGCTCAAGTACATACTATGTTCACAGATATTATATAAAATATAGACGCATAAAGCGTCTATTAGTTTTCGAAATCTTCGCTCTACCAAGTTCCGAGTTTTCGGTAAGCTAATGAACTATCGATTGTCTTTAATATAATCGAGTGCTAGAATCGCTCATTAAGCACATCACTCCGGTCAACCATATGCAATATTCATAGCTAGAAACTTTCAACTACAAAAAGCAGAAATAAAATAGGTGTGGTGGTATAGCGTATCACAGAAAAATTTAGTTTTATTTAGTAATAATGAATACAATAGATTATGATACCAAAATTAACGAATTATTAAGTGATAATACAATTTATAAAGAAATTAAAAGTAATCCAACTAATATTTTTCAAAAACAAAATAATGAATTATTAAAAAAAAAGGGAATTACTTAAAATTTATTACCAAAAACGAATCTAAATCATTACAAATTCACAATGCACAAGCTCCAAAATTGTATGATTTACCAAAATTACATAAAAATAATATACCTTTACGACCAATAGTTTCTTATGTACAAAATCCTTTTTATAAATTATCAAAATTTTTAGCCAATTGCCTTAAAAATATCGCGTTCAAAAATGATTACTATATAAAAGATTCCTGGCAATTCAAAGAACTTATAGATAACATTAAATTAAAACCAAATTTCAAAATGATATCCTTAGATGTAGTATCGCTATACACAAATACACCATTAGACCTAGCAAAACAAATTATACATAAAAAATGGCAATTAATTGAAAATTTTACAATATACCTATCACAATTCATTAATGCATAGAATTAACACTAACACAAACATTTCCAATACAAAAATAAATTTTATAAACAAATTTTTGGATGTGCAATAGGTTCACCAATTTCTAGTATCATTGTACAAATTGTTTTAGAGTATATAGAAGAAAAAAAATTAAATAAAATAAATTCCGAAATAATGTTTTTCAAAAGATATGTGGATGATTGCATAACCGCGTTAGAAGAAAAAAATATACCAGTTTTACTTGAAAATTTTAATTCCTTTCATCCAAGATTAAATTTACAATTGAAATCGAAGAAACAATAGCATTCCTTTTTAGACCTCAAACTCGTCAACAATGTAACAAAATTCTAACTCATGGTATACTAAACCAACATGGTCTGGACGTTATATAAATTTTAAGTCTTCACAGCCTTTATCTCAAAAAGTTTGTGTTATTATTAGTTTAGCTGACAGAGCAATAAAATTAACAAGTCCAGTTTTTCGATCAAATACTATTAACAAAGCAAAAAATATTCTAGAACAAAATAATTATCCAAATTCTCTTATAAACAAAATATTCAAACAAAGAATATTTTCTTTTTTTAATAAATCAACAAAATATATAAATAACACTCAAAAAGTTACAAAATTCATAAAAATTTCTCGTGTTAAATATTTATCCGAAAAAATAAATCAAATTTTCAAACCATATAATTACAAAATTGCCTATCAAAACACTAACAAACTACAAAACCAAATCTATTCAAAATTAAAATCAAAAATGAAAAACGTAAAACATCACACATAGTTTATAAAATAGACTGTCGAAATTGTAAAATGGTGTATATATAGGTGAGACCATGCAATATTTGGAAAATATAATAAAAGGACACAAATATAATAAAAATCTTACAGTTTTAAAAAAACATGAAATAACTCAAAATCATACCTTTGATTTCAACAACGTAAGAATTTTAAACAAAGAACAAAATTTAAAAACACGTAATATACTTGAAATAATTCAAATTTATAAACATAAAAATGCAGTTAATGATAAAACCGATATACAATATTTCACAAAATTATATAATTTAATTTTATAACTAAATACAATATTTTTAAAGAACTATTTAATTACAAAATTTAAAAATAAATAATCAAAACAGCCTATTTTAAAATGCAATCTTTAAATAAAAACATAATAATATATTCAAAATCATAGTAAACAAAACAATTTGTCATTTATTAAACAAAAACATTTTATTTATAATTTATAATTTTTACATTTATTTATATACTTGAAAAAGCTTTTCAATAAAGCGAAACGTCGTATTCATTCATGTTTTAATATTGACGACCTAAAAACCAAGAAAAATGAAATCAAATAGAAAAATTTAGTAATCTTAAGCTGGAAAAACACAAAATCGTTGTATATGTCGCGTACTACTGCGTGCGAAATTGAGAATATCATTCAAAACCAAGTGAAAAGTAAACACAAAAGTTGATATTTCTACTTTGTTCTCAGAGAAGTGCAAAGAGAAATCTCCACATCTCTATGTATAATATACAGTAATTTTAAATAACTGCATTGAATAAGGGGTATTTCCAAGGGTACTGAAAGTGGGAAAAAAATTACAGTATTTAGGAAGAACGATAGGAATACCTGTGGCAATTATCTCCCCATAAACATCTTGCCAGCAATGTCGAATGTCTTCAAATACATCATCATGAGACAATTGGTCTAATATGAGTGTAATAATAACGAACAGCTTCTTGCGGGTTTCGCCGTCTGTCAAAACTTTCGCTCGACGTTTCGCTGTTCATACTGACAGCTTCTTCAGGATAACTGAACTGATTCTCCATGGTCTGACATTCTTCTTATATACGCCCCTGGTGCATATTGATTCCTAACCATTAGATTGCAATTAACCGAATGGAACAATGACCGGTCGAAGCTTCCCACTAAACCAAGAGGGACACCTAGCAAATTTTGTTAGCGCGGAACCGCCATCTTTTTTGAGTACTTCCTTAGCCAATAGGAAGTCAAGTTCTCCCAAGCTCGGCTCTTATCAAAACAGCTCTTGACAGGACAGTTATTTGACGGTTTTGTTTGAGGTTATCGCGCACATACAAACGAATTAACAGCTGATGAGCAACATGTCAACCTGAGAGTAGCTAATTTTAAATATGCGCGCGCAATCGCCATCTTTTTTGAGTACTTTTTAATACGTTTTTTATAACTTTGAGGTCTATTGGTTTACTTTTTAACATTTAGCCAATAGAAGTAAATTAGTGGACTGAAGGTCACGAATTCCTCCCTCGGGAGATCAAAGGTGCCGATGCTGAGTGTCCGTTCTTGTTGAGATGTTCCTTGCCTAAACAAGGGACGTATGAAACAACAAAAAATTTCTTGGGCGTAAAATTTGCAACATGTATTTTTAACTTACATGAAACGCTTTTTTTAAATATGTATTTGTAACATTTAGGAAATGTATTTTGTATAACTTGAATGTAACATCGTTATAAGTGGCTTTGAAGGCACCGGTACCACGAGTAAAGTTTGCGTATTGCTGGCTAGTCCACAACAAATCAGATTGTGGCTAAATGGCAAAGTTGTGCTCCTTCTAATTAACATAATGGCAGAAATACCTGAAGCCTGAAGCTGAGAATTCGGTAAGTATATTAGGTGGACCTAATATATAAGGTAGGACCTCCATATGTTTCTATTGTGACTCGCATACAATTTCTCTCAGCTACTGATATACGTTACAAACCTCGACTGACATTTTGCTGGAAAAATAATTTGTTAGCGAACTTACATTCACCGCAATAATGTAGTAGTATCAGATCGTGTTTAAAAACTTTTATGACTTGTTAATACCTTATTAATCTTTTAACATTTTTAGCTGCTGTGAGAAAAAGACACCTACTTATAATAATTATCGGAGGTCATTTTTGAAGATACTATAAAGATATGGTTTAGGCAACCTGGTTTGCGGTTTACTATACTCCATTCACTTTAAGAATGCAGTAGATAGCGCTGCGATCGGCGCCCAAATTACACCGAAGAATGAAAAATTAGCGGCAGATTCAAATTGTAAATTGTTAGTGTCATAAGCGAAAAAGTTTGGTTATCAAAATTTTGTAATAATAGGAAAGGATAACATAAAATCACTACGCTTTTAGTAGTTTATTTAGAATGTTATAGTCATAATATAAGGTGATAAAATAATACAAATAAAGTAACAGTGAATACATTTCGGGAATCTTAGAGGGGTAGTTAACGATAGCCAAAAAACTTGTCCAATCTCGGTGAAACTATGTTTATTCTATTCCATATGCGACGTTTCGACAATTGCAATTCGTCTTTATTAAGCTATAAAGTATAATATATTAATTTATAAAACACAATAGAGGATAAAAATCAAATTACGATTAAAATAAATTAACATTGACCATGTAGTATAGTAAGAATAAAATTAATACACATAATGTTAGGATAATAATTTAAAATGAATTTCTATGGACAAATCAGTCAAGACTAAAACATGTTAAATGTTAGTTGTCAAGTAATATGCCTCACTAAATACAACGTAGAAACAAATGCACTTCTTAAAAATGTACAACAACAATAAAGCAGAGGCAACATAATAAAAAACGATAAAAACACCTTAAGGTATAAGTATGAAAATATAGCATATGCGTAAATATAATGTAAGTTTAATTGCGTTTCTGGAAACTTCAATTTCAATATATAATTGTTAGAACAAAATGCACGTTTCAATTATCATTCAGAATCAGATTCTAATGACAGATCTGATGATGATGAGGTATTTGCTGTTATGATGAATTCTTCAATCATATCTTCAACAACATTGTCGAGTTGATACATCTTATTTTCTTCTTCAATAACATGTTTGATGCAATTCCTCCATGCACTACTATCTACAATGTTAAGCCCTCAATAAGTAAGGTTTTCACCTCAGGTAATTTAAAAGTTTTGTTGTTAGCTGCGACATGATGCTTTACTTGAGCCCAAATAAGCTCAATGGGGTTCAGATTGCAGTGATAAGGAGGCAACCTTAAAATTGTATGACCACTGTCTTCTACCATTTGATCAATAACATATGGGATGGGATTATCGTTAATATATTTTCTTGCAAGTTCAAGCAACTCAACCTTTAACAAAGTGTTGTCAACAATAATTCTTTTGCAAGAAGCCATTCAATTAATTGTTGCTTTTTCCATGCCATGATAGGCTTTTTTTCTGTTCTGACTGAGTGGTAGGGAGCATTATCCATAATAGTAACAGAGTTTGTTCCAGAAAAGGAAGCAATTTCTCATTCACTCCGTGAACACTTGGCTGTTCATTTCTTCGTGATAATCTCCAGTTTTCTTGGATTCGAAGAAAAGGAGACCGTTTTCAAGGAAACCATCTTCGCTACCAATATGTAAAACAATTAAACATTTTCCTTTTCCTGAAGGGTTTTTCAGTCCCGTTGAAACTCCTTCCACAAATGCTTGTCTTGCAGTGAGTACTGTGGTGTCTGCCCATATTTTTTGCTTTGTATGACTTGCATTAACCCAAGTTTCATCCAAATAATATCTCTTTCTACCACTAACACGAAATTTCCGAATGTTGTTTAAATATTGACGCCTCCATAATACAATATCTTGTCGTTCTATTAAAACACTATTGCCACTTCGCTTCATCCACTTAAATCCTAACTTTTTTAAAATTTTCCAGAGCGTCGTTCTTTTCAATATTGGCAAAGTGTCATCTGCATTAATAACCTGTAAGATACAATGCGATGAAGTAAATGTAAGATAAATGGATAATATTATATTTACACCCAATAGTTTTGTGCACGTAGGTAATTCGTTCTGCAAGAAAAAGGAATGTACGTGTCGTCTAATTGCTGACCTATCTGCTTCGTCCAAGGAATCATATGCACTTTGACGAAGACGTTTTTAGGGGTGAACTGATAACTCTGTGGTCTCCTTTCTTTACAATATCCCACACTGTTCTTTTACCACCCCAAGTTGCTTTGCAGTCAATTTAATTGCTGCCGATTTAGAACTGTCCCGCTTAAGCTCCAGATACAAATTATAAGCCATTATCCTTTGCTTACTGCCAATATTTTTTCCCTGAGGATTTTTGATGACCTGCAGTAGATCAAATACCTCTTCATCTGCCATACTAAAATTGATGTAAAATATACTATGTCATCACTATCATTTTATATAGTTATTAAAACAATACCTTCAAATATTCAACAGTACTCAGTAGAGCTCTAAGAAGAACTATTTTTGTAACAATTTGCTTATAAAAATTACACTAACCACACGAACGACACAAAAAAGCAATAAACACGCAAATACAGATCTGAAACCAACACCAGGATTGACAAATGTCATAGATGTCAGAAAATATTTTGTTTTATCCAACTTAAATTTCATTTGCTACATAAAATGTTTTTCGTATGTGTGAATTCGCCTCGTCTATTAGCCAATCGCAAGTCGTAAATTTTTCGCCTATCTAATGTAACGCTGCATTCTTACAGTGAATAGACTTTAGATAGTGTAGTAAGGCAAATTAAACTGCAGCAAACGAAATTAATAAACATTTTTTTAATAGAATTCAATCAGACCTATAACTGCTTACAATTCTGTACCACAGAGGTAAAACGTCGTAAGTCCAGTTTTGCCCCTTATGAAGTGTATACGATTTTCTTAATCTGCAGTTACAAAAAATGGTATACTTAGACTTCATAATGGGCAAAAATGAGCTTACGACACTTTACCTCTATAGTAGAGAAATGATTCAAATGATTGCGTTTAAAAAACGTTTCTTAAATGTTTAAAGTTATGTTCTGACGATCTGACGAACAAACTGACATCAGCATTATAAAGCAGCACCTTTCACTCCCTGATCAGCTGTGGAATAGCGAAATACGTCAACAGACACACATGGGATCTTCGTCCTGTAAAAAAAACGATTCGGTATTTGTGTACCTAATGAAAAACATAAAGACAGTTGTAAGACCTATTTCAGAAAGGAACATATACTCACCTTGCCAAGGTCAATACATTCACAACACCAAGTACGATTTGAATTTGAACCGGAACCTATATAGTTACGACACCCGACAGAAAAAAAAAACAAAGTAATGTAACGGTTGCATGCGGAGTGGGGAAGAGGGAGGCACCCTTGGCGAGCCAGGAGACACAGGTAGCCAGGGAGTGTGAAGACGCCCGCTTTGCGTACAAGAGTGGTTACTCATTTCCTTTGTTCGAGCGAGGAGTAAATTATCAGTTATATTTATATATGTATATATTAGAATACCTTCTTTCATTTTTTTAATTTACCTTACGTTATTTTTCATTTTATAATTAAAGTATTGAAGTGTAAAGTGTTTGAGTTCCCGTTGCTAACAAAGCAGCGGCGGATAGAGCCTACAAGGTGTGGCCAGTGGCCTTAACGAAGCAGCAATGAGGTAACAAGATTTATTTCTTTTCGAAAGACATTTATTGTTTCCTTTAAGTAAAAGTTTCAAATCTTCCGAATATCATGATTTTATGCAAGTTTTTATTGTTTCACCCGCATTCGAATGCAAAATACTATACACGCTTATGATTTGCGGTCGTTGAATCTGTAGAAGCGCTATCTGGCATTTATATGTCTATATGACAATGATGTAGATATACGGTAGTATATCAAATAGAAATCGTATACTGTTGTATGCGTAGACATTTTGATGTAGATATACGTTGTATATCAAATAGAAATCGTATACTGTTGTATGCGTAGACATTTTGATGTAGATATACGGTTGTATATCAAATAGAAATCGTTATACTGTTGTATGCGTAGACATTTTGATGTAGATATACGGTTGTATATCAAATAGAAATCGTATACTGTTGTACGCGTAGACATTTTGATGTAGATATACGGTTGTATATCAAATAGAAATCGTATACTGTTGTATGCGTAGACATTTTGATGTAGATATACGGTTGTATATCAAATAGAAATCGTATACTGTTGTATGCGTAGACATTTTGATGTAGATATACGGTTGTATATCAAATAGAAATCGTATACTGTTGTATGCGTAGACATTTGATGTAGATATACGGTAGTATATCAAATAGAAATCGTATACTGTTGTATGCGTAGCATTTTGATGTAGATATACGATTGTATATCAAATAGAAATCGTATACTGTTGTTTGCGTAGACATTTTGATGTAGATATACGGTTGTATATCAAATAGAAATCGTGTACGGTTGTATGCGTAGAGGCATTTATGTAGATATACAGCAGTTATATCAAATAGCAGTGTTATACAGTAGTATGCACAGAGACTTGGACATAGGTATACAGGCGTATATCAAGCAGTAACGAATGCAGTTGCATGTTGCTTTAGTAGTCTAACCAGTTCTTTTAAACGATTAATCACACCGTATCTGTTGTAGTCGACAAATGGGTAACATAATTGACAGGTACCACGCAGGAGGCGCGAACGCGACCATAGATTATCCTTATCTGGCTATACACCTCCGGCGACGCCATGTCGCCATTCCCAAACACGGACACGATCTCGCGTCGACCATAGCCAGACATGGTGCGAAGTTTGGCGAGAACTGCGGCAATGCAGGATTCTACGATGGAATTAAGCGAATCGACTAGTGGGCAGAGTTTTCTAAATCATGACGGCGTGACCTGCACGTGGAAGGTAAGCAGGTGAGCGTGGGGATGGACCGGTTGGAAATTATCCAGTGCAACCGAAACTGCCAAACACTGTAAGGCTTAGGAGTAAGCGAGATATCGCCGTTGAAGTCCATGAAGTCTGTTTTGAACCGAATATGACGGTAACATCTATGTTGACCGTAAAGATAGAAATCCGCCCGGGCGCGAGCATCACCTCGAACGATGTATTCCCCGTGCGAGAGATGCGGTCGTGCAGATTGCGAACACGTCAGACCGACAAGTCACCTACAAGAGGTCTGTAGTAGTTGCAAGGGGTAATCCATACGTAGAATAGGTTGAAGTCGGGACCTATTCTCGAAACTTTGCAAGCAGGCATATTTGCACAATTTACAGAAGAGCAACTCAACGGCTCGGTCGAAACTGATATCTCCGTTGAAGACAAACAAAAGCTGCTGAGCCTCATAAATGAGTATCGTCAGTGTTTCGCTGTTAATATGGCAGAACTGGGGAAGTGCGCCGACTGGTATCGGAGATGCTCAAGCATGGCATAATTCGGGAATCCAACTCTCCGTATGCAGGTCCCAGTCTATTGGTAAAGAAGAAGACGAGCGACCTGAAAACTGTGCGTGGATTATAGAGCTCTGAATCTGAAAACGGTAAAAGATCGCTATCCTATGCGCGAGTTGACGAGCATCTGGACAGGCTCAATGATAGTATATACTTTTCTACCCTAGACTTGGCCGCAGGGTACTATCGGCTACAGTTGGCTGAAGATTCAATGGCCAAGACTGCTTTCGTTACGCCCGAAGGCCAATATGAGTATAAGCGGATGCCGTTTGGACTAGTCAACGCACCGGCCGGCGGTATTCCAACGATTGAACAACCAAGTTCTGGGAAATCTAAGGTTCACCAAAACTACGGCCTACTAGGACGACAACCTGGTGCCCTCACTGAACATAGAGCAGGGCATTGAGACGCTTAGAGAAGTGCTGGAAGTTCTGAAGCAGGCAAGGTTAACGCCTAGGCTAGAGGAATGCCACTTCTTCAAGAAGAAAATCGAATATTTAGGCCGTGAGATCAGCTGCGACGATATTATACCGGTAATGAGGAAGATGGAGGCCCGTCAACAATTTTCCCAAACCTGAGAACGTGCACCAAGTACGACAGTTTATTGGTTTGGCAAGCTACTTCCGAGGATACATAGAAAATTTGTCGGTACTAGCACGTCCGCTTACTACATTGACAAAAAGAGCCAGAGCTTTAGTTGGGGTGTGGAAACGGAGAAGTAATTCAAAGTCATTAAGGAGAAGTTGACATCTAGACCAGCCCTGGAAATCTACGACAGTACCGCTGCGACAGAGGTGCACACTGATGCTTCCAAGTTCGGAGTGGGCGGGGAACTCCTCCGAAGGCAAAACGATGGTGCGCACCATTCATACGAATTAGAGACCCTGGCAGTAGTCGGTAGCTTAAAACAATTTAGAGTTTACCTACTGGGTCTGAGATTCAAGGATTGGGAGATGGTAGCTACTAATCCAAGAATACAATTTTACAGTTGAATGTCGTTCGGGACAAAAGTGGCCCATGTAGATGCGTCGAGCAGGAATCCTGTAGGTGACGCACTAGAAACGAACATCGACGTCTTGGTAGTGAATATTCAAGAGGGCGATTGGGTCCTGTCTTCGCAACTTGACGAGACGACCGCTGCAAATACCTTAATGACGTACTTGCGAGAAAACCGTTAGACAAAGAAGAGGGCCATACATAACGAATACGAAGTGAGAAATAGCCGTCTGTATCGGAAGACAATTCGAGATGCATGGTGGGTCGTACCGAAACATGCCAGGCGGCAGATTGTAATATTCTACCTTGACGGTAGACGTCATCTGGCGTTGGGAAAAAACTCTGAACTCGATAACGGAAAGTTATTGGTTCCCGTCGATGCGGCGCTATACTGCAAGATACATTAAAGCATTCTTGGGTCGCCAATACAATAAAGAGCCAGCTGGCAAGAAGCAAGGAACGTTGAACCCCATCGATAAAGTTGCTAGACCACTGCACACGGTGCATGTAGATCACCTAGGACCGTTTGTGACGAAAGAAAAAAAAAGAATACTCATTTGGTGGTGGTTGTAGATGCCTTCACGAAATTTGTATTTATGAAGGCGAAATCCTCGACGAAGACAGCCCCCTTGATCAACGCCCTACGCACAATTTTTGAACTATTCGGTGCCCCAAATAGAATAATATGTGATAGGGGTTCTTGTCAGACCAGTCGGTCCTTCCAAGATTTCTGCCTGACTTTGGGTACGAGGATGATATATAATGCGCCCGCAACCCCACGTGCGAATTGCCATGTGGAAAGTATATCCTATTATACTTTCCAATCCTAAGTTTTCTGGCTTCCACAACCTCCAAAGAGGACGAATGGGACAAATGGTGTGACTGACGGCTTTCGCAAAGCCGAGATCGATGCGACGAGGGTCGTCCCGATCAGGAAAGTATTTGGGAAGAAGCCGCTGCAAGAACGGCAGCCAAGCAGATAGAGAGCAAGCGACGATACGATGCAAAGCGTGTTCGAGCAGCGAAATACACTGTTGGCCAACAGGTCCTTGTGAGGAGGACCGTGGCTACCAACGAATGGAAAAGCAGGAAGTTGTTGCCTAAGTACGACGGACCGTTTGTCGTCACCAAGGTGTACGATAACGACAGGTACCAAGTGACAGACATGCCAGGTTCACGGAGATCTGGGGGAAAGTATACCGGCGTCTGCGCCGTGGATCAAATGAAACAATTTGAAGCAACTTTGAGAAGTGAAAGCGAGCAGAGTGGTAGCGACGAAGAAGACGAGTAGTGTCCCCAGTGTCGAGAAGGTCTTTTACATAGAACCACAAAGAAATAAACGGAAAAATGTGTACATACTAATATTGTTTCTTATTTCTCTAGCTAATTAAATAGGTGCTCCTCGAGGGCGAGGAGTCGTGTAGCGCGGCCGAATGTAACGGTTGCATGCGGAGTGGGGAAGAGGGAGGCACCCTTGGCGAGCCAGGAGACACAGGTAGCCAGGAGTGTGAAGACGCCCGCTTTGCGTACAAGAGTGGTTACTCATTTCCTTTGTTCGAGCGAGGAGTAAATTATCAGTTATATTTATATATGTATATATTAGAATACCTTCTTTCATTTTTTTAATTTACCTTACGTTATTTTTCATTTTATAATTAAAGTATTGAAGTGTAAAAGTGTTTGAGTTCCCCGTTGCTAACAGTAAAATGTAAAGGAAAAGAGAAGAAAAAGAGTGTTACAACATTGAGAATTTTCTGCAAAAGTAATCGTTTCTGTTTATCTATGTTCTCTTTAAATTATTTTCTTGCTGGTCAGCTATCAGTTATTATATTTGCGCCCATGAAACGACTTTAGTTATCTACCAACATTCGCCAAGGAGTAAGGGAAAACCATGACAAAAAACTTATTCTGGGAGCAGGATCTGGAAGAAAGTCCCAGACCTTGTTACTGATAGTTCTTATTACCCTTTTGAAGAGGTAGCTTCCAAGTGCCCTCAATTCCAATAGCCATGCCGTTTTCAGGTAACTGTTCCCTTTTCCACGCACCATGAATTTAAAGTTGACACAGGACGGAAATAATGATCTAAAACAAACACAATAACAGTACCTGTTCTAATACTTAAGAATAACTTAATCCTAATTATTCTACTAATAGCAATTAAATTGAAGACTTATATTTTAAATATTTATTTATATACTCCAATAATCATAGTAAAAATCCCATATTACCCTATATGGGATTGCCCCATTTGGCGGTACTAGGGAAGTACGTATTTATAAATAATATTTAAAGTATAAATCTCTAATTTAATTATTATTGGTTAGAATAATTGGGTAAATTATTGTTAAATATTAGAATAGGTACTGTTGTTTCATTTGTTTTTAGATCATTATGATCCTTCTGGTGTCTCAATTTCAAATTCATGATGACGAAGAACGGAGCAGCTACCTGGAGACGGCATGGCTGTCGAAATTGATAGGACGTGCCTCTTCCAAACCCAGGAGAATAATAATAATAGTAATTGGACGGCTATCAGCAACAAAGTTTGAGACTATTTCCCAGGTCCTGCTCCCAAACTAAGGGTTGCCATGATTTTCCCTTACTTTTTGGCGAATCTGGGAGGTAATTAAAGTCTTTTCATGGGCGCCAACATAATAACAACTGATAACTGATCGATTTGTTTTATTTTTATTATTATTATTCTATTACTGGTAATCATAGGAAAATTATTTATTTGGAGTAGAAACATTTCAATTACCTATTCTAAAACGTGGAGCAGGGGTCTAGGATGAATTGTAATTATTTAGCTTTTCATAAATAAAGTGTAGCAATTTTTTGAAGTGCCATTAGAGAACAAACAGCCGTCGAGCATCTAATATTGCCGTTGTAAAACATAAAGCTAGACTTAGATTAGAATGTACTCTAATGTATCGTTTGAAACTATCTTTCTTTGAAATTCTTTGTTGCACATAGATAACCGCATAGTAAACACATGCTTTAGGTGGATTATGTAAAATATGATGTTTATAACTTTGAGGATTTGTCTATTGGTTTCATTATGGACAGTATGTCAATCTTAGGGATGTCGAAGATGTTCGCCGATATAGTTATTACTGTCAAACTAATGCATTTCCCAACATTCAGGGAAATTTTTATACTACTATTCTCCGCCATTTTTAAAGTACATGGAAGTTATCAGTAAAAAATAAATGTGATTTTTATTAGTTTAAGGGTTTGCTTATTGGCTTGAGTAGTAACAATACGTGAATCTTGAAGAATGTCGAAAATTTCGGCGGATGTAATATTTAGTGTCATCAAATCGACTCGGTCAAAAGAATATTCGATATATTTCGCATTCGTTTTCATAAAAAAATATGTCTGAATAATAGAACCCGATTACCCAATATTTAACAAATTATGTTAATTAATAAAAAAAATCTAATGTGCATTTATCCGAAACAGCTTTCTTTTATTTATTAATTATTCATTTTATTACCCCCATTAATTCTCGGTAAAATATAGGATTACATTCGTTAATTATTATTTCTTAATATACGTGAATGTATATAACTATGTGTATGGTAAATAACTATACTGTAGTTCAGATCGACATATTTCTCTGTGTGTATCGTCAATACGAGTAAATATTTCAAACTCTTATCTCTACTACAAAATAATATCCAAGGCAAAACAACAGTTTTAAATTGGTAAGCTGTACGATAGATGTTATTCCATTCTAAAAATATTTAATAGAAACCATATGAATGTTAAATATCAAAATAAAATAAAAATAAAGATTTTGTTTCATTTCTTAAAAACCACTATTTCTAGATTAAAATAAATACAATAATAAATGTATAACAGTACAAAAAATAATGCCATGCAACTAACGGATAGACGGCGGAACCATGCCACAGTCAATATTTCCACCTATAGGTAATAGAACGTTTTTCTAAGCACAAAAAGCTCTACTTACGAAATCAATTCAGTTTTTTTTTTTTTGTTTCCGTGGTATATTTGAGTATATTTTTTTAACTTTCTTTATTTCTGCAAAATAATTATAAATTAGTGAAATCCAGACAGCTAAGATTTTTATCTAAAATGGGTTTCCTATTTTTCCACAATAATCTGGAAGGACACCCGCCATCTCATAATTTTGGTTTTTCTGTTACAACGAAGGTGCGTTCATTTTCATTTTCTTAAGGAACTAGGTCGTAACATCATGGATATTCTGTTTCATTGAATTACCTTTTTATCACCGTTTACGCGATAGGTACCAAAGGTGAAAAAGTTACTCCGAAGAATCTGTTAAAAATAATGTATTAAGTAGTACTTAAGAAAGTAGCAAATCAATATTTAATTTGAATAAACTTGCTCTTGCGAATTTTTAAAGATTGTTTGTTTACTTTTACTTCTCGTGCTTGTTCTTGCTAGACTTAATAAGTAGAACGCTCGTCTTCTTTAAGATCGTTCTAATCTAATGAAGATCTGAGAAATTGTTTAAAAAGAAATTATTCTGATAAACACTTTAGTAGTGATAGAGCTGAAGCTTAGTAAAGTTCATTAATTTTTACACCATATTTAGTGCTGAAAAACATATTGATTTATCCATGAATAGCTTAATATTCAGATGTGTTTTATTTTTCACTGTGCTGTACTTATTTGTTGAAGTTTTAGAATGTAGCTATTTTAAACGACATGATATTCATAGAATCATCTTGAAAACCAAAAATAAGGATCGTTTTAAAGTAAGTTTAATTCATAAAAAAAACTTAATATTAAATATTTATTCGTCCTAAATAGTATTTTTATTGATTTTTATTCTTTTTATTTAATTGTAAATTACAAAGAATTCACATGTGCTGTGTTATATACGATAGTTAATAATTTTTGTCTCATTCTAAGATATATAGATAAAAGTGTATTTCAATATTAAAGAGTACCTATATTTTCTTCATTGAATAGTAGATTTAGTGTTTATTTGTGTAAATGATGGTAAAAAACAAACAATGATTTTCCATTAGCTTTTTTGTATAATAACTAAATATAGAGATGAAAACTTATAAACTTTACAAATAGTGTATACTTAATGTTAAATAACAGTGGACCTTTACGTTACTATTAAATATAATGAATCCTTGTTTTAGAAACCTCGACATTTGCGCCAAGTTTCACATTACCGTCATCATTCACCCAAAGAAATTTACCTACCTAATCGGGAAAAATACGAAGAATCCAATAACCCGCAATTTGCGCCTTCAAATAGTTTTTCGCTTCCTCGTAATAGATATAAAGGTTACAAATATTTTCAGAAAGAACGGAAACCCGAAGTAAACAAATTTCAACCTCAATCTGATTTTGAATATTCTCATGTTGATGATCAGTTTTTTCGAGAGAATAGCAAATACTTAGTAACCCCGAGTGGAAATGATTATGTCACTACTTATCACGATTATGAACGTCACAAGGGTATAGTAGATTCTTATAACAAGAGGCAAGAGGAGGAGTTCCAGAAACAAGTGACACAGGCTGAGAAACATGCTAAACAGCAATATCATTGGCACGGTTCCGATGAATCACTATTTCAAGAAGAAAATGAAGATGATTCCCTGGATACATCGAATTCTGACAAAGTCCAAGGTACCAATTGATTACTATTAATTGAAAAGTAGCCTAAAGTAATGTTATTATGCATGCAATAGCCTACAATAGAAAAAGATGTGGTTTGTTATGAGTTGTTCTTTATATTTTTAGCCATATGGCAACCTTCATTCAATATGGAATCTAAGCACAGGCAAGTAACTTACAATAAAAATCATAATATTGGATATATCGTGGATATAACTACGTCGAAACCTCAAAAATTACCAATGACTATAATTGAACACAAGTTAATTAACCAAACAGCTTTTGGGCACGATATTACTTACAATTTTGGTGAAAATATTTCTTCCAATCATAAATCTACAGATGATGTTTTACAAAATGATGAGGGGGCATTTAGAGAAGTTCCCGAACAAGCATTTACTCCTATAATCACTACCTTTCATTTGGAAAATTCTTACTCTACCTTGCCGGAGCAATATACTATAGGCGCACTGAAGCGGAAAGAAACCAAAAAGAATAACCACTATTCTGATAAGAAGAACTTAAAAAGGATTAAAAGACCTGCGTATTCCACTATAAATAGGTCATTTTAAAGTACCAAGGAAGTTAAAACTTGAACGAATTGGAAAATTGCACATTCTCCTTTTAATTTTTGTTTTAACTTTTCGAGAGAAAGAAATTATGTTACCAATTTCTTCTTGTTTTTGTATCCAGAATGGTAAAAATGACAAAAGATAAAAAAATAGGGTTAGTTATTGTTAAGAATGTCAGGTATTTATATTTCTATTTATGCATATTTATATTTATTGTATATTAAATATTGATAAACTAACTCATTTTATGTCTTTGCTTTCATTTGGTATGTCTTATAATTTCCGTCCCTTCAGAAAGTAAGCGTTTTGAATATCGTTGAGAATGATAAGTGCAATAATAGTTCGTTAAAAAATTAGTGTCATTAGTGTCAATAAAATGTAATAGTAAAGGTAATAAAACACACATAAATTCAGCAACATTCGATTTATTATAAAGACAAAGTAAATTTGGGTTAACTCTATATAGTAAAAAATTGTAGTAATATGATGGAGTTTTGATAATATGTAGGCCCAGTATATGTTGAAATTTTAATAATATGCAGGCCCAGTATATGTATATGACAAAGTAAAAAAGAAATTCGATGGTTATTAAGAGTTGACAAAGTTTTGTAAAATTAAGCAAATAATTTATATTTGATTGTGAGTCCATGATTGGTCATATGGAGTAACTGCAAATTAAAAGTTCTTTCCAACTTTAACCATGTATTACTTATTTACTACATGTTTGGGTCCCACATAGATCATCTTCAGGTAGTAAATATCGTCAATCTAATGGAAGGCAAAACTAACTAACGCTCTAATGTTGTGTGTATGTGTCATAAAGTAAGCGATGGAAAATTGATTTATACTTAAATTGTTCAAAAATAAAATAAATAAGAATAATCTAATAAATGTTAAACACTACGTTAACTTGTGAACACTTATGTGTGATTAAGTTAACACATATCTAATATACAACACGTGCGTAGTGTCAAGATTCTTGTTAGGTTAAATCTCGATGCCAAGTGGTCGATGATGATCGTCCTGGATTATTTAGTGGATGGTCACCTACAGTGGATGGCTAAATCCAATGGGTAGTTACGAACAATCGGTGGGTGTGAACAACGGTGGTTCAAACAGCGGGTATTTCAAACCACGGGTGATACGAACAACCTAAATAAATAACACGGTGATCAAACGAATGCCAATGAAAGCGAAAAAGCGAAAATTCCGGAAACGCTAGAATGAAAAGAAAAATGGCGTCCTAATTCACAAAACACAACAAATTTTGTGATTCGAATAGGGCCGGAATGACTCTATATCTATACGCGACTGTTTTCATTTTTAAACTTGTTTGTGTTTGAACTATTCGCCGGACCCAGTATGAGATGGAATCGCGGAAGTGTAGCAGCGAGCTGAATTATGAAATAAGCAAAATTTATTATAGTGATTCCCGCTCATCACTATAATACAAATTTTGCTATGTAATCAAATGTAAAAGATGCCACTCTTGTATATTGGCTCTATTTTTCTTTTTTTGAAAAAAAATTAAAACAATACTTTTATTGAAAAATAGTTCACGCATACTTGTCAGCGGCATTTTTGTAAACGCATAGAATCAGTATGTTGGATTTTTTGGATTTGATGCTTACTTCACTGGCTTATGCACGTGTGTATCATATCGTATACATCCTTCCCCCTCAATGTACCTCTATTTTTAAGAAAAAATATTCATATCTCAAAAATGAATCAGCTTACGGTTTTTTTGGTATTATGTTTAGTTATTTGGGTCACTTTCGAATGACAAATGGTTGCAAAACAAGCACTACATAATTTCGTTTGAACCAACGTATTGCTTCTTGGACGCCTTCTGCCTCAAAAGCACAGACGATTTTCTATAGTTCGTAACTCAAGGATGGTAATTCTACTATAATATGGTAAAGATAAATCCATTCTTGTACGTTTATCACGATGTACGTTTTTACCAAGCAGCCGTGACAACAGATTAGCATATGAATTTGGCTTTCGGGAATGTCGACAACTTTCATGTTTAGTACTTGGTTTTGCACAGGTAAGAGGCCCCATATTGATAATGGCAGATAGTTTTTTGATTTACTAGCAGTTTCAATGAGTTTTCTACATTTCTATGTTTTAAAAGAAGTTAAAATTTCTTGGTGTAGTAGCTAATGGTCTGCACCAGGCATAACGGCGCTGATCGTAGAGTGAAGCTAATTCACATGCGGCTGTTATACCATCCCTCTTGGGGCCTACGGGGGCCTAGGCTTAACTGCGGGGCTCTGCTGGAGTGGATCAACCTTTTTCGTAACCCTACTCGTAGGATAATTCATGGATAACCTAAAAACTAAAAAAGAACCCCTTTCCCAAAGTTACAAAGCAGGAAAAAAATACAAAAGAGGATGTACCAAACATTGAGACGCTTGGTCCATCCTCAAGATCATCTTGAGGGAAGGTTCAGTTGTGGACGTTGATCTGACGATGAAATCTAAACAGCAAGGCTACCGGATATATCCAGAGCCAAACTGCAAAAGCTGGTGAAGCTGGGTCAAGGATTATTTTATCCGGCAGGCACAAAAAGGTCAGGAAGGCGCCATGAAAACGCAACCAAAAGCCAAGAAGGCAACCAAGTCCGGAGAGTCAAGAAGGATAAGCGGACGATTAAAACACAGGTAGGGTCCTGGTAGCGATCACCGCCGGAAGGAAAATGCTCCACCTAACGTACGGAGAAGTAAAAAGCCAACCTTCAGAGAAGGGGTCTTCTCGGCGAAAACAGCGGTAGTCAACGATGGTTACCCAGCTAGTCATTTGGAGCCGGAGGAGCTTAAAGCAGTCTAAGACCCTTAATGACAGCCTATGATGACATCCCGGAACAAAGACCTCAAGTCCGTTTCGGGAGTTGTACACAATGATGATGCAATAACTCAAGACAATGGTTCTCACGTTCAGGCCTTAGGAGGCTGCAAGGGGGCTCCAAGGCCGTGGATCTGCACGACTCTTATGCCTGATCAAAAGGGCCAAAAAGTAGGGACGGAAAAAAAAATGTCATTCATTCATTTAAGTTAGGGTGGGCATTTGAGCTTGGTGCTCATTGTACCATCCTTATTGATTCTCTTATTTCCACTCGAGCAGCTTGGTGTTCTCTATAAAGCCCAGTATCTTGCCCAGTGGAAACTTGAGGACCTTCGAGGGCTCCAATATATCTCTCCCGAATTATTTCTGCCTGAGTACCTTCAGTTCCTCACATGTGCAGATTATATGTAAACTCGTTTCCTCCTGTAGTTCGCATCTTCTACACCACGGTTCGCTTACACGGCCTGTGTTGTATAGATGCTTTTTCAGAAGACAGTGTCCAGTTACCAACCCAGTAATGGTTTTAACTTCTTTCTTACTGCGCTTGAGTAGGTTATCAGATAAACTACCATCCCCATCCCCTATTAGCGTTTTGGTATGGAGTTGACCTTCAGTCGACCTCCATTTCTTTGTACTTTCTTTATCTAGCCAGGTCCAGATCTCCCTTCTTGCGGAATCCTTAGTAATCCCACATACGGGCTCTGGACACATGAAGTGTCCCTTAGAGCCCTCCTTGGCTAGTTCATCGGCTATTACGTTGCCCTTTATATCCCCACATGTCCCGGCACCCAAATCAGAGACACCGTGTTGTCTCGTGCCAATGCATTGAGGGATTGTTTGCAGTCCCTAACTAGTTTTGACCTAGTTACAGGGTTTGAGACTGCCTTAATGACAGCCTGGCTATCAGTCATTATATTAATTGTCCTCCTCATGTAGCCCCCTTTTGCCATCATTTCTCTACAGGCTGCAAGGGCGAATACCTCTGCCTAGAAGACCGTTGTATGTTTTCCCAGGCTTATGAATATCCTTTGATTAGGACTGGGCCCACAAATACCGGTTTCTGTCCCCTGGCTGGATTTGGATCCATCCGTGTACCAGTTTTCGTTAGCAGTGATCTCACTACGTGCCTGGTCTCTGTTCGGTACGGAGATTTTCACCCTTTTCAGTGAAGATAATTTCGGGTGCCATGCTGTCCGTGGGCATTTGTAGCAATGGCCCGTCCAGCAACATGCTCGTAGTACAAGTGTGTCCTCCCACCCTGAAGTTGGGATGCCACAGGGTGTTGGCTTTCAGTCTAAGGATCGCATTCATTGCCGCATTCCAGCGGGGGGAGGCCCACAATGGTCTCCAAAGAGGCGGTCCCTGTACTGTTAGTTGCAATAGTGATACCCAGCAATGCTTGTCTGTGGACAGCGGTTAGCAGCTTCGCTGCGGAGGACACTTCTGTCCTCCTCCACCAGACTACTGTCCCGTATGTTATCACTGGTCTTATCACGGCAGTATATAGCCAATGGATCACCTTCGGCTTTAATCCCCAGGTTTTACCAGCAACTCTCCTACAGCGCCAGAATAGTTGCGTGGCCCTGGTCGTTGTTTTAACTAAGTGATTTTTTCAGCTCAAATGTCAGCCAATGTAGGTAGTCAACGCCACAAAGGCACACTGTGGACTTTCTCTGCACATAAAGGGTCAGCAGAGTAGTTTAAAAAAATGATATTCAGCAGTACTTTGGTCCAGGAGGACTCAAGTTCTGTGTCAAAGAAGGGCAATCTGGGGTAGAGGAGATAGGCGAAAGTACCTGCTCGAATTGCTCGGTAGAACCCAAAGGTATGGCGCCCATAGGAGTGGAGGTCGCTATTGACGCGGGGGGATAGCGTCAATGGCGGCCTGGACTGGAAGAAAGGCACTCCAGTAAAAGCGGACTAGAACTGTCATACAGACAGCTCTAAAACGGACTATGGCGCAAGAGCTGGAATATATGCAAAGAAGTGCAAAAATAAGCTTAGAGACTACGATATTCCAGGTTGAAATCGCTGCACTTCATCATTGTGGGAGAGAAATAGAAAGATGGACCGAGTTATCTAAATCGTCGCTATCATCTCCGAGAGCCAGTCCACACTTAAGATTAAAGTGATTTTTTCCGTAAGTGTTGACTCTAAGCTGATTTGGAACTACGCACTAAATGATGTGGGCACCTACAGGAATTTAATATTGGTCTGGGTTCCCAGCCACTTGCACGTGAAGGGAAATGAGGCGCCGAACAATCTGGCCAGGATCGTCAAAGTCATTTGTTGCAGGTGACTCTGTTTTAGTATTATCGAATCGCAAAATCGCAAAAAAAAATCCATCAATGAATAGATACATAATGAGTGGAAATATTTAAATTAAAAAAAGAAGAATATATTTTCCTATGCTCAAAGAATAACTAAATGTTTGGTCCAATCATAAACTGAAAACTGACTATGCAAATATAACTATACAAATTGAATAGATGTGATAACTTAATCGAGCCCATTTTTGAAATACTGAGACGTCGTCAGATTGATCTTATAACCGGGAATTAACTATGACCATGAAAAAGAAGATAAATAAGTTGACAGCACCGCACATTAACAAACCTTAGCACAATTGAATTTTTAAATTTAAATATATGTATATTACGTTGTAAGGTAGATGCAGTAAAAGCGGCCGCCACAAAACTAGGTTTGCAAAAATAAAATATAAGCAAATGATGTTTTTTATATTAAGTTATAATAAATATATTTTGGGAAAACAGGGTAAAATCGGATACTTTTTTTTTCAGCTCCAAGGCTGCACTTCAGCGTCTCCGATGTATAGGTATGTGGTATGTATCTGACGTCCAGTTTGTCTCACCTACCCGGTTTTACTCTACTTTCCCCTACACTATAACGCTAAATATTACAGTAAATTAGCAAACAAAAGAATATTTTAAATTTCTTTTTTTTTTCAGAGCTTCTGGTTTCTGTACCGTATACCCTTGATTTTTATATGATTTTGTCATAAAAATATATTTTTTGGCACACAATAGTTTTAAAGATACTTCAATCGGTAACTAAATACTTTATAATAGTTAATATGTTTGAGAATAAGAGTATAAATACTATTAGTAATTATTTCTACTTTTGAGAACCGATTTTGGATGTTTTCTTAACGACGTGGGTGAATAATCTGGCTCTGGTATATAAGGACCTCTTTGTGGTTGACGAAAGTTCGAGTGCTGACTTGGAGGCGATCTAGATTTATTTCGTCCAATCCCTGCAAAGTTATTTGACTGTACTGGCGGCGAAGCAGTCATCCGATTCCTCTCAAGAGAGTTGGGTCTTTGGTTATTTTCTGGTGCGAATCCTTGATTTGTGTAAGGCTTTAAAACACTTCCACTATTTTCGTTAGCCGCTAACCATGACGGTTGATTTCTGGAATTAGCAGTAAAATATATATCAGCTAAAAAATTCTTGCAGGCGCATACAATTGTTCTTAAGCTATTGGAATATGTATTAGAAACTTCTAATAACACTGATAAATATAATAGCCTTTATAATAACCTTCTCATATTTAGAAAGATTCTAAAATGCTTATATTTACGTTCTTAATAGAACTCCACCCAATCCTATTTTACAAAAGTAGCCCTCGTTGTCACATCGTTCAGTTTTCTATTTGTAGGCACTCCTAAACCATTTTAGGACTGAATACGTGGGAGTTTGGAGCATTAATAGCTGTTTGACTATGAGATATTATAATAGAAAAAATATCTCACATTGTAACTTATATTCCATTGTTCATTGGTTTTTTTAAAAAAATCTTAAAAGCATATTTATAATTCTAACTTTATAATTCAACTTACATTATTGTACACGCTTTCAGCTACCTGAAAATGAGCCACTAAGCTTGAAACCGGTAGGAAACTAGTATTACATTAAAAAGAGTATTGCAACGCATTTTTGATTTCGTTTCAAAAAAGAATAATAAAATATAAGCTAGTAATACTGAATATAATGATTTGCTGTTTCCAGTGACTGTCGAAATAGAAATGTAAGGTTTTATAAAAACTTTCAATACTGTATATTTACGTCTAAAAGCTAACATTACTATAAGGGCGTAACAAACTAACTATATTACTTTATAGTGGAGATAAAGTGAAGACTAAACTGGTTAACTTTGTTAATATCAATCTTTAAGAAAAAGATGTTTGTCACTATTAATTACACGCCGTAATACTATACTAATTTCATCTTGTTACTCTAATTGTTTTTAATGTTATGGCATCGATATCTTTTTAAATGACAACCAGTATTTTCTATTATTGATTGTGGTAGCACTTTTTCTTCTGGATCAACAGTTAAGATTTTCAATATGTTGTATTTAAAAAAAAATAAAAAATATCTTAAAGTTTGAAAACTTCTTTTAAATTTGCGAAATGAATTCTGTTACAGTGGAAACACAGCATTAGTTACAGCCATCAGAAGTAAACTATAAAATAAATGTTGTTTGGTCTAAAGTAAAACTTGCCTTTGGTAAATTTTATTTTTTAACAAAAATTGTACGATTTAGTGAAAAACAGAGAGCTGAGCTATTAATTATAATTGGTTAAGACGGTGTTAGATGAGAACGCAATTGGTGCATGAGTGGGCATACGAATCGAGTTGTCCTATGCACCAGAGTAAAAAATGTAGGGACGCACCTTGGTGGAATAGCCATCTGTTAAAATTAAGATCCGATACGCGGAAGCTTTTTTAAAAGGCCAAGCGTGATAGAGACTGGCAGAAGCTTACTTCCTACATCATCATCATCATCATCAAAGTGGGTATCTCGGAAAATTTTCCTAGTAATAAAGAATACCAACTAAGGAAGCTACACCCATAGTCAGACACATATGTAGCAGCGAACGGTTAAAATGGGCTATAAGTACCTTTCAGCCCTTTAAAACACCGGGAGTAGACGGGGTTCTTCCACTCTTATTTCAGAAAGGGCAAGACAAAATCCTTCCACACATGATCCGGATAAGCCGGAGTACTTTGGAGCTGGGCTATATTCTAGAAGTTTAACGAAGGACCAAAGTCAGCTTCATACCAAAAGCAGGGAAAAAGGATACTACGTACCCTAAATCAGACCTCTCAGTCATACATCATTCTTTTTGAAAACGGTGGAGATAATTATTTCAGAACAGATATCTTAGAGCGGATGCCGTTGCACCCCTATCAGCACGCCTATCAAACGGGCAAAATCCACTGAGACTGCATTAGTGGTGCTGACGGATCGAATTCAAGATGCACTGACGAACACAGAAACCATAGTGTGCTCCATTCTAGACTCTGAAAGCAACACTCCACACAAGTTTGTCAAAAAAGCGTTAGTTAACGTGTGTAGATGACGTAACCTCCAGACGGATGTAGTAGCTGCTGCCCACCAGGTCGGTGGAGACGGAGGTGGGATATAAGTTTAGTATGAGCAGAGGATGTCTACAGGGAAGGAGTTACATCCCCACTTATGTGGGGACTAATAGTAGACGAATAGACGAAACCTTATTAAGGGTATGCTGATGATAATGTCATATACATAAGAAGCAAATTTGAAAATACTCTCTGTGATATAGTTCAAACGAGATTGAATTTTACGAGAAGATGGTGTCAATCGGTGGGACTGAATGTTAACACCAGTAAGACTATCTCAATAGCATTCACTAGAGAAACGAAATCCAATCTCGAAACCATAAAAATTAATGGACAAAATTTAGATTGGAGAACGAAAGTTAAATGTCTAGGCTTTATCCTAGACAGTAAACTTCTCTAGAACAAACACGCACTTGAAGTAGCCAGCAAGGCAAAAAAGCCCTGATGGTGCGCAGAGACTTTACAGCGAAAAATTGGGACTGTAACCCAAAAATACTGTTTTAGATGTATACAGCGATAGTGCAACCGATCATCACTTATGCCTCGGTATCTTGGTGCAAGAACTAATCCGGCCACCGTGACAAGTAATCTCTCGAAAGTGCAAAGGTTAGCATGCATATGCATAACTGGAGCTGTAAGAACATGGCCAACAGCGAGGGAGTATTGAAGCTTACCCCTCTCTACATTGTGGTAGAGGGAGTAGCAAAAAGATCCACACTCAGAATGATTAAGGAACGATTAGGGATAGCCCTCAATCTCCTGATGGTGATCAAACCTTGGACACGCTCCGGAGTAACATATCAAAAAAAATTCAGCTTTATGAAAGAATTCACCACAAAACTTAGTATAATAACAAGAGCGAGTGGTATCATCATTTTGAAACTTAATAGAAATACCATCAAATAGTACATTGATAGCTCCAAACGGCAGAGGGAACTGAAACATTGCTTCTTTGGCATTATTATATGAGCCTAGAACCAAGTACTTCGAAAGCTTGGGGAAATGCCCAAATCGGAAATACACGCTTTTGAAAGATGCGCCCAGTTCAATATTTACAGGAATTACTGAAAGTAGAAGATTATCATTATGTCTGCCAGTCAAGCAGCCATCAAGGCGCTGATCTCATATGACATCAGTTCTAAGATGGCCTGGGAATGCGTAGGCAAATTAAACGAAGTAGGAAAAAGGAATATAGTAACCCTCCTGTGCGTTCCGGGTCACACAGGAGTGGAAGGAAACGAGATAACGGATAATCTCGCAAACAAAGGGGATGGAATACCTTTTGTAGGGCCGGAACCGTTTTGCGGGATAAGTAGCAGTACGATACCGAAGAAATTGAAAAAAGAAATGGAGCAGAGAAAATCTAATTATTGGGAGAATACTAGAAACAAATACTAGCTGCACCTGGGAGCATGTGAAATCGAAGAGTTCTTAGACTTACCTAACCTGGGACCTTCTCATTTGCTACACTTTCTGAAAGGAATAAGATTGGAAGGCCAACTATAAAACAGCAAGAATAGGAGACACAATAGGTCTCTTAGGTCGCAGAGTAACATCACCCTCCCTGCATATATACATACATGAGTAGATGAGTAGACATTGATTATAGGCAAGAATTCTGTAAACAGATGATGGAAATTTGAGATTGCGAGCCAATGTTTTACCGCCCGTTTATTTTCATTTAATGTAAGATTTTCAGTATGATCATGAACGAATATACGTTGTTATTTTTATGCACAATTTTCGTAAAAATATTCACCAATGCAATAAAATATTAAATGATATCCTCTCCGTTATTTTAATGGTTTGCAATTTATTGCAAGAACGAATAGAAATTATTGAAGTGCAGTTATTTACATTTCTATAATAACGTATATTCACAGGTTCAATGAAAACGTTCATTATATCAATAAAGTATGAAAAAAAAGGAGTATTGGTCTTGCACAATAATATTTTCAATGCACGTGTTGAATCACGCGCCTCTGCATTGAGAAAAATACTATAATACAAAGAAACGACATTCACTGAGTGAATTTTCATCGACGGAACATAATGTGTCATTAAAGTGTTGGAGGTAGGCTTTCATGGCCGGAATCTACTATAAAAAGTTTTTTCCGGGCTGTTGAGCCGTGGTCTTGTGGAATTACTTCCGCACGTTTCGTTCACCACAGTTGTGAACATCTTCAGTGGCATTTAAGTGTCACTTAACGACGAGCCATCGCGAAGGAAACTTCGACCTCGCCGCTGAAGATAGTCACCGCAGTTGTGAACGAAACGTACGGAAGTAATTCCACAAGACCACGGCTCAACAGGTCGGAAAAACTTTTTACATTAGGTAATATGTTATTGTTACGATGTAATATTATTTAACTGGTGTTTGTTTATAATAACAATATATTTCATTGAGCCAATCAAGCTACCATTTCATTTTCAATCATTTTGGTTTCATGAATACAATATACCCGTTCTTTGGATCAATTTTAATGCATTATTACAAGTGAACAATGCTTTCTTTCATTGTTTTAGGACGACCCATTTTTGGTACAGTGTAGAACAGGTGTTTAAGGACGGATGTAGGAGCCGCGTTCGTCTACGAAGGACCGAGTAGCGACCTGAAGACGACAGAACTATCGGAACTGAAAGAACGTGGAATCTGCCTCTTCCAAACCCAGAAGAATATTAACAATAATTTGCTGGCTATCAGTAATAAGGCTTAACGTTGGTTCCCAGGTTCTGCTCCCAGAGTAAGGTTTTTCGTGGTTTGCCTTGCTCCTCGGTGAATGCGGGTAGATAACTTACATCGCTCCACGGACGCAAACATAATAACAACTGATAACTGACCGATTTATTATATTTTTGTCATTATTATTAATAATCATAGGGGCATTATTTAATTAGAGCAGGAGCATTTCAATTGTTATGGAATTCGTATGGTACTTAAATGGGATTGGTGATTGGATGTATAGATACAATTGTCATTTCTATTCATAAATTATTTATATTTTATACGACATGTTAAGCCGAAACCTGTCGTTTAAAATACAATGAAATGAATAATTTATTAATGAAAAGGACAATTGCATCTATACATCCAAGAAAAAAGAGTGTGTGGAAGCTTCTACCATAGTACCTTTTTCACTCCGTAAAGTTTGTGAATTTGACAGTTGCCCATGTTTTCTTGTTAATGTTTCAACATTGAACTTGCATTGAATGGAAAATAAAGGGGTTGCTTAAAGCGTTTTTAAACACTAAAAAGAACATGTTCTATTTTTATAATTTTCAATGGCCAATAATACAAAAGTGTCAAAGAAAGTGGTGCGTTTACCTAACATCTTAAAATTAGTAAAATTTAATGAAAAAGAATACTTACTGTTGGTAAGCGTTAATGAAGTCCCTTTGAGGTTCGTTATTCTAAAACACAAAAGTAAATGTTTTATGGATATTTCATGTATACATATCGTGTAAAATAGTAGAAATAACACAATACCTATATTTAAATTACCAATAGAATCATGGAAAGTCAGTTATTATTTTCTATACATGCTTCCAATGATTATTTATTTAACCTTTAATCTTCAAATGAATAATTTTTTCATTTTTAATTGTCAATTTGGGGTCATGGTAAAGAAAAAAATATGTTTTTCTACATACAGATTATGTTTATTTGTTCACAATGTTTCGTTAAATTAATATTGACATTCCCAACTCATGCTATGAACCACAGTTGTCGTCGAATTATAAATAAGCAGTTTTTAATAAAATACAAAAAAAAAATAAACTATTATTTTTGTATTTCCTCTTTAAGCGTTTGTACTTTCGTAAATGTTTGGCTTTTTAACTAGGCAGTAAGTTTAAAATTAAAATTTTGCACGTACTAATAATTATTAAGTTGTAAACAACGATACATATGTAATGCCAACAAATTTGAAAACAAATGAAAAACTTTCAAGTGTATCAGCATTCAAGCACATATTTAGGAAACCGTACTAATTTGTTTTTCTGATAACTACTGTAAGTTTTTAAATATTTATTTTTAGTTTAAAGTTCCACTCGAGCAGCTTGGTGTTCTCTATAAAGCCCAGTATCTTGCCCAGTGGAAACTTGACGACCTTCGAGGGCTCCAATAGATCTCTCCCGAAATATTTCTGCCTGAGTACCTTCAGTTCCTCACATGTGCAGATTACATGTAAACTCGTTTCCTCCTGTAGTTCGCATCTTCTACACCACGGTTCGCTTACACGGCCTGTGTTGTATAGATGCTTTTTCAGAGGACAGTGTCCAGTTACCAACCCAGTAATGGTTTTAACTTCTTCTTGCTGCGCTTGAGTAGGTTATCAGAGAAACTACCATCCCCATCTCCTATCAGCATTTTGGTATGGAGTTGACCTTCAGTCGACCTCCATCTCTTTGTACTTTCTTTATCTAACCAGGTCCAGATCTCCCTTCTTGCGGAATCCTTAGTAATCCCACATACGGGCTCTGGATCCATGAAGTGTCTCTCAGAGCCCTCCTTGGCTAGTTCATCGGCTATTACGTTGCCCTTTATATCCTCATGTCCCCGGCACCCAAATCAGAGACACCGTGTTGTCTCGTGCCAGTGCATTGAGGGATTGTTTGCAGTCCCTAACTAGTTTTGACCTAGTTACAGGGTTTGAGACTGCCTTAATGACAGCCTGGCTGTCAGTCATTATATTAATTTTCCTCCTTATGTAGCCCCCTTTTGCAATCATTTCTGCACAGGCTGCAAGGGCGAATACCTCTGCCTGGAAGACCGTTGTATGATATCCTTTGATTACGACTGGGCCCACAAATACCGGCTCCTGTCCCCTGGCTGGATTTGGATCCATCCGTGTACCAGTTTTCGTTAGCAGTGATCTCACTACGTGCCTGGTCTCTGTTCGGTATGGAGATTTTCACCTTTTCAGTGAAGATAATTTCGGGTGCCATGCTGTCCGTGGGCATTTGTAGCAATGTCCCGTCCAGCAGCATGCCCGTAGTATAAGTGTGTCCTCCCACCCTGAAGTTGGGATGCCACAGGTTGTTGGCTTTCTAGTCTAAGGATCGCATTCATTGCCTCCGCTCTCACATAGAGTTCCAGCGGGGGGAGGCCCACAATGGTCTCCAGAGAGGCGGTCCCTGTACTGTTAGTTGCACCAGTGATACCCCAGCAATGCCTGTCTATGGACAGCGGTTAGCAGCTTCGCTGCGGAGGACACTTCTGTCCTCCTCCACCAGACTACTGCCCCGTAAGTTATCGCTGGTCTTATCACGGCAGTATATAGCCAATGGATCACCTTCGGCTCTAATCCCCAGGTTTTACCAGCAACTCGCCTGCAGCGCCAGAATAATTGCGTGACCCTGGTCGTTGTTTTAACTATGTGATTTTTCCAGCTCAGTTTCGCATCAAGGGTAACACCCAGATACTTTACTTCCTTGGTTAATTGTAACTCCTGCCCAAACAGTCTAATGCCGCCTAGGTCATTGAGTTTTCTCATGTTGGTGAAGGCAACCAACTTTGTTTTTTGTGGATTAACTGAGAGTCCTTGTGAAAGGCACCATTCCTCCACCATTCGCAGTGCATTACGCATGATGCCCGCCACCGCTGGGAACTTCCCCCTAGCTACGATGACAATGTCATCAGCGTACCCCTGCGTCCATATTCTTTTGTCGTTTAATGATCTGACGAGATCATCCACGACCAAGCTCCACAGCAGTGGTGGCAGTACTCCCCCTTGAGGACACCCTCTAGTGGTCCTCATGGCGATATTTTTATCTAGCATATTGGCATAGACCACTCTGCCTCTTAGCACGCAGTCAACCCATCTGCTAGTCGTGTGGTCAATGTTCCGTTCCATTAGTGATCGGTTGATTGAGGGCGTTGATGTGTTATCAAAGGCGCTCTCGATGTCTAAAAATACTGCAAGGGCAACTTCCTTTTTGATGTAGGCTCCTTTCGAGTCCTTCCACCAAACTATGCAGGGCAGCCTCGCCTGATTTGCCCCTTTGGTATGCCCATTGCAGAGGATGCAGAGGATATCTCGCAAGTGCTCCTTCTGTAATGTTTAGGTGTATAATTTTTTCCATAGTCTTCAGCATAAAAGATGTGAGACTAATTGGTCTGAATGATTTCGGATGATAGTATGTGTCCTTCCCAGGTTTCGGAATGAACACAACTCTAGTATCTCTCCAAGCCTTGGGAATGTAGCCCAACGCATGGCTAGCTCTAAATATCTCCAAGTGGGCCCCATGATGTCTCCAATTGCCTCCTGTAGCAATCTTGGAAACACGCCATCCGGCCCCAGTGATTTGTACGGTTCAAACGACTCAACTGCCCAACGAACAAGATGAGGTTTGAAAATATCGTTTGATTTCCTCCAATCTTCCATAGACGCCCTCCTCACTGCGTCTGATTGGTTTGTTTTGCCGAAGTCCACCCTGTCCGACCCGGGAAAGTGCACGCTGAGAAGGTACTCAAGAGTCTCCTCCGCAGTGATTGTGAACCTCCCGTCCGGCAGCTGAATGGACCTGAGTGTATTAGAAGAGTCCTTCTTCAGAATCCTGTGAATTCTGACCATGTCAGGGACACTTTCTATGTCCTCACAGAAGTTTCTCCAGGCCTACTTCGATTCTTTAATTCTTTTGTTAAAGGTACCTAGTTTAGCCTTATATGCTTCCCAGTTTCCCGTTTTTTTCGCCCTGTTACATAACTGGCTTGTTTCTCTTCTGAGAGTGTTCAACTCTTTACTCCACCAAGCGGCCTGTCTTGGCGAGCAACGCTCCCTTAGGAGGATATGGATAGCAAAAAAAACATTACTTACTCTCATAATTAACACAAATAATTAGCAAATCGTTAAAAAACGAAACATTCACGAAGATACAAGCGCATAAAGAGGAAATATAAAAAAAAATAATAAGAAAATTTAAAATGTTTAGTTTATAACTCGCCGATCATGTATTGATGGAAAAATGTGAATGATTAACGTTAAAATAAACTGTTATTTTGTTATTATAAGATAAATGAAACTTGTAAAAAAAATTATCAATTACCTAACGTATTGAATAATTTTAAATGTAAAATTTGGTTTTTAGCAACACTTAAAAATGTCAATTCTATTTTGACAAAATGTCATGAACAACTAATCTCTAGAACAATACAATTTTCCTTACCATGACCAAAGATTATCAATTAAAAATTAAATAATTTTACATACACATGTTTCCAGTAAATTTTACCCTTCTACGATATAGTCAAAGTTGCCTAAGATTTATATTTAAAATAATAAAATGGCTATTGTGAAGATACAATAGCCATTCGTAGGGAATAGCTTGTGGCTTAACTCACAAAATTGAAGAACCTAAAAGGAAAGCACCTATTATTCCATCTTGTTTTACGATAATAATAATTTAATATAAAATTTATCCTTGATTAAAATAGGGAGAAACTATATAGATAAGTGTTTCATTGATCAGATGAGCTAAATAAAATTCCACCGAATTAATTTGTGATCATTCACATCACTGTACCTACAATTTGCAATATTAACTGGATGTGGATCTTTTACAGCGTTAAAATAAACAATTAAAAATATAATTCGTTTATAATTAATGTATAATATTTGTCTGTTCAAATTATATAAAATAGCAAAGGTATCATCGGCATGGTACAGGTAGTAAATTGTATAACTTAATTATAAGTTGAACTTGTCAGGAGCAACATTTTAAATTATACAATTTTTAATGTAAAGAAGGTATATTTCTTTTTGACAAATGTTTGAAGCAATTTACTGAAAAATTTACTTGAATTTTCTTAGTTTTTGAATTTTTAAAATTATTTAATTATTTATAATGATTTTTGTAGCTATTCAACTACTGCAAAGTTAGTGTTTGGGTAGAAATATGTCGAAGAAGATTAGTAAGTAAGTCCTATTTTTTTAAGGCACTCTTACTGGTGCATGATACCCCAATAAAATATTTGGTCGGTACATAAATCATCTGGATGATGAAGAATTACAAAATGGGCATACCCAACAAGATGCTGCAATAGCACATACAACCAGAGAAACGTATCCATATCTCAGAGAATATTTTGATGACAGAATAATAAATAGGAACACTGAAATCCCAGATCCAACTAGTCAATTAAAAAATGTTCACCTTGCACCTTTACCACCTTTACCCCGACATCATAAAGCAATAATATTATCATTTAATATATTTGTAATCCTTTCCCCCAAGCTTAGTTGGTATCACTTCAGCTTCAGAGAATTAAAACTAAATCTAAGACTTAAGATCTAATACGACGTGCTGGACGTACATCATGGTGGTCAAACCCATGATCACTTATGCATCCCTGGTATGGTGACACAGCAGCAAATTGCTATAACTAAACCTAGCAAGATACCGAAGCTTGCGTGTATAGCAATAGCACGAGCAATTGAGGACCACCCTTACAGCAGCAATGGAATGCCTCCTAGACCTCCCTCGCCTCCATTTGATGATAATGGAGGAAGCAAGAATGGGACATCTCATATTGCAAGAACTATCAAGTAGTAGAAATACAGGGTTGGCGCACAATAATATTGTCCATTATGGAAGGCAACTTTTTAGGAATGAGGTCAGATCATATGATTTCGATATATCTTTGTAACAGAAATTTCGGGGCGAAAATCACGCATTGTATGAGCTGGAATCAATCCAACTACAGAGAGATTCGGAGAATTGATCTGATTTACAGGCATCTTAAAATATGCCACGGTCTGTCAAGCAAAGGCATGTGCAATATTATATTATCAGAAACGGAAATTAATAAGCGCTTATAAAAGGAAACGGATTTATATCGCAACAGACAGCTAGGCTATACTGAAGGTGTTACTGAACCCTAAGAAACAATCAAGACTGGTTTTGGAATGTATTCGAGAACTGGATAACCTGATACACCACAGTAAACTTGTTTACTATGAGTGTCTGTGAATTCAGCAATCGAAGAAAACGAAAATACCGACGAGTTAACAACAAAGAGAGGTCATCGGCTTCAAATATAGACCCAGATTCTGTTTTAGGAGTGTTTCAAAACACAGCACAAAAGCAGGTAAGAAGTTGCCTCAAAGAAAAATACAAAGAACGCTGGAATAATACAACCAGGCAAATTCATGGAAAGATCTTTATTAAGGGACCATATCAAAAAAGATGACTGAAGAACTGTTGCAGCTTAGTAGAAATTATCTTCGTACCGTAACAGGTTTCCTGGCAAGAAACTGTACATTTAAAGAACACCTACAGAGAAGTGGGATCAGCATTGAAGATGTCAACTGTAGTCTGTGTAGTGGGATGATAGGGAACGGGAATAAATGTGAGGCTCTGGACGCAAAAGGACAAGCAATTTTTGGCAAGCCAAAATGAACCCAGATGATCACTTCGATCAACCAGACAAAGAACAGTGCCGATCAGTACAAAGTACTAGGACACTGAATGGCTGATATATTCTAATGGGTAAAATAATTGGGAAAATTAATATAAAAAGTCAAGAGGCTACAGTGTTTCCGGAGACTCCATCGTCAGACGGCTTCCACAACAAAAAAATCTTCCACCCGTCTTAGTGTTTAATTAAAATTTAATTTAATTAATTAAAAAAAATTATTTACCGCCCGTTGTCTAACATTCTTTTTAAACTTGTGTTTGGATTTGCTTCTACCGCTTGTAAAACCTGCATTTCATTTTCATATTTAAGAGTTTCTCCACTTATAAATCCAGTTTTCAAAAGCTCTTCTTGAAGAATACCTGCGATATGGATATATTTGATTATAAATTCTGAACGTTAACAAACAGTACCTCTCACTTACGCCAAGAGTGATTGTCATGTCAACTAATTTTTCATTTGAATAGTCCCTATTTTAATAAACTTTATGTAACATTAACACAAACATTAAAAAATGATAACAATTATTAGAAAAGCAGAACAGAATATTAAATGAAGAGTACAGATAATTTTACGATGGTAAGCGTACAGTCGAGAAATGTTGAATACATTTTTTGGTTAGTTCTAACATCTCAAAAAGTCTTAGATTTTGTCGCAAGGTATGTTGGAAAAAGTATAGTACGTCCGATTTGAAAAAAAAAAAAAACTAGAGTTACGTAACGTACTCGCAAAGCCACCACGAAAAGTGAGATTAATATTTAGTAGGTTCTCCTGGTTAGTTTGTTTTACTTAGAATTGAGGGTACAGAGCTTGTGATACGTTTTTACATACTCCCAACAGAAAATCTGATCAGTTGGAATTAAATTTGTTTTACTTTTTCATTATCATTACAAAAAGAATATCTGCGATATCTTTTCAAATATAAATTAATAAATGGTTGAAAATATGTTGAAGGGCCAAATTTATAGACTAAAACTAACAATAAAACTACTGCTAAGAATATATCTAAAGATATCTTACCTCTTGTTCAAACTGCATACCCCACACCACGAACATTATAGTAAAGGCTATATTTACAATCAATAGCAGAAATCCGCGTGCAGCGATTGTCATCATAACTCCAGCAGCAGCTACCGCAATATATGGCAAACCATCGAGCTGAAAAATATACTCAATGTCATTTTACCAGTTAGTGTGAACTCAACGGTTTTCAAAACTTGGGCGTACCCATATTTATGACAAATCATGAAAGAAAAATCCCCGCATTTTTATATAGACATATCTATGTACACTGGCCGACTTATTTAATATCGTCGTCTACAGCGCAGTGACTATCAAAACTACTTACCATTTGCACAGGTGCGCGTTCGGCTGGCGTCGGCTGTTCCAGGTAAATGATTTATTGGGGTATACAGTTGTAAAACGCTTCGCAATTACGCATATCAGGTAGAAAAAATGGATTATTCAATATTACATGTAAACGTTGTATATAGCGGTTTGAACGTGTTTTGAATTGAAATATCACTTTCATAACTTGGACCCAATTAACTCTTAAAACTCATATAGAAATAAATAAAGTGTGATATTCATGGTAAATCTTGTGTATTAATTGTTTTAAAAACCTAGGGTATAGGAAACATCAGAGGAAGACTTCATAAAACTATAGCTTCAACAAATATTAGCTATTGTAAGCATTTAGTAATTGCTATTTTCTTAAATGGAGACTTCAATAATATTTAATTATTAGCATTTACTATTGCAGGATCCACCTACGTGTAACTAACGCTATAAAATTGCTATTCATTAAAAAATTAAAACTATGTTTAGTCTGGTTATATTATTTATTAATAACATGCTAATTTCAAATATAAACAATATAAAATCTAATTACGTAACTGTAATTAAATATATAAACATATACAAACAAAAAAATTGTAATGTAAAACGTAACCAAAAAAGAAACGTATTCTGCAAAAATAAATATACACTCTAAAAAAAAAAAAATTTGAAAAACATAAACAAAACAATATATCCATAATAAAAGAATAATTCTAAATGAAAGGATTCACACCCTAATTGTAATAAACAACAATTTTAAAAAAGTATATTAATTATCACACCACTGAAACTCAAGTTTTTCTTTGAAATTTTAATACAGAACTTATAAAGTCATTACTTTTATGAGAATTGCCTAAATTTGCATTTGCCATTTACCTACAATTACAAAACTCGGCCGTTTACGATAATTACCACTAGTCTTTTACGTAATCCAACGACGCCTAGTGTTTTTGAATGACGAGCTCATATATCCACATGATAGTGTTTAGTTGAGCAATAAATTTTTAAAAACTTTTTTTTTTCATATTTGTTTTAAAAAGCATATAAATATATAAAAAATTACATAAATCTGCAAAAAAAATCATATAGACTCATGTTGCTGTCTTTAAAATAAGAATATTTGATACATTCAAATTCATTCTCAATTTCATAAAAATTTTAAATTATACTCATATTTAATTATACTTGTTCTAATTTTATTAATAATTTTGTGTTGCAAGTATTTCCCCTTAATTCTGAAATTAGCAACATTAGGAATACCTATGCAGTTTTGTTAATCATTTAAATTCGTTCCTCATGTAAATATTAAAAAAAAAGTTTTTACAGAATTGTTGCTCTGCCACATAAGTATATCAGCTCATTATTCAGTAAAATCTTACTCGTTGGATTACAATGAGGATTCATACTAATTATAGTAAGCGGCTGAGTTCTATAATTGCCCCAGATTGAAATGCTTATAATTAATGAGTTTATAGTGTTTGCTATTGAAATTTCAAAGGAAAACTTTATTCTTAGTAATGTGTTAATAGTTTATGTGCGGTTTATGTAGTATATTAAAATTTCTGTTTAATATAATTGCTCTATACATTGCATCATTTAACAAAAAGTCTAACAAAGGATATGTGTAATTTTCTTAGGAACAGGAATTTTACGATGTTTCTTACCTGTGGGTAATTATAATAATAATATTTATTGAAACTAAAGGTAATGAACTTATGAAGTACTACTCTTCTGTTTTCTAATACATTTCCTATTTTAAAAATAAATTATATACAAATAAAGTAAATAAAATTTAATAGAAATAACCCAGCAATTAATATCACTTGATTTGTTATTTATACATTCACTTTTTATTATTATTTTTAAACATGAAATAAGAGCTTTTAAAAGTCACTTGATCTGAAGCTGTAAAACAGATATTTCAATTCAAACTGGGTTCAAACCACAATATTAAAGGTTTCCTTTCGATATCAAATAATCTTAGATCTACCTAATTTGCATAATTGCGAAGCGTTTTAGAACTGTATACCCCAATAAATCATTTACCTGGAACAGCCGACGCCAGCCGAACGCGCACCTATGTAAATGGTGAGTAGTTTTGATAGTCACTGCGCTGTAGACGACGACATTACATAAGTCGGCCAGTGTACATATTTCTCCGATTCTAAATATTTTTGATTAGAAAACCTCTCAGGAGAATGCGCGTTCGTTTACTATATAGTTCATTTAGGCACAATTGGTATCTTTTGCTAAATATAGAGAACTATCAATAGTTATTGACAACTAGTGATGTATAAAACTGCTTCTTTACGTTGGCAGCTACAACCTGCTTCTGCTACTTTTGGTTAGCAGTTTAAAAAAGCTGCTATTGTTTTACTTTACGTTAAACAGATAAACTGTTTCTACAACTTTGCACACCGTCTGAAAGTGTGTTTGTTGCCGCTATTCACTCAATATTTATATGTATTTATATTGCGGACGGCTCTATTTGATTCAGTAACAAATGGAAATACAGGTACATACTTGCATACATAACATACGTATGTGAACAGCTTTATATACAGGGTTGGGATAAAGTATGGAACGAAGCGTGTTGGGCAAGGTAGGAGAAGTGAATAAATTTCTACAGCGACTATATACACTCGTGTTTATTCGCGCCTTGAGTGGGTAGCAGTGTTAACTAGTGATTTAATGAGAGCCGACTAAACACGAGTACGTATAATCGCTGTAGAAATTTATTCACTTCCTCTAACTTGCGCAACACTGGAACGAAGCAAATATCGTTAAAACGAAGAGGATGGTATTGACGAAATTTTGCAGATAAGTGTAAGGAAATATAATACGTCTGATGTTGACTTTGTTGTTGTGACTGTATTTCCAGTTCAACCGGAAGTTCCCTCTATTTTTTTTTTATTTAAATGGAACACCCTGTATATTTTCGCAAATTATAATAGACCTTGTTTTTCTGAATTCGGGCATACTTATTTTAGCCCCTTTATCTGTAAATAATAGAGAGATAATTAGTTCGGAAAAATGTCAGTGGGGATGAAGTCCATAAATGTCAGTCACAAGCCAAAGCTTTGCCCAGCAACAAACAAAAAAAAAGGTATTATCATCTAGTAGGTAATTGTTGACAAACAGTCAAGTTTATTTAATTCGCGTCCATCGAATTACTAATTGTACGGATGAAAATGTGCATTTAAATGAAGGAGAGTGTATTGAAATTTTAATGATGATCGGGTTTGGCGATCGCGTTAGAACTCATGAAGAAGTGTGTCACCTTTTTAATGATTTGCATCCCGAGAGAACTCCTATAACACGTTCAACTGTCACTAAAACACTAAAACGTTTTAGTATGTCTGGAACGGTTAAAAATTCACCAAAAGCAGGAAGACCACAGACCACAACTAACGCAGTTGTTAGAGAAAACATTGCTATTGAATTAGAAGAATAATGTCAAACTTCTACCACAACTATAGCACTAAACCATGGTATAAGTCGTCGCTCTGTAGGAAAAAAAAATATTGAAGAGAGAAAAGTTCCATCCATATAAAATACACCTACTTCAAGAACTGTTAGATGATGATTTTGGCCGACGCCTGGAGTTTTGCGAAAGAATGATGGAAATTTAATGCAGACAAACATTTTGCAACTAATATGGTATTTTCTAACGAAGCAACTTTCTGTTTAAATGGAACAGTCAATCACCATAATTCCAGGTACTGGTCCAATGAGAATCCTCACTGGATCCATGAAGCTCATACTCAACATCCTCAAAAGTTGAATGTCTGGATGGGAACTGTTGAAAACAGGCTTATAGGCCCATTTTTTATAGAAAGCAACTTAAGTGGGAAAAAGTATTTGGATCTACTGAGAAATGCAATGGGGAGCTGCCTCAAAGTTTTTGATTTCAAGAGGATAGAATTTGGGAACTTAGTGGGTGCTACTTTTCTAAATCGATGGATTGGACGTAGAGGATTCATAGTGTGGCCTGCACGTTCTCCAGACGTCCATTAGATTTTTATCTTTGGGGTTTTCTCAAATCTTCTGTTTACGTTAGGCGACTAACTACTTTGCAGGAAAGAGGCAAAGAATAGTCGACGAATGTGATTTAATCCGTAGAGAAGTTTTGGAAAAGGTAACTCAGGAATTTCGTAGAAGACTTGCATATTGTCAGGAAGTAAACGGCGAGCATTTTGAACATTTTAAATGAGTTCGTTTATAAGATGACTACCATTTTGTTAATAATTTAATTTGTTCTAGCTCTTCATTATTTACAGGTAATGGTGTTAAAACCAGTACGTTCGAATTCGCAAAAACAAGGTCTATTATAATCTGCAAAAATATACGGGATGTTCCATTTAAATAAAAAAAAAAATAAAGAGAACTGGAAGTACTAACACAACAACAAAATCGAAATTAGATGTATTATATTTCGTGACACTTATTTGCAAAGTTTCATCAACATCATCCTCTCCGTTTTAAAGTTATTTGCTTGGTTCCATATTTTATCCCAACCCTGTATATACACCTAGGTATTGTGTATATTTTCGTAACTAATATTGATCTACTAATATAAGTAATATAAAACGGAGATTGTAACAAGTAACAATAATACCCAGTTCTGAGGGGTTACGTTTCATAATGATCGAGTTGCTATAATGATATGCATCATATGTTTTTGCATAGGTAGGTTAACCAAAATCCATAGAAAAACTAGGAAAACTAATCAGCGACACTTACATTATGTGGGGCTGTTACACAAAATAACTATTATTACTTGGAATAAAATTGTCTCTACCTGGGCTTGACAAAAAAAATATTTCTATGTAGTTGTTAGAGAATACTGTTTATTTTTTCTTCCCTTATTTATTTAAGCGGATGCGATGTTCGTATATTCGTTACTTCTAGGTTTTTTTTTTTACCGCGTACGCTTGCTATTTATTTGACACTCCACTAAAATATGAGTATTTTCAGATATTAATCTGCTTTATTATGTTTGTTAGTTCATTTCTACATTTTTTACGGTAAAAAAACATCTATGATTCGTAGATAGTGCCACAAAATAAACATGAAGTGTTCTTACAATAAAATGTCTGTATTTATAATATCAAATAAATATAGCCTTTATGTATTTATCTTTGTTCTTTGTATTATTATCACCACCCAAATTCATATAAATAACAACACTATACACAGATTATTTTTAGTCTTTCAGTTACAAGTTACCACTAAGAATAAAATACAACCAACATGTATTGTAGAATGTTAGTTGCGCTTTATATTCCGTCTGATAAGATCATAAAATAACGTAATTTTCTGACAGTTTTTTTAAAGAATACTTACTTTAACTATCGATCATTCGACTATTGATAACTAAGCTTTTTTTAGATTATGTACTAATATGTTCTTACTTACTCCTGTGTGCCGTTCCCAAATGGTGCTATAGTCATATGCCAAAAAAGACAATGTCACAATATCAAGCACCGAAATTATTGCAGTACATGCGCACCAAGCTATGATGGTTAGTTTTGCGAAAGCCCACTTCTGTCTGTATACAACTAAAATATTTATTAATTTTACCATTTTGTATAAAATATTCGCTAAAAAAATTACTTACCCCAAAATTTAGACAAGGATATCACCATCCATATTAAAGAAAAACATAAATATAATGATGTAAATATAATCATTGTATTTCCTTTCATCAGTAACTTAGTGTCGTCTGTAAATATAATAATAATAATTATTTAGTTTAGTAGTTCTTATTTACATTATTTCTTTTCACTAATAATCAGAAAAATGTGAATTTAGAACAAAATGTTAGTATGAATTATAATATTTGCTATAATTGTTGTTGTGTTTACAAATATGAAACCGAACCCAGAAAGGATTGTTGAAAAAAGTAATGTCTAGTTATTGGTAAGTCATAAAAAGGAATTATAGCAGCATCCACCGCCGACCCTTCACTACTCTTTAAATAACTAGAAAAATGTGCTCCCAGCAGACCATTTACTATAACTCCTATTTTAGTTAACACCGAATGTATATTCCCAATGTATGTAATATAGCGGTATTATATTTTATGTAGACCCCGCCAGAACATTTCAATAAGAACAGATTTTTTCGTAGAATAAAGCGATCACAAGCTTATGATATTCGAGGAAATAAATGTTTAAATTAAACTTTTTACAATAAAGTGTGCAAATTTAGCCCGACACCCGTGGTGCTGCAGGTTCATAACTTTTTAGTTTTCCCTGATATTCGCTCTTATCAAGAACGAAAAGAATTCTCATAAATGTTTCACACTATTTTTTTAGAACACTAAAACGCTAGATACTGAATAGAATGATGATTACAGATACCAGAACAACACTTAAGATCCTTACTGAATCCAGGGCCAATATCAATGGCGGCTCCTCTTAAAGCGTCGTGGAGCTATGGCCCCACCATTTCAAATCACAAAGTAATGGGTTTAAGAATATTTAATATTAAAACAAACAAAGAAAATAAAAATGGTGTTTCCCATTCTTTGTAAGAAATAAGTCCGCTTATGCTTAGAACATCCATTATATTTTACTCGATGATCTCCGCTTACATAACTTCTGTGCTCTGTGTTGTGTTATGTTCTTGACGTATGATTGGTTGTATAAATTTCAATAGTTCTAAAATTTCCTTTGATGTAGGTAATATCGAATATTAATTAGTAGTTTCTGCATAAAAAGTCGTTAAAGGAAATATAAATTATCTGTTGAAACTTCGATTTTGCATTAAAACAAAACTATAAAACAACATTAGCAATAACAAGATATTTGGGAAAAGAGGAATCGCAAAAGTTCTAGTTGCAATTGCGTTGTATATCACATTCGCGAAGCGAACAGTTGGACGGATAGGTAAGATAAGCCGATTACCTAACTTGGGAAAATATTATCCAGTAAGTTTATCGTTAATTTAACTTACGCTAAGTGAGGATAGTATTTTGATAAGTTAAACGTTTTTCAATTTATTATAAAACACTATTTTCAACATATATGTACGTTCATATTATAGTTTAATAGTTATGGAACTGGAAAGATTGACATTAAGTACCAGAAGAAAGAGTACTAAAAGCAGAATGGTGCTGCGCCGGCCCGTCCCTGGGGCTTCTGCCACTACGGCGGAGACTAGGAAGGCGGAAGGTTGGAGGGTAATCCCCGCGATTACGTCAAAGACAGCAAAACAACCCAAAGCAAAAAAGCATCCTTGTTCGGATGGGAGCGTGGGAACGCCACCTCGTAACCCTGGGAAGCGGGGACGTGCACATCCAGCGAAGAGTGCAAAGCCGCGATCACATGCTGCTGCTCCCTCAAGTCACTTGAGGGTGGCTATTGTTGATCTCTTAAATCCGTTGGGCAAAGTTAGCCAAAAACTACGATCCCCTTTCTACCAGGCGCTGACTGATCATGCCCTCACTTTAGATCGTGACATACAAGCGTCGACCTTTGGGGGGTGGAGGTACTCCGGTGAGATCCTAAGGATCCACTGTGATGACGAATACTCCCTAGGTTCGCTTAAAGAAATAGTTCAAAACTCCCAACTCCATTGGAGGGGGCAAGATTATCCTTCTCTCAGGGGTACGCCGAATAGAGAGATAGTTGGACAATAAACAACTGCTCAGGGTTTCTCAGGTGAAGTCAAACATCTGGGTATTGCATTTGACAGAAAACTAAGCTGGAGCAAACATGCCAAGGCAAAAGCCGAGAAAGCATGTAAGGCCTTTTTCCCGAAAATTACCTTGGGGCTGTACACTGCCATTATTAGGCACATGCTAACTTATGGCGCCCTCGACCGACTGGTGGGCAAGGGTGAGGCCAGTACTAGCCAGGAATGACTTGATGCATGTGCAGCGCATCGCATGTCTTAGCATTGTAGGCGCAATGCGCACGTACCACGCCGACGGCAGCAATGGAAGCCCTTTTATGTGTCCCTAGCCTAGGTCTGTTCGTAGAGGAGACGGCGCCGGCGTTTAGAGCGACTATAAGGTTGCGATCCCGAGGTCTTCTGATAGGCGAGGAGGGAGGCCGTGGGGTTGTGAGCGTCATCCAGAGGACTTCTTGGTGCCGCGAAGGACTGTGTGACTCCCGTGCTTGTTTTCGGCAGACACTACCGTGTTCATGTCGATCTCTGCATATCTCATCTGCATGCCTTCGATCGCCATCTATACAGACGGCTAGAAGACAAAAACAGGGACGGGTGCGGGAGTTTTCTCTCTCTAGGTAGGTTAGCTACGGTTTTCCAAGCCAAGGTTTGGCGATCCTGCATAGTGCCGAAGAAATTTTAGCAAGGAGCATTAAGGAACGATCTAGTGTTCTTTATAGTGACACCCAAGTTATAAGATCGCTTCAGGCCAGATACTTTAGTGCCACAATGCCTTGGAAGCGATCGCTATTGATAATGACTTGATACTCAGACGGGTTAAAGGTCATGAAGGTAATCTGGAAAACAACGTTGCCGATAGGTTGGCGAGACGGGGTTCTTGATCTCCTTATATGGGACCGGAGCCAATGGACCGCTACTCTACACAAAGATAGATGGGCGTCCGTAACTACCTGCTGTCAAGCAAAGCCATCCCCAGGCTGTCGTCCAGGATAGCAAGGTACTGCCTGCAGCTCTCTCGCAGTAATCTGCGTCAAGTAGGACTATTGACTGGCCATTGCAAGCTTAATAGACACATGCACCGCATAGGACTGACTAGCAGCCCACTCTGCCCATGCATGTTATCTAGACGACGAGATACCGGAGCACATCTTATGTGACAATCCGGCGCTTACTCAATTTAGAGGTCCATCTTGGAGGAGTTTTGGTCCAGTATGGTCAGCTTTGGCGGCACTTCACCTGCTACACTGCTCGAGTTCATTATTCTTTATTTCATTAATTACGAGAACCTAATATTTATAAGGTTAGTTGTTGATTTTCTTTGATTTTTTTTTTAGTCGAAGTACAGAGTGTTGCACCGATGACTGGTTCTTTTATTACAGCTCTATTTCTCAATTCAGAAAAAATCTCTTCTACAAAAAAACATATTTTCATGTGTTCCAAGTGTATGCAAACCCATACTTGCTCTATTATTTTTAATGGAACACTGTGTATATTATTTCATTTTTATATTCTACATGAAAAATAACATGATTTTATACAAGCTACTATATGTCTATCTTTAATAACAACGTTGTTACTTACTCTTTTGCAAAAATGAGCGCCGCTGCAAGCATTAAGGCATGGTAGTTTGTATTCGGATTTGTTTTGAATATTCATATTTTAAATACATACAACATTGACACTGAAAGTGATATAATTATGTACAGGTGGTCACTATAATGCTTAACACTTGCCTAACCCTTAACTTTAAGCCAATGTAACTGATTTTTTTGGGTAAGACTGGTACTGTTCAAAGGATTTTGCGGAAACATAATATCCTTATCACGCATTTATCACAGACGATGACTATGGAAGGAGAATGACATTTTATGAGCGATGGATACAAAGACGTGCTCTGCTTTGGAGCGAGTGCTCTTCACTGACGAAGCAAGTTTCCAGTGTAGTAGTGTACTAAACTGAAGAAACGTTCACGTTTATGCACAAAAGAACCCTAGATCTATTACTAAACGTGGAATACAAAGTAGATGAACTATAAATGTATTGGTAAAAATGTTACATTGTGGGGCTCTTTTCCCAAAAACAATTTAAACGGTGAACGATACAACTAGTTTTTGCAAACACAATTGCATAAGATGTTAGGAAACTTAACGCTAGATCTAAGGCGTTTTGTGTGGTTCCAACATGATGAAGTACTTGTACAAGCAACAAGAGTGGTAGTGGCAACGCTAAATGCAATTTTTCCAAACAGGTGGATTGGACGCAGTGGTGCAGCGGAATAGTCACCAGATCTTGCGAGATGCGATTTCCTTTTATGGGGCTACGTAAAGGAATCATTCCTATAAAAGGGAGCCAACAACAAAAGCAGATATAAAAAATAGAATAAAAGGCGCATTTTTATCAGTTTCGACAGAATTACAAATACAAAAAGAAAGCAATTTTCTCCTTGGCCCAAACACTATTCGTAAGACAGTTCGTCGTTTCAAAACAACATTCGCTTTTGCAAATAAGAATGTAAGTAATTTATGAATTCCAATAATGTGTATATTTTGGTAGAATTAAGCCCTCGCGAATTTGAATTGAAATTGAATCTAAAGTAAATGGAGCTAGAATTGCTAAGCAGTTGGCATTTGTAAGTCCATAACTTACAGCAGAAAGAGATCTTATAACACATGCGGCAGCAGTAATGAAATAATTGTTCAATTCCCAAAATTTCAATAGCAAATTAATTAAAATGAAATATAAATCCTCAGTTAGAAAAATACATACTACTTAGATTTTTAACAGATCAATTCGTAAACGAATAAAATTCTCCTTGTAATATTAATCATTATTGTAAAGCCGGTAGTACCTATACGAATATGTATATACCGTGTTAACATGATTGACAGATCGATGGATATATCAGTAACAGCTGAGAGATTGTAAATCGCAGTTAAACTCCTATTGCGTCTATTTAAATTTGGCCGTCTGAGAAATATTTAAAAATATCAGCAAAACATTTATTGGATTATAGAAGTCGGTTACTGTTGCCTACAAGAATGAGAAGTATTGGGATCCAAAGGACAGCTGATATGTTAGGAGTTACGGATTAATACACTCGTAAGCAAGTAATTTAGGAATTACAAAGTCTTTAATACTTCCATTTGCAATGTAATTAATTAATGATAACATCCTATAAATATGATGTTAATATTAAACCAATTGGAAATACTTAGTATCGCTTAAAAAATAACCAAAAAAAAACAATGTAAGGAGTTTTTGGTTCACCCGATAAATATTAGGTTTTTGAAGCATCAGGTAATCTTACTTATAACTTTTAGTAGCGTATTTCTATCACAACTTGTTAACTAATATGAACAGTTTTATTAAAAACCCAAAATTCAAACAATCGAAAAGAAGAGATAATAACGTACTACTTTAGGCTTTATGCTAGATTTGATGTTAGCTAATGTTGTTTACTTTTTTATTTGCATAACCTTCAAAGAATTTGATTCTTTTAATTAATAAGATATGCTAACCTGTTAGAAAAAACCAATACATCCAGGAGGACATAACATTTTGGTCTAGTGATGCAGGTGAGAATGCTCCAGCATAAACCAGTATACCTAATAAGGCTAGAACACTCCATGCTAAAGCTTGACACTGGAAAAGAAAAACATATTCAGCACAACATCGTTTTTAAAGTGGAAAATAGTCAACAGCAAGAAATATATGTATCTTGAGTTTGACTGATAGCCGATACAACTACTTAGCATGACAAATTGGCCAATTTAAATTTAACAATTTCTTTAAACAAAATAATATTCAGAATAATACTTACGGAAGTTATTAAAGAAGAAGCTATGCCCAAAGGGCGTATTAATGGGTTCATGATTACACCAAATTTTTGTATCTAAGAAAACTAACGAAATATCAAAATACAGTTACACACTTTTAATGGAATCTGTAGCTATCGAGGTATTCGTGATAACGGTATTTAGATAAGAAAAGGAAAATTATTGCGAACAAACGATGCCTATCTCCTTTTACACATTTTATTAAAAATATATTCCCTGGAAATATTTTGTTTTTCGGAAGGTGAATTATTAACGACGTCTTTTGTTATCTATGACTAAACTAGTATGTTAGATATGAGCTGATAAGAATCGATTGTTATTTAGATAAAAATTGTGGTGATTTTATTTAATCGTCACTATTATTGGCTGATTCTTAGAACAGTGGATGTTTGTAAAATTAGACAGAATTTAACAGAAGATTTTACGAATATACCCTGCTGCTTTGGTTCTTCAGTCATATATCCAAATTGATCATAACTATATGTGTTAGTGCGGTTGCCTAAAATTCAGAGACTTAGGAGATTGGAGGCGTAGTACCAGTATTACATAATGCCGATACTACCGTAAAACAGGGTAAATAGGTACACAACATTTACTCAAGTGCCAAAGTTCCAAAAATACCAGAAATTTTGACCATCTTGTTATGGGATATTTCTTATGGTGTCTCCTGCTACATGTATATGCAGTATCATCTATTTATTTTTATTATAAATATTTATTTCTAAAAGAAATCCGAAATGTTCCTATTCACCTGGAATGGGGTGAAAAAGCACACGTACTGAATTTCCCTACAGTTTATATTATTTTATGGTACAGGCGAATAGGAAGTTTTTAAAAAAAACTGTTTTAATAAATTGTACCATGCTAAACATTGAAAATATAGTTTATTCTTTGAAAATATAATGTAGTAACATTGTAACTTATCAATTAAGTATCAAAAATATAATTTTACATTATTTCTATTCATAGCTTTCAGTATTTAAATACTGGAAAGAAAAAATCCCACTTTTTCCATGAAGTCTTTTAATATCTTTATTATTTGGTTGCGGGTAAATTCAGTCTCGTCAGGAATATTCGAGAAATAGTAGATGCGACCCATCTTACTTCGTACATTCTTTTTAAGGAAGCTTGCAACAAAACTATCACATTCCTTTGGCAAAATCCTCCCAATGAACATTTTATTTTTCTTCAAGCATTTTTACTTTTCAACAGGGAATTTTATCATAACCCAATTTCCTAATTCAATGGCACAGTTTTCAATATCACAGTTGTTTTCTTTGTTAGAATCTGCTTCACTTCCAATTATTGGAGCCACTATGTTTTCAGTATCTTCATCTTCATCTTCAATCAGATTGAAACTTACAATAGAGGAATTGTTTGACAGATCTTTCCCTCTGTTTTGCACACTTCCATCGAGGAGGCGCGGACTCTGTGTCAGTGTCACTTGATTTCGGTTCAAAACGCACACTTTTTCCAGATTCAACTGCCAACCTTTTGTTAGGCCTCCTCCTCTTTGGTTCGTCGCCATGTCGCATTTCTTTTAACATATCAACGAATGAATTATACATAGATTCTTGTTCAGCCTCATTTATATTTTCTTTTGGAAGACAATTAAGAACAGATTCTCCATTAAGCGGTGAAATTCCCGTTTTTTTGAATGCAGATGGAATATTTTCCTTGGCGTTGTTAGATAACTCAAGGTGGAGCTTTTTCAATAATGAAGGACATACGCTTTTGGGAATTGTTGCTTCGGTCTTTCCTACGGATTTTCTCCATTGGAACAGGATTGAACGCCAAGCTGTCTTGAGTGGGTCATAGAACTCAACATCCAAGGGTTGTGTAAGATGTGTAGAGTTGCCTGGCAGAAAAATCATTTCAATATCATAGTTTTGGAGAATGTCAACAATTTTCATAGAAAGATGGGCAGATAAATTGTCGCCTATGACAATCTTACGTCCTTCTATTTTTTTAAGATAGAGCAGTGCATTTTTTTTTAGTCAGTCCTCAAAAATGATCATATCGATCCACCCCGAAAGTGTTCGATTGAAATTCTATCTACAGTGGAATTCTATTTCACTGTAGATAGACTGTAGAATTTCTAAATGTAAAATCTGACAATTTTCATTACCTCTTTCAACAGATTGTGAGAGTATGTGTTTTTTATGTATTGTTTAACTATATCAATTTTACTTCGGTTTTAATGATAATTTTAATTTAATTAAGTCAAAATTTAACTTTATTAATGTTAACATGTTTTTTCCAGATACCTGAGGATGGCCTAGGCCGAAACATGGAGTATGTTAAATTAACAATTAAAGGATTGATATCTAGAACAGTTTTTGTGTTACCCAACATATAAATTACTATGAAAATTAATTTAACTTTGGTTTGTAATAGCATTTTTTTATACAATACTTTTCATTATAAATGTACTACTATCGATCGTAGTTATTCTTAAGTCATTCATCGATTCGAACCTTCTTTTCTCTTACTCTTTCCAAACGATGTGAAAGGGACACCAGTAACTACGGGAAAATTCGCTTCCAGTAATGAATGTTGTTCATTGTGGATATTATGTGACTCACAATACATATATAAACAGAAGACGATTTGTTTCAGAAAACCGTACATTGTATAATATTTCAAAAAATATTCGTATAAGTGAAATAATTAGAAGATAAAATGCTAATATTTATTTATACAAAAATCTAACTAGGTGAACTAAATGTCTAAAAATGTACATTTGTGTATTTTATCGTAAATACGTCGCACTGTGGTCCAGGGCTGACAAAAAAAAACATTTTCGAGAAGTATAAAATCTGAGCATATTTTTGCAGTAAATACCCACACAAGCACACTTAGTCCGACAGATACCCACCAGATATATAATTCACCAAAATATGTCCATATCTATTACAGATTTGGATACATATCCATGGATATTCGTTTTGGAGTTATTACAATTGTTTATAAAAGTTATTGCAATTTTAACATTAATACTCAAATAGCAGCAATTTGCCTGTTTTGAAGTTATTGATAAGCACATTAATTTTGTAGCAGATATCTTGTGGAGATCTATTCGAGGACCATTTGAACAAGGTCGAAAATCACTGAGCCGAGCCGAGCCGAATGTATGTTGTATTTATACCATGTTTATACTCATCGTTCATCGTTCCTGTCGTGACATCGTCAGTCGGAAAAAAAGTTAAAAATGACCATTGTTGATTGTGCTGTATTATCTGTTGTTACATTGGTTTACGCATAGGTTTTTTTTTTTGTATTACAGTATAGGTGTGTATTACTCGTATAATATTGTCTTTCTTTATAACATTGAAAACGTTAGTCATAATTTATAACAACTGAACATCTAACCTTAGCAGGTTAGATGTTAGGGATACAAGAATAAATGTATTACTTTGCTTGTAAAGTCTTGTTTAGTTTGTGTAAATTTTAAAAGCATTTCTGAATCCTAATATTGATTATTAAAATATAAGATGACATTTCTAAGGTTAATTATCCACATTATTCGATTACTTATGAATAGGTACTTGCTGGAAAATTAAAGAAAGAATAATAATACAAATTATAGTTTGTATCTGAACATAATTGATTATTTTTATATTACGTTAAGATTACCACGTTAGTAGGTATATCTAGCTGTCATTTGAATCTTAAAAAATGAAACATCCTTCCATTTCTATTTTTTAAGTGTAATCAAAGCACGAATCAAATAATAGATCAGTACGTTACGGAACTAAAACAAAAATCAACAGACTGCAGATTTGGTGAGTTAAAGGACTGATTAATAAGAGACAGACTGGTCTGCAGTATATTGAGCAATCATCAAAGAAGAGCACCGTTCAGGCTTTGGGTAACAAAATTGTTGTGTTTCCTCCCAGTAGGCTCTTCGTTCGCAAAGGCGTGCGGGTTACTATTCAATACGATATAAAATATTAATTTCATCGGTGCGTCTATGTGTTTCCGCTGCACGTGTTTCGTTCGAAGAAGTATGTTTATCTGATTCTTATCGCTCCAGTCGGCCAATTCAATTTCTGCTGGCTTGTTCGCTATGAGATATCGGTTATTTCTGCGTGCTATAAAAGTAGGCATACGGTGTATATATATATAAGGACAAATCAATCTGTTTTGCACTGTGTGACTAGGAATTGTGTATGTTGATATATCCTCTTTATATATACTCTTCGTATCCCGGCCACGTTATAGGCCTGAATAACGCTTTTCACTAGTGATCATCTAAGGGAGAAATTATTAGGTGAAAGATCTCTAACAGTAACCGAATGTGTGAATATTTGCAGGGCCGATGAAGAATTTCGTAAACAAGTGTAAGTAATAGCGACAGGCGCACACAATGGTAATACCGTGGAGGTAAACAAGATGAAAATACAAAATCACAAAAAGCAAAAAGAAGGGAAGAAAGAGTAAATATATACAACACGAAGCAGAAGGGTAGCAAGTGTCACTGATGTGAAACTTTAGAAGCTTTAGAAAGTGTCTAGCCTGGGGTCAGACTTGTAATAAATGCAAGAGACTTAATCCCTTTGCTAGATGTTGTAAGGGGAGGAGTATAGGCAATAGTGGTTCCAGTGAAGTTATACAAACGCTAAACAGAGAAACAGAAACCTTAAATCTAGGCTCGATTATTGAAACTAATGAGCAGTTTGTCCTGTTTGTAATATAATAAAGGATAGTACCAGAGAATGGACAGAAGAAATACAAGTTGATTCTAACTTATTTGTTAATTTTAAATTTGATATGGCTAAACTGTGCACGCTTCAGAACGCCGCGCCGGCGCCGTTTGAACGTATATGTTCAATCGTCTACCGTATGGGCTAACTAGTGTCCCGGAAATATTCCAAAAATATTAAAAGATTTGATTTGTGATCTAGATGGCATACCATGCCTGCATACATGGACGATATTCTGGTATTTGGAAATTCACTGGAGGAGCATAATCGGAGACTAGCGAATTTATTAAATAAAGCAAAGAAAGCAAATGTGAAATTCAAGAAAGAGAAACTCCAATTAGCCATAAATAGTGTAACGTTTTTAGGCCATACTATCTCGAGTAAGGTAATACACATATTGGAGGAAAGAGTAGAAACAGTACAGAAAATAAAAAGACCGTCCAAGAGTTGCAGTCATTTTTAGGTATGATAAATTATCTTAGTAGATTTATTAATAACATAGCAGAGGAAACACGTTTACTTTTAAAAAAGGAATCTGAATCAGAACGCGCATTCATAAAACTGATGAAACTGATCAGTGAGGCTCCGGTTCTGGATTTTTACAACTGATGTACCAGAAAAATTGGCGACACATGCTAGTCAGTATCGTTTAGAAGGTCACATAAGTCAGGAAGATCAGTTGCACATTAGTTGATGTCATTGAGTGCATCGCGGAGAAATTACTACCAAATTACAAAGCAATTACTAGGCATAACATTAGAATGTGAAAAGTTTCACTATCACTTATATGTGGCTTATTGTGGCTTTAACAGATCATAAACCACTACTAGGTCTTAAAAGAAACCTCTAGATTCGTTTTCACCAAGATTACAGCGTTTAGTAATAAGATTAATGAAGTGTGATGTAACACGATAATATATACCGGGTAAAGAACTGTATATGCATGATACATTATCCACTAGAATTGGAAAAGGTATCATCCCGAGGGAGAGTCAAAAGACTCCCAACCAAATTTCAAGATTACAAATTTTATTAAACAGCAAACATGATATATGTTGAATATGTGTTTGTTTGAACTATCAGTGATAAACAATAATTTAAGTTCTACTTGTCATTGTTATTACTATTATTATTATTATTACTATTATTAAAATAAAGTATATCGTATAACACTTAATAGCTTGTCAGACGGCAATAATTAAGTTACATTGCTATGGGTGCCCGGACATTCGGCAATTGAAGGAAACGAAAAAGCTAATGAGTTAGCAAGAAAAGGATTACCGACTTCATATATTTGGCCAGATGGCCTGTTCTAGGAGTATCTAGAAAGACAGCACAAAAGCAGGTAAGGAATCGAGTCAAAGAGAAACACGAAGAACGCTGAAATAACAATTTATTTATGAAAAGCTAAATAATCACAAATCCTCCTAGCCCCGTGCTCCACCTAAATGTACTTCACGAGGTTATCTATTCTAAGTACTATACGGATTCCATAACAATTGAAATGTTCCTACTCGAATTTAATTATTTTCTTATGATTGTTAATAACAAAAAAATATAATGCAGTAGCCTCGCAATTATGTCATTACTGATTTATGTGAAAAGCTGAAATATGTAAATGACAAAAAATGTGACTAGTTCACAGAATCGCGAGTCTACTGTCAATTAGCCAATCATCAGCTGTTATTAAATGCAGCCATGGAACGACTTTCGTTATCTCCCAGCATTCGCCACGGACATTGATTATATATAATATACTTATATATAATTAATGACCAAGGAGTAAGGGAAAACCATGGCAAAAACCAAGAAAACTCTGGGAGCAGGATCAGGGAAAAGGTGCCAGACCTTGTTACTGATAGCGGGCAAATTATCGTTACCCTTCTGCATTTTGAAGAGGCAGCCTCCACGTCCTCTAAATTCCGACAGCTGTGCTATCAGGTAGCCCGGGATGAATTCGGCCCCGCTATATATCTACTCGCCTTTCTAAATCGCCCGCTTCCAATCTAATTCCCATCGCCTCCAAACCTATTTTATTCGCGTCCCTACGAAATTTAAGTTCCCTTAAACGTAAATATACTGGTAATATACCCAAAATAACGCACGCCGCATCTGCCGAAATAAATGAATACGCTTTCGCGGCCCTAACCGTTAATAATTTTTGCGCCCCGATTATTTTTTTGTTTCTGTAATTTTACACGCGCCTGCTTATATCAACTCCTTCCGAGTTCATTGCGTTCTAGCGCTTGTAAATAGAACCCACCATGTTACCTTTTAAACCCCACGTGACTTTAGCCGATGCTGTAATTTTATTACTCATTTCCCTAGTCTTCGCGGTAACATACTGAATATGCGCTTTAAAATTTAATTTATCATCTAAAATAATAATAGATATTTGACAAATTTACAATATATTTTACCCTCCCCTAATTTAAATGTAGGTTTTCTTTGCCTCGGTTTGCCAAAGAATACCGCCTCTGATTTGTCCACATTAAAATAAGTTTATTATCTATACTCCAATTTAAAATATTTGCTAAAACCTGATTAGCCCTATTTTTAACGTATTATATAGCCTTGAGAGAACCGACTGGAGAGTCTTCCATGACCTGCTCAAAGCGGGTTATGAGCCCCCTGCTAACTCTCTGTCCACCAGACCGTTGATGACGACGTCGATCGACTAATTAAAGTCGTGCAGGACTGTCACGAGCGGGCTACTTTTAGGGTTTCTGAGAAGGCCGGACGTCGGGGATGGATCCCGAGCGAACTGAGTCACCTTACTTCCGAAAAAAGGAAAGCGGTCAGCAGGGCTAGAGTGACCTGCTGTCCACGCGATAGGGCCCGCGCCAACGAGCTGATTAGGGCCGTTAGGCGGGGCCTTGTGGGCTTTGCCCAAGAGTCCTGGGCAGAGAAACTTTGTTCTCTGTCCACGGAAGACAACTTTCTCTGGAGGGTGGCCAAAGCCCTGGGGAGAGAGGGGGGTAGATCTATTGAACCCCTTCATGGAGCGGGCGGCCTTCTTTACCCTTGTAAAGAAGGCCGTGAGCCTCAGCTTTGTCTGTGGCCTTCCACAGACAAAGCTGAGGCTCACGCTGAGCACTTGGGCAGCGTGTTTCGACTCGCCCGGGAAATAGCTGCCGACGATGACGACGATGAGGACCTAGAGGAAGAGGTAGGCCGGACAGTGGCCGGCCTCAGGGATGTCCCCTCTCCTGGCTGCGTTGTGGTCGGGGAGGAGGAGATCTAGAACATTATTAAATCCTTGAAGAGGGGGAAGGCGCCGGTCCTCGATGACATCACCAACGAGATGATAGGGCGCTTTCCTTCCTCAGTCATAAAAGGCCTCTCGTCGATTGCGGGCGGAGTCCTCAGTACCGCTCACTTCCCCGCGTGCTGGAAGGCCGCGGTGGTGGTTGTGATTCCTAAACCCGCAAGGACGCGAAGCTTCCACAGAGCTACCGGCCCATCAGTCTCCTCTCGGGCGTATCCAAGATCATTGAAGCCGTTATATTAAAACGATTAAGAACTGAAATCGAAGATCGCGCTCTGTTGCCTCGGGAGCAGTTTGGGTTCCGTGCGGGTTACTGCACGGATTTCGAGCTCCTGAGGTTAACGGAGGCTATTAGGGATGCGCTCGGGAACCGTGACACTGTTGGGGCGGTGTTCTTGGATATTGGCAGGGCGTTCGACAGCGTCTGACAAGATGGCCTACTCTACAAAATGATCACGATGAATATAAGTCCCCCCCTGGTAAGCTGATAAGGAGCTACCTGACAGTCAGGATCTCCCCGTCCGTGTGGAAGGGTGCCTGTCCGGGGTTCAGGACAAGGTCGCAGGGGTGCCGCTAGGTACCCTGTTAGAGGAGTTTCCCGAACTGTTTTTGCTATTCGTGTCAGACGTACCAAAAGAGCAGAAAACGGATTTAGCCATAGCGGGAAGAACGAGGCCATGGTCCTACACCGTCTTCAACGCGCGGTAGACGGCCTCGTGGCATGGGCCTCCAGATGGAAATTGACCATCAATGAATCGAAGTCCGTGGTGGTGAGGTTCACTCGTAAGACGGAACCGCCCGCGGACTTCATATGTGTTAATGACTGGGGGTTATCTTGGGAGCCCGAGGTCAAATACCTAGGGCTCTACTTGGACAGACGCCTGACCTTTGCGAGTCATATCAAACACATAAAAAATAAATTTTTAATCGCCAGAAATCTTCTCTTACCTATGCTGCGCGGCTCCAGTACGCTCGACCTACGCTCGAAAGTTTTAATTTATAAGACCATCCTTAGACCTCAGCTCACTTGGAGCGCCCTGGCGTGGTCCTCGGCATCCCCTTGTCATCTGGGAACCCTTGAGGCTCTCCAGAGCCGGGTGCTGAGGACCATGACCGGCGCGCCGTGGTTTGTGAGAAACGTTCAGCTAAGGCGCGACTTAGGGATCAAGTCGCTGGAGTCTTTTCTGACGAAACTGGCTCGGGGCACCTGGGAGAGGGCGTCCTTGCTAGACAACCCCTTAATTAGCACGGTAATTTACCTGCAGGATCGTCTCCCTCCCAGGACGAACGTCAGATGTCTGCCCAGCTCGATCACGGGCAGAGGCTAAATTCACATTCATCCTTTGTTATTTATTAGTTTTAAATTCATTTACTACCTCTGCCCGAGTTTTTAATCAATCACTAACTTAATTATTTATTTCTTTTTACTTAATTTATTCATTTCTTTTTATCCTTACATTTTTAGTATTTTAATATCTATTTATTTTCAATTTATTTTGATTTCATCATTTTATTTACAACCTTCCCTCTCCCCCTCACGGCCCTCTACACTATTTTAATTTTTACACATCCCTCTTGACTAGCCTTATACACCTGTTTGGTTACTGTTTGTCTTCCATGTTGTATATTCTACCTATCCTTAACGGCCGGTTCTTTGCCGGGAAAAAAAAATAACAAAAAGAAATTAATTACGCATATATATACATATGAAAAAAAAGAGGGGAAAAAACGAATAAAAAAATAAAAAAAAGAAGAAAACGTATCTCAATGATTATATATTATTTTATAGTAATTGTTACTCTGTTTGTTATTTTGCTATTTTGTACTTTTTCTATGTTGTAGAATGTGATCATGTTTTTGTTTAATTTTAAGTTTTTATCAACATTGTTCACTGGCCATATTTTTGTCTTCTTGAGACTAAGTTTATAACGTTTTTGGAAAAAAAAATAAAAAACATATTAATAAAAAAAAAATGATATGATTGCCGAATTTGTCCTGGAGCTCGGAGCGGGGTCCAAGTGAGAGAAAAAAAAAAATAGGCATCACACCTTCCACGCCTCTCTCATTTGGACGAGAAGATGGAAGAAAGAAGAGTGAAGAACGAAGACATGCGAACAATGTCAGATCTGCACATCAGACACAGAACCGTTGTCGTCTGCTATGTTTCTTCTCGCCAGGCTGCTGGTTTCATTCCCCCTTTTGCCACTGTGCAACGGCCATCAGCCCGTGATTGTTGGGCTTTTCTTCAACATTTGGGTCAGAGGTTCCTTATAAATTCTTCGACGGGGTGATTGCACCCGTTACCAAGAGGACAAAGGAATTAAGAGCCCATAAGGCTAGTCCCAGTCGACATTGAAGACCCATGTGTGTGTGTGTGTATGTATAACGTAGTATCATCCGCGACTATCTCACAACCCTCTGGTAATATAATTTCAAAAAGGCTATTGTATAAAATATTTCAATACCCCGTTCCCGAACGAGAACCCTACGAACAACCTTTAGTAATTTCCCTTGTAATACTAATACCTGGTTCCTCAACTATCGCGATTCTATCAGAGAAATATCCACTAGCGATTCTAACTAAATTACCTGGGCAACCTTTACGCTTTAATTGTACTATAACTTTTGACCACCAAGCATTATCAAAAGCACCCTTAATATCTAACAATACAATAATAAACTATATACTTTTTCTAACCTGGGGTTTTAAGAAAATTTACAACTCTATCTATCGCATCTACAGTTGATTTATCCATACTAAATCCATATTGCCCTACATTCATAGCATTTTGTGGTCGCATAAAAATTCTATTCTATTTATGATTAAGCTATCTAATGCCTTTCCGATAACCGGTAATAGACTAATAGGCCTATAGCTACTTGGATCTGTCATATCAGTTTTACTCAGTTTAGGAATAACTAATTGATGTTTCCAGCATACCGGAAAAATACTATCTAAAACATTTATTAAAAAGTTTGGTGAAAGAATACGGTACTGCCTCATAAGCCCTTAACGCAATATCAGTAGTAATACCGTCTATACCCGGCACTTTACGTGAATTCATCGACCTAAAAGCAGCCTCTATTTCAGAATCAGAAAAACCTAAATCATCTGCATTCCTAGATTCTCTACTCGCTAGTTCCCTGATACCTTATGCTCCTTCCCGTCATCTATAACTGTGTCCCCTTGAAGAAAAAAAAACCTATTTAGTAATAAATCTGCAGTTTCCTCTGCGTTCTGCGTGTATAAATTTTGACCTAACTTTAATGTTACCGCGGTACTAGACAAATATTTTTTACGTATGACTTTATACGTAAGTCCCATGGATTCTTTCTCCCTGACCTAGTACAACATTCACGTCATTTATTTTCTTTAGTCGTCTGAATTAGTGTTTTGTAGTCCCTATATTTTAACATTTTTTAAATCCCCACCTTAAGCTATTAACTTCTTTCCTTAATCTAGTTCAGAGGTCCATCACGGAACCGATTTCCTAAAACTAATTTTATGCGGCACCGACTGTTAGCATGCCCTAACAACCCTATCATTAAATTTACTCGCTATATTTTCAATTTCCCTATCAGTGACCTAAATCAGTGACCTCTCTAATAATAATATCCGTAAAAGATTGCCAATTAGCTTTTTTAGAACAACTATTTTTACTAAACAGCTACGTTTCGGCGAGCATCCGCCTTTCTCAACTTTTAGTAATTTTTTAAGTGGGAGTCATGATTACAACCGAATATTCTAAAATATAGTTGATATACATAAATTTGTAGAAATGGAAAAATACACTGTACGTCTCAAACGTACACAACACTATTAGGAACGTTTGAGAACTATCTCAAACGTTCCTAATAGTGTTCCTAATACCTACTAAGGTATTTTTGTAAATATAAATCGCGATTGTGATTATGTGTGCGATTATAAATCACATCATTGAAAAAGTATGAATTTAAATCGCGTTTGAAAGTAATCACGTTTGAAAAATCAAATCGCAATTCAAGTGATTATAAATCGCAATAATCGTACCTATAGAGCGATTACTAGTGATTTGTTTACATTTCAAACAGCAATATGGCTGAAAATATGAGAATATACGTATTAAACAAATCGTGCGTTGGAAAACTAAAACCAATTGCGTATTAATCGCTGTGACGTAACGAATGATCTTGGAATCATAATCACAATCGCGATTTATATTTACAAAAATACCTAATATAGATAGACGGTGAGGTTAGGACTAATAAAAAAGCTGCGAAATCGAAGAATGACATCAAGAACGCAGTGTGACCAACTTATAATAAAATTGCCAGTAACAAAGTTACTGTTGTTATTAAAATAGTTGGGCATACAACTAAATCCATTTGAGCTAAAAGACGAAGAAAAATGTTACTCAACTAAGTTACCAATATCAGTTCTAAAATTAATAGCTTTTTCATGTTTAGTAATTTAATACATTTCTAAAAATAGACATTTTGACCATATTGGTTCCTGATGTACTAATTTATAATTCGCCTGTTATTGGACTAAATATTCATTCAACTGAATCGGTTAATCGTAACCCTTTTGAAGCACGTATTTCCACATCGGAGAGCCCCAAAACCCAACATCCAATACTATCCAGGCTGATTCAACCGCTTCATCGTCCATTGCCATCAGCTACTGTAGGTTTCCATCAATTGATGATTTAACGAATAAAATAGCCATAATTGTTTAAACAACATAACGTACTCATTGCTCCATGCAATGTAAAATTTATAAATAAATTGTTTGATAATGGAGAAACTGCTACTCCTAAATTATTAAAATCGGACATAATATACTGTATATCTACCTTTTGAAATGAGTGTGAAGCTGTTTATATTCGTCAGACTTTTCAACTTGCACTCACAAGTCAAATAAAACTACTTTAACAAGATCATTATACCAGGACAAATCATAATTTCAATTTTGAAGATACTAAAATTTTACATCACGAACAAATATGATCAAAACGTCTATTTTTAGAAAAATACTACATTGTCAAACATAAAAAGCTATTAATTAGCTATTAATTTAAGAACTGGTATTGGTAACTTGAGTTATATTTATACTTATTTGATGAGATTTAATCCAACAACTTAATTCAGTAATTTTTCTTCGTCTTTTGGCTCAAATGGATTAAGTTGTAAGCCCATACTGCGTTCTTAGTGTCGTTCTTGAATTAGTCCTAACCTCACCCTGTTAACATGTGGGTCTATGTTAGGATTCTTTTATATTTTACATTGTAATGTCTGGCTCTGTTGAGTATGTGCTCAATTTCTGTGTTTTCTGGGTTGTTTTTCCAGGCTTCCAACAATTTTGTAATTTTCATCTTACAATTTTCAGTTTTTTGTCGCTGAGGAAGCAATAAATTAATTGCGAAAGCTTAGACGGATAACAAGGAGTTTCAGTAATCCACTGACTGCATACCCAATAATACTTTCTTCAAATTCGGGACACATTTTCTTCGTCACTGTCAACAGTGTCAGCACACATACGGTGTAGATAAATAGATCGTCACCAAACAACTAACGTATGCGCGTATTGTTTGTACGCGTACGTAGGTGTAGTTTAGTGGATTGAACGTTACACATTCTAGGGAAATGAGGGTTAATTTGACCCATCAGGTGGTAGAGTTAACAACGAGTCAGGGCAATTTTAAATTATATTTATGTAGAGTTGGGAGAGTTAATGATTGACATTGTGAATGTAGTGGAGTAAATACTACGAGATTAGCTAAAGGGTTAAATTAGCTGCGACGCGAAACAGATATTGGGGATAACGAGTCTGTCAAATGGTGGGAATTTTTTAGTAATGCTAAACGTTTCTGCGACTCCGCCATAGGGTTGCAATAGATTAATACTTCGCAACAAAATAAGTTAGAGAACCAATACTTACTTTTGGGGGCAGGGGAAGTTCTAGTTTTTGTATGTTCAGTAGAGCATAAAGCCTCGGTGGACCAGTAGTATACCTGGAGTTTTTATAGTTTTCTGAGTCCAGTGGTTTTTAAACTTTTCGTGTAGTCATTTTGGTTCATGACAATATTATCCTTCTCAGCTGCGATTACTGTAATTATACCTGTTAAACCGAGACGAGAAGTCACAAGAACTCTCGTCCTTATCAAGACGAGTCGAGATTTCTCGCTAATCTCGATACGTTTCAATGCACTTGCTAAACCCTAAATATTGTTTCTTTTTGTTTAACATACTTATGTATGACCGTGAGTTTAGCGTATCTGTGATGAAGTCATTAATACGTATTTCCAGCACAAATTAAAATAAAACACCTCTAAATAAGGAAAATAGTACAACCACAATGGGAAAAATAAATGCAATACAAATAGGGCCGGATATATAAAAAAAAAACGTTGTTTATTAGACGAGATGTCACTTGGGCACGAGAATACACATGCAGGTGGTTTGGCGTGACTTCGCGAGGCTCGAGAAATAGTCGAGACTCACGAGCTACCGTCAAGACAAGAAATATTGTTTTGACGTTGACTGTAGTCAAGACGAGATTTCTCGTATCGCTCAAATAAAAAATACAATTATAATGTTTTTATCTTTATTAAGGCGTTTTAAGGTGATTTTTTCTTTGTTCGCGATATTATTCTTTGGAGTTTTCTTTGATTTTTTTTTTGTGACATTGCGTTTAAAGATAAAGAAGCTTACGGTATATAGAGAACCAGCATCTAAATAAAACAAATATTGATTTTTAAAATAATAATTTAATTACCAGTATCTTATTAATAAAAAAAATAAGGCTCTTTAGTTCATCATTGGCTACCACTTACTATATGTTTTTTGCTGTCGATGTATTTGGCTCTTGTTCTTTAACAGATTGCGGGACTGGAGTGGAATCAAAAGAATTTGCTTCACTTCTACGAATTCCTAAATCTGTACTTGAATCTTCAATCAGTTCAACTGTTGAATAATTCTGGCTATATGTTTCCGCAATAAAAAATACTTGTTTGTTTATGGTGCCATTGAAAGTGTTTACAGTATTTGTGGTACTAGAATTATCACAGTAGATAGAATTTGCTTCGTTAGAGGTGTTTGTTCCGGAATCATAAAAATTATGCCAATCTCTTATACGCTGTGAGTTTGTTCGGGTTGCAGGACGAATCTTTCGTGACGTTTCCTTTTTTTTAGGCAGTTGTTTAGTTTTATACTGCCTCATTGTAATTTTAAATATTATTACTAGAAATATTAAGTTTATAATCCATACAATAACAGCTCTAGCTGATACAAATGTCATTACAATTGAAACAGCGCCGAGTACTATTTCTATTGGATCACCTCAAGGTTTTGTAATGATTTAATTTGCGATGTCAATCCGATAAAATTGAACCATTCAAAGAATGTCTGAAAATGAAAACAATATTTCATAAATTAATTAAAATATGTGTTTTTCGGGGTATTGGATACTATGCACTGACGAGTTTGCTTTGAATATAGTAAAATACTAATACAATGCATACACAATTAAAACACAGAAAACAACATAACAAAGTTTGCTGCAAAAGTCAAGATCGAAAAAGTTGTATATGTAGGCTTTAATGTGATCAAAGCAATAGATATATAACTGCTGGGGTTTATTTTTGGATATCTTCAATAAAAAATATTTATTTGATTAGATCCGAATTTTCTTTATTTACCTGGATAATATTTAACACTTAATGGTATATTGAACTTATTAATTAACTATTATCCAATATAGAGCAGATGCGTCCACCGTCCACCTTCATCATACATCTATCTGTAGGGCGATATGCACTTTTTTTATAGTTAGCAGCCGTAGCTAAAATTAATTATATATTTTTTTCAAAGAAATGTATCAATACTTAATCCTTTGGATCAAATTTGCCGTCAAATACCCAGAATTATATTTTTTCTTCAATCTTTTGCTAAGATTTAAGAGGCATTGCTCGAAGATTTTGTCTTGAAGTTAATTCATTGATTGATTGATTTAGTCACTGAGTAGGAATCACATCTTCTCATTATCCCCTTAGCACCGTTTCTTTACATAAACATGTTTTCCTTTTACTAGCCTGTATGGTAAACCTTTTTCCGGAGATCAGTCATCGGGTTGATTGCTGCCAGCAGTGATAGTTCCCGCCAGCGCGTGACAATGCAACAAATTCTAAAACAACGTGGTGAGCTGTCTCGTCCTCCTCATTTCATAGTCTAGTGACTGGTGTTTTCCTACGATCCACTCAACTACTGTACCATGTGTCGCGGCTTTAGTGATTCCCCCACCCGATTCTGGTCTAGTGAATATTGTTTCAGAGCCCTTTCTCCCAAGCTTGTTTGCAAGTTGTTTCCTGCTGCGCCCTTATGACTCGGCATCCACACCAAAGGAACTTGTTTTTGTAAATTGTGTTTGGCCATGATTCTTTCTTTTTCAAACAATCCCAAGCGAGTTTCGAATTATCTGACAGGGCTAACGTCGTTAGGGCAGCTCAGCTATCGGATAGAATACTGATCAATTGACCCTTAGATTGTTTTTCCAACGCCCTACAGGCTCATATTTCTATTGCTAGTATTTTCGTTTGGTATACTGGTGGTATATTGCCCCAATACTATACAGGGTGAGCCACCGCATTCGCGTCGGTTTATATACGAAAAGTGGTAATATATTTTCAATTTTTTTTGTTAAGGGTTATACAGGTTCAGAAGGAGCACATTTCAAAATTATTTTGAAGTATACAGGTGACTCAAAGAAAAGTTACACACCAAAGTTGTGAAAAATTAAATGGAACATCCTGTATATTATGGCATATTTTGATAGTACGAACTAAATAAAGACAAGTAGGTGTTAGGTTTCTTATGCCTAACTCAACTTGTTTACGAGATAATTAACTATCCTTCAAAATGTAGACCAAAATTGAAGAAGCATGCCTGTCATGCATATTTAAGCTAAATATTTTAAACTGTATTTATTTTTTAACTAAAGCATTAGACTTGATAATAAAATAAAAGTAATGCAAAAAATTATACGGGGTGAACAAAAACATACTTTTAATTTTCGCTATCTTTAAAGGCAAGTAACTTTCTTATTTTAAATGGAACGTCCTGTATTTATTACCTTATTTAGACTCTACTTTTAATCTGTCTAAATCTAACTTTATATACATATATAGTAATTTATAATTTTCTTTTTCAAATATTAATTCCTAGCTATTTTTTTTTTTTGAAGTAGGCTTGGACAAAACTGCTGTTATTATTCAACATAGATACACAATAATAATCAGCCTAACTTTTCAACTGGCTTTTCCTACATACTAATTAAAAGTCATAACTAAGTAAACTTCAGGAGTGTACTTTATTAAAACGGATAAACTGATATGTTAAAAACTGCCAATGTTTTAAAAAATGTTCAAAATGATGGCCATCGTTTTCAGTGCAGAGACGTACTCTTTCTTGAAATGAGTCTTAACATTACTCAAAACATTTTGTGTTATAGATTGAAACGCCTTCTTCGCTCTTTCATATTGTCGGGTGAGGTTGGTGGTATGTCATAAATAATATTTTTAATATATCCCCATAAAAAAATCTAGGCTCGTTAGATCTGGGGATCTTGCTGGCCAATTCTGTGGACCTCCACGGCCTATCCACCTGTTGGGATACGGCCTGTCTAATTCCTCCCGAACGCTTATTTGAAAGTGCGCAGAAGGACCGTCTAATTGCAACCAAAGTCTTTGTCGAATATTAATAGGTATATTTTCCAAAAGTATTGCTAAGTTATATTTTATAAATTGTGGAAACATGGCACCATTCAAGTGACCATCAAACAAGTATGGCCCTATCACGTGCTTTCCAACTATTCCGCCCCACACATTAGAGACCATCGATGTTGACGATTTAGGGTTCTAAAGAAATTGGGATTCTCGTTGTTGTAATAATGAAAATTATGCCTATTAACTAATCCGTTATTATGAAAAGTTGACATTCGAAAATAACACATAATCGAGAAAACTTTCGTCTTCTCCAAACTTTTCTAGAACCCATAAACAAAATTCAAGCCGCCGATCATAATCTACTTCCAAAAGTTCTTGATGAATTGTATGTGGTATTATTACAATCACGATTTAAGGATTAAATATGGCATAGTCGAGTTATTTTTTTTTTATATCGATTGTAAGTCTAAAGTGACATTTAAACCAAAGATTATTGATCAACGGTTTAAACCATAACTGTAAACCCGAGACAAAAAAAGTTAATGTACACAAAGCCGTTAGAAGCCATTAAAAAAAAAAAATACGGTAAGTTCTTATCGGGAATATTTAACTACCTAAATATAAATACTAACGTATTTCGTTCAGAATTGCACTTATTTAATATTTAAACTGCGCGCAACTACATGAGTCACTTGTTTACACTCTCCCACCTAACTAACGCAATATTATTCAGGTGTTATTGTGCTTTTATATCGACAAAAACAACACAGCACAGAGCAGATGAATTATTTAAGCGAAGATAGTCGAGTAAAATATAGTGGATATTCTAAGCATAAGCGGACGTATTTCTTACAATAGATTGGAAACACAATTTTTATTTTCTTTGTTTGTATACCTAAGCAAATGGCTTGTTTTCTTTGAAAAAAAACTTCCTTATTATATTTATTATTTCATTTTCATTTACCCTAAGAAAGATATAAATGGTAGTTCATTTTTATTTAAAATACTAGTTATTTATTTGCGATGTCATCCTAGAATGAAACCACACTCTATTACTATAATTAATAAATATTAAATATTCTTGAACCCAATTTTTATTGCGGGAAAGTGTCTAAACCGAGGTCCGTATGCAACGGCCCTCTACATATGTTTCTATATATGTTTCAATGGCCGATGATCGACGGCCGTCTACGTCTGACTCACACGCTTACCTGCCGTGATAGTGGTAAACCCTTCCCCCCGTAGTGCCGAGCACTGACGTATACTGATGTTGCGTGACTCAATCAACCAGTGAGCCAAGACGCGGCTGACCCAACTTCAATGTAATTTTTGCGTATACTTCAACCACCTTCCCTTCTGATAGCTCCGCGCAGAGTCCTACAAACGTCTAAAATCAGGATCAATCTAGATGTGGCCCCAATTCGCCGCTTCTCTGCATAAATAACTACATAGCGCGTTTCGTCGCATCAAATCATGGGAATCGCAACGTTTGTTCTGTACTTAAATGTGTGTTTATATGTAGGTGTATTGGTCGGTATTTTTAGAGAAAATAAAAACTTTTTAATGATTAATTTCTAATTTGCAATGGTGGGGCCATGGCCCCGTGGCTCTTTAAGAGGAGCGGCCCCTGGCATCTTGATTGAATTGTAACGTTTCGTTATAAAGAATTGATAGTTTTACAATATTGAAATTTTTCCTTTCGTAAAGTACACTAGTGTTGTTTTCGTAAGATTAATTTTTAAGTTTTCCTTAATACACCGCCTTTTCATTTTTTTGCAGATCTCTCTGCATAAGTTCTGAAATGATGCATGTTTCCTCATTATTAGTGTTGCAATATTGTCTGTATAGCCCTGGGTATAGAAGACTGCATTATTTAAGGCTACAAGTAGTTTGTCAATGACGAATCGTACAGTGGAGAAGACAAAACTCCTCCCTGTGGGCTTTCGTAAAGCAAAAAGATAGCGTTAATCCTATTGCTGCAACTGCTAGTCAAAACTGTATCATAAATGTAGGTCAAATATCTACTGCTACTGGCTTGGATATGCTTCTATAAAAAAATAAACGAAATGAAAATATAGATCCGAATTGAATCGTGATTGCGGAGATGAACGTAAACGCGCCTCTAAGAAAAGTAGCAGGCCCACTATAATATGACTTTAGTTTTGCTAAATGTTCAACTCTTTCCGAAAGCTTGGAACAAGAATCCTACGAAGCACTAAGAGAAAGCTTGGAAGGCCCAGAATAGCAACCGACAGTCCAGAAATAACAGAATTTCAACTATGAAAAAAAGAAAAGTAGATTAGTAAACTACGCATTACAAAGGTAAAGAAAAAAATGAAATAAAAAAATGTTCATAATTTTTTAAGGAATACACAGTTAAACTCGGAATAGTGATTTCTTTGGAGTAGAATTAAAAATTAAAAATTGGGTGTTTTCCAAAAATAACAAAAAGAACTACAACAATCAAAATTACGCTTTGAATGTAACATTTGATGCACAAGTGATTCATGTAAGTGTTAGCACAGCATTGTATCCCTTTTAAACGGTATTTTTTATTTTAGTATTATTATTATTGCTTCTTTTATATATGTTTTGGCACCTTATGCAATTGTTATTTTTTTGTTATTTTGGCGGCATATGTATAAAAAACCTGTCATCTTCTTAATATTATATTTTACTAGATATTTAATATACTTTTTTTAATTTCTTTTTGGGATCAGCCGATAGCATGAAAATGTCAAAACACATCAGTTATTATTTAAAAGCAAAAATTTCTTCCAATTATCTCAATCATCCTATATATTCAAATGCTATATTGAACATTTTAAATTAAAATTAATGTTTTTGAATCAACGTTTGAACGAATTTATTTATTAATTTTTGGTTATACTGAATATTTAAAAATAAATAAATTTCAGTTTGTTTTTGCTAGTTTTCTTTTTTTATTCTTGTTGTAAATGTGAAAATAAGAAATAAATACCTAAACTTGTCGAAGAACTTTTGATTTTTATGGTTCACATTTTTTATTACATACAAGTTATTTTTTTGTTAAAAAATAATGCTTGAAAAGTGTTCAATGGTACAACACTCTGCCCTAATTTTATGCTATTCGTTGTTTGAATAGTGTTTGTGAAGCTATTCTCTTATGGTTTTATAATTTTAATTGAACATGTTTGAATGGCATACTCAAACAAGAAATTGTTGAATTAATCAAAACGTATGTCGGTATATCTTATCAAAAATAATTAGGTACGTTAATTTAATCATTTGTCAGTGTTATCTTATCAAATAGGTATATTTATTTCAATTGTTTCAAATTAAATTATGTTTTGAAGTGTTTTCTTACTGGTTCAATGCAAATATTACTCTCTTTAATCATATTAACAGTGATTTCTTCGTAACAAAGTAATTCAAACCTCATTCGAACATTTACCTTAATGCCGTTGTCTATGTCAGTGGCGTACCGATCATGGTTCCGCGGGTTCCGCGGAACCAGGGCCCGGACCCCGAAAGGGCTCGGTCCTCTCCGCGCTTTTTTTTAAGAGGTCCGAAATGTTAAATTGCTTTGCACATAACGTTGGGCCCCTCGGGGCCCGTGGTTTACCTCTCGTTCTTTTACAAAAATCAATGCGCCAAACAGTTTTGTACATAATGTATGTTATAATTTCACTAAATTGGTGCATTTTTTCTCCAACGTTGAGTAATCAGAAAATAAATCCCAAAGTTACTTTATACGCTTATATTTCGACCCCGTAGGTCTTTTTCGGTGCCCACTAATCCTATCAATAAACTATTATACAAATTATAAACCCTACACAGTTTACACATTAAAAATTTCGTGTACAATCTAAAAACAATTTTATTTTTGTACACGTCTTGCATCAGAGATATCACTCTTATTTTCCATAATTACTAAACGTCCGAGAAAAACTGCACTTTAGTGTAATTTAAAAATATAAGAATGAGTCCAAACATATTTGTGATTCAAAAATAAAAATATTGTGCATTAAAGAAAAGTTGTTAAAGTTAAAGCGGTAAACAAAACTGCTTCAAACGGAAGTGCCAGAGTAGCTAATAGTACTATTAAACAAATTGTTTTCCAGTTTATGGATAGCATCTGGGTAAGTATTGGAAGAGGCACGCATTCGTGTCTTTTCTATAGAAATTAGAGAGGTTAGTGCCTACAAGATGGTCCTCTAGCACGATACCTTAGATGCACTACGATTTAATTTTTTAAACATATTGAAAACACTTTCAAAATTATTTTAACAAGTAAAATAAAATGAAATTGTTGAAGCAAAATCACTTAAAAACTTTTTAGAAAAATTTGAAACTGTTTTTTTAGTGGTGTTTGAAACAAAGATTTTGCAATCCACGGATCTTCTGTCGAAACTACTTCAAAAAAAATCGCAAAGTATTAGTGAAGCTGCAAAATTATTCGAGAATGCCTTACAAAATATGAAGGAACTGTGGGAGCAGCTTTATTGCGTTAAAAGTGAAGCGGGGCAGTTAGCGATTAAATGGGGAATAAGTTCTAGTGTTGTCAGAAAAACGGAGGCCTCGCCCAAAATTATTTTTCGACGAAACCAAAAATCATTATTGCGTTGAAACTAATGAAGAAAATTTCAGAATAACTGTTTTTTTGAAAACACTGGATATTTTATTTTTTATTAGAAAATCGATCTAAAGGTCTCTGTCACATAAATCAAACATTCAAAATATTAAATAAAGATATATTAATTAACAGTACAGACGATGATTGGCACAAATGGCACAAAAATTACACACATTATACAAAAATGACATTACAGAAGCAATTTCTGCTCAAATTTTATCTTTTCGACAATGCTTCCGCGAGGAACTAACCCAAATTAATTCGGTAAAGGATCTCTTAAAATTTATATTAATTGATAATTGTTCATGAAGTAGTAGCTTTTCTAAAATTGTAACAGCCTGTACGATATTTCTTACTGTTCCTGTAACGGTAGCAACAGCAGAGCGAACGTTTTTCAAAATTAAAATTAATAAACAATTACTTACGAAATACAATGAGACAAGACCGGCTATCTAATCTGGCAATCATTTTTATTGAAAATGAGGTAGCAAAAAATTTGAATGTGTCCAGTCTGATAACATCTTTTGCCACATCAAGAGCAAGAAAAAAATTATAATATAAATACATTGATTTACTTTGATTTTTTGTTTTTTTGTTTTTTTTATTTATTTTTGCATTAATGTTTGTTTTTTGTTTTTAATGTTTTTTATGTATTCAATAATTATTTATAAAAAAAAATATATAAGTATTTTTTTTTGTTTGTGGGGAAGGGAGTTGGGTTAGGGCCCGCACCACAACTGGAACCAGGGCCCGTGCATATGTCGGTACGCCACTGGTCTATGTGATAACCAAGAAGTAATATATCGAAAAGAAACAGTTTTGAAAGGCTTCAAGTTGTGAAGGATTACAATTATTTATGATGTCGTGAAAGAGTATTGGTTTTCAAATATGGCAACTCATCTAATACCGGGCGGTTATATAGGCAAATGGGTATCCATATATGGAATACTACTATATGGAGCATGATAATCAGCACATGACGCTCAAAAACAATTCTCTCTCTTTTGCTACTGAACGAAATGGGCATGACCAATTTCAACCCTTTAGAGTTGGTGTTCATTGGTGTCTTTGTTGGTAATATATCAACATATCATTTTTAGTGACTGCATTTTTGTGTGTTTGTAAGACTGGTTGGTTCGATAGAGATGGTTACATTTCCAAAATAAAAGTCAGTACTAGATTGCATCGAAAGTGATTACACGTTTTATTTAACCCTATTTTCTATATAGATAATGCACAACAGCCTTGCACGTTCTTGTCAGTTCTCATTTGCAGGTTTCATGCCAAACATTTAGCGTTTCCTAATAAAATACTATTCTTTTATATGTACGTTGTGTGTTTGTACGTTTTTCATTTGTCTTTGTTGAAGTCAAGAAAATATTGAGGTATACATAGTTGTTTATTGTTTGTATGATACGTAAAAAAATGGTGAAGACGCTATTATTCCCGTAAGTGCTATTTATTGTATTACAAACAACTCTTTGGAACAACTAATACACAAACTTTATTTCGGTGAGTGTTAGCATTTAGACTATTCACAAAGATATTGAAAGTTTTACAACTTTTTTTCTATAATAAGCAATTCGAACACAATAGTTTTTAATTAAATTTTGAATTATTTGGTAAAAGTAATACAAAACCATTTTAAGCGCATCTAATTATATTTAGAATATGTAACTAAAAATTGAAATGAACACGATTAACTACTTGCACCAAATTTTAAATTATCGCTTAACACATGCGTATATCGGTAAGCGCTACGAGAGCCTATCAGACATATTATGTTTGTGCTTTTCTAATATGGCTTCACTTATGACTAAGCTATCAGCATATGTGTGTATCTAATATTAATATGTATGGAAAATTACATCATCTATTTTTCAATAGTATAATGTAATTATATATTTCCAGTCGGTAGTGTAGATAACTATAGTTGTACATGTATATTTCCATACTATCATATCTACATAATATGTATTTTGCTAATGATATTGGATAAGTAAATAAGTAAACCAATAGCTCTGGACATTACATATGTCTAATAGGCTATATTTGGTTCACATTAATAATTACATGATGTATTTATCGTTTCGATTTCTATTTTGCGTCTTTGTATGTTAAGTATAAATTGTAAGTAGATTTGTTTGGATTTGGATGACATATATATGTTTGTCCCTGTGCCGTTTTGTCCCATTTACATTATTTTAATTTGTTATTTTAATCCTATGACTAATACAATCATATTGTAATTAAGATCACATAAACAAAAAAAAAAAAAAACAATATGTTTAATTCTGAGGAAGGTATAACTTAATTGCCGAAACGTTCATAAACAGATAGAATTTAATTAAGAACCCTTATTTCCAGACATATCTGCTTACAATTCTAAGAAGATAGGCTAAAGGAAAAACCATCACATATACAGTTAAATATAAATTATTACACAATAACACTAGACAACATCCTGCAACACGCATACACTGATAACTTCAAACATGTTGCTGCTTATTTTAACCATACGCCCTGCAATAATTTAAACCATTCATTGGTTGTATCGATGTACTTATACATATTTGAAACTATAAAAAACCTTGAAGTGACATTTTCATTTATCTCAGTGTTTCATCTTTGGCCACCTAAGTTAACATGGACCTAATTACGACACTATACAGCTGCAAGTAATTTTCGGGAAGTGTCCCCAAACTTTACTCAAGAAGCATTGAAGCGCTGTAACAAATATTGATTCAAGCAAAATTAATTTAATTAATTAATTAGTAATAAAAATTTAATTAATTAAATTAGAATATTACATTTAAATACACACATAAGCTCCCAGTGAAAATTCTGTAGCTCCTAATTTTCAATGAAATTATGATTAAGCTTAGTTATTTTTTCACAATCATTGGCAAGTATCTAGGTATGTAACTTTACCCCAAAAGTAGGAATTTCGGACCCAAAGAATATAGTGCACCAGATGTCGAAAATGAGAGTTATAGCGGTAACCACTATCCAAGGTAAATAAAATACGAGTGCCCATATCCCTCTCTATTAAAACAACATGCTCCAGCTGAAATGTGAGATTACTATAAATACCTACAGTACAACTGAAATTATAAATAAAGGTACTAACTCAATAATCCTACTGATGTTACGATCCAGAGAGCATCTAAGATAAAATACACAAATATAAATGAATCTAATTCTCGAACAATCCATCCGTCCGATAATATTTTAGTAACGTTTGGAGAATAAGCGTGCGTCTCATTATCACATGGTGTATCACCTAAGAAAAAAAAGATTAGATGTAATTAGCATAAAAGCAAAAAGTTAATTATATATATGAAGATGTTATCGCAACAACATAAAATTCATGGCACAATGATTGCAATAAAATACACAAACTGGATAAAAAATATCTTGATAGAATTGTGTAAAAATAATGTGTACTTATAAAGAAATATATGCTCAGCTTTTATTGTCGTTAGCAAAGCAACAACAATAATATTAGTACTCTATATAAAACAGGTTATACAAAAAACGATTATACGAAAAATTTTGTACAAAGCATCCTTATAGGTGAAAAGTTGCAAGCTGAGGATTCTGGGCTACTGGAAAGTGGGAAGGACTTAGCTGCAGGCGTTGCTACGCACGAAGCTGCAGCACAGATTTATTAACGTTCGCCGAATTGTCATAAATCAGCCGAAATAGAATTCATTTTCTCCGCTATCGATGGTCTGAATAATACATTGATAACCAACTATCTAAGCGAGTTATTGTAAACACGATTTGTAAAAGTAATATTAAATCAAACATAGGACAATACTCATTTGATACTAAAATCTATTCACGCTTCCTTATACCTATCAGTAAGACTTATTTTTATATCAAAGCATCAGATAATGTAACCCATAACTTACAGTGACAGAACTCATAAACAATATCAAAAGAAAAAAAAACAATGAAAAAGAGTTTTAAAAGTCAATAATCAAATCAAATAACAAACATAGATTCTAGAAAACCTAATAATAGTAAATAAAGTACCTATTCGTTGATAAATAGTATATTATTGAAAAAATATTCATGTTCAGGATATTTATTAATCATTAATTCCTAAAATTCCATGCAACGGTGATAATCGTCTGGTAAAAATTCTTATGTAAAACGTTTAAAACAGTTGCACTAATATAGCAATTTGTCCAGATGTCATACTACTAGATGTTATACTATAGGATTTTGTTTCACTAATCCACAAACTTATTCCGATATCGCTGACATTTTTCACTGGCACATTATTATGTTTGTTATTTATTAATGTAAACATTGTTTGCAAACATCGGACGGTATTACGAACCATAGTCGCGCTAGGAATTGATCTTTTGGGATAATTTACTGCAAATAAATCGCGTGTAACTTCTGCTGAATTGCCACCGTAAAATTGTTTTACAATAAATAGTTTTTGCTCGAGCGTATAATATTCCATTTTTAGTAAAATTACTGACCGGGATCAAAACCTACTAACCGTTATAAAATTTGAGTAGCCCACCCTAATACCCAGCAACGCCTTACTAAGAAATGAGCGAAAAGAATACATTAATTTATCCGATCTATGAATGTGCAACTTTAAACCGGATATACTATAATTAACTACTTGACATGAGTATTAGAAAGAAATGAAATTAAATTTATTATTTTGTAACCTTACTGAATAGTATAAACAAGTAACGGTGTTGATGATGTTCCTTTCCTATTTTGCAATTTCTCCACCATTGTATGTACATAAGTCCATATACGTGTACGAATGACTGCACCTACAAAATAAATACAGACAAATTATTTTACCAAAAAGGGTTTTTTCCTAATTAACACAAAAATCTTAAAGAAATAACTGGCACAGTACTAAAATATTAATATTTCTATAAAAAAACTTCAAACATTTTAATTTATCTAGCTTTAACTAGCCAATTGAGTAATCGAGTAATTGGAGGTAATCGCTTTGTTGAACGTGAAGAAGCTCAAACATTGCCGTCTACATATTCAGGCCCAGGACATTGAGTGGAAAATACCCCGAGAACACCGGCCGCCACAGTGGATGCCCATAACCTTTATGCATCAGTTTCCCGAGCGCGCATCGGCACCGTACGATATCTCGACACGATGCCTTCTCTCACCTCATGGCGAAGGCCTGTATATTCAGCTGGCCATGGCTCAAACCATGAAATCATGAGATATTATTTAGGGGGAGGTATTAAAGAAGACACACACGTTGAAACTTCAAAACATACTATATAGCTCCTACTACACAAATTGCGCGAATTTCTTGTGATCACATTAGCATTACCATATACGTTCAATATGTTACAGTTGACTTGCAAAATTCCTTAGTAGACAAACATATAAAGAGACATGGTGTTGGATGTGGACATGACGTCGCGTCGGTACTAACGAACATGCAAATGTACAAGTTCAAGTGCGAGTATTAATACCCATATTTAAGAGCAAAACTTAATTGTTCAATATAAAGTTGCTGCTGTGCGGACTTAGCGATAGTAGTTGTAACTATTCTATTCTGGAAGAGGCTTTAATCCGAGGAAGTGTGATTAGGGTCTAGAAATTAATTTAATTAAGTTCTACAGCTTTAGTTCAATTTCATCTTAACAGGCATCTTAAGTTAGCTTTTATATTTTATTTATATACACTACATAGAAAAACAATAAAAAAACACAATGCGTACAAAAATGCAAGTACTTAGCAATCTTGGAAAAATGGGAAAATACATATTATATACTCTACTATACTATACTATACTATTTATTGACAAAACTACAAGCCTGATAGTATGCACATTGTCAAAAAGACTGTATCACCGATAGGTGTTCTTCCTACAGCCTCGCGGGTTAAATTTATCTTCACTCTTCGTGGTCAGCGTAAGGTACTGCGGCTTGAAAGATTATTGTTATATAGATTTTAGCTGAATTTATTATCAAATTATATAACGCAACGAACGAAATTAAATATTATTTTATTGTTACAAGGAAGAAAAGAGAGGAAAGAAAGGAGACAAACCCAGAAGATAAAGAAGGAAGAAACACAAATGATGCATCATTTATTGATTGATTTTCAGAATTGAAGGGAATCATGAAAGAGATAATTGAATACTTAACTAGAAGTTGTGCCGAAGTAAAAAATGTGATAAAAGAGAACAAACTCGAATGGAGCAGGAAGGAAGAAGAGTAGGAGATGGAAAAAAAAGCGTTTGAATTTTAATAAATGTGACACTACATATTTACCACCCTGTATATATTTTTACGTTGCATCACCTCGAAACACATAAGGTATTAGCCCCCTAATTGATAACAAAAGAATAGTGTACGACACTACATCCCTTTTTAGGATAAAACTTAAAATCTCAGAAGCTGTAATCGTAAAAGTTTTGACAAAATTTGCGATATATCCAAAACTAATTGTCGGAAGTGCCCATATATCATTGCAAAGGTGTTTTAGGCAGCTATAAAATAACTACTAAAAGATATAACAATCCATTTAATATAACATAATATATACTATATATGCACAGAAAATATAATTTTCCCAACTTTGATAGTTTTCGCACTAAATTCCGCCGACACGCTGTGGCCCATCACTGTAGTAGCTTAACTAATGATTTTACGTCAGGCATACCATAAGGCATTTATACCATCAAATGTACTCGTACTACAATGTAGTATAAACAAAATTTTATTTTATGACATCATGTACCTATGGTGATGTAATCGACTTTTTTTTTAATTACGCTAGCTATCTTTGTATGCATAGTGTGGTAAATAATGTCATGCAGTTTTCATTCACATAAAAATATAAAGAGATTTCCTAATGATTTTTTTTAAATATGTCCATGTGTCAGCAATTATACTTAATATTGCGTTTCGGATGCTATTTTTAAGTTCATCTATATTTGGTGAAACTGTAATATAAATTTTGTCTTTTAGATGACTCCTGATCCACAAAAAAAAATCCAGCGAATTCAAGTGTGGCGAACGCGGAGCCAATTGTTGGAACATTTGTACTTATTATTATGCAAGATGTTATCTAATAGCTCTTGGTTAACATATGCATTGTGTGCAGGCAAGTGTTAAAGGCAATTCGTCAAGAAACTCGTTCAGTTCGTAGTAGTAAGAAGCAAAGTATTATATTTTTCGGTGTTTAATGTTCCTCAAAATATGAACTGGTAATGCATGACTGTTGTTATAAATTCCAAAAGGCTAAATCTCCTTTATATATTGATCTTCCCAACTTGCCTAGGCTTTTCTCTGCTCTCATGAAAATGTTTGTTACGATCAAACATTGCATTATTTGAATATCTGTCCACATAATTGTTAAAAGGAAGTTGGGATTTTCTTGACGCTGGTCCTAATACCACTGCGCAAACTGCAGTCTTCTTTGACAATTATTTTTGTTTAAATACTGAGCAAGTTGAATCCATAAGATCAAATATGTATTTATTTTACTGTTAGTATTGTTATTTGTCAATACCTTTTTAAAATATTTAAAAATATAAAATAAAGAAGAATATTTAAAAGTTTACTCTTAATAGGGCAGTTTACTAGTCGCGTAAACGGACCAGATTATATAACAGGTATTGACGTCATAACCGACGTGATCCGGTTAACCGCCGTGACAGGTTAACCACCATGACCGGTTAACTGTCGTGACCGATTAACCTCTTGACCGATACCCTTTTTGTCGGATCGGTTAATCGATAAGGCAGTATTATTGTATATCTATCTATATAAGATGGATAGATAGAGCTTTTATTATGTATGCCAATAGCAATATTGAGGACACATTGTCAATGTTTATAAAGTGCAATCACACAATAAATACGAAACTTAAAATACTACACATTTGACGTTAAAGACATAAATTCCTCAATGGAGAGTAGATGCAGTGCTCAAGAAGCAACGCCCTTAGTCGACTCTTAAATACTCGCAAACCGTTAAGAGATTTTAGATGGCTTGGTAGTAAATTAAATAATTTGATTCCCATCGAAGTAGGGGATCGTCTGATAATTTCCAGTCTATTTAGTGGCTCCTTATATTTCTCTTTTGCTCTTGTGTTATAGTTATAGATGTCAGAACAGTTTAAAAAAGTTGATTTATTATCAAATATATGACAGAGCAACTCCATGATGTACATACTAAGCAAGGGCAGAATAACCAATCTCTGAAAGTGCGAGCGACAGGATTCGTAGCTTTTAATACCCACTATAAACATCTCACAACCTTTTTTGGGCAATAAAAACACCCCGCGATAGTACCGACTAGCCCCAGAGTACTGCCCCATAGATTATTCGCGAATAGACTTCACTATAATAAAAATTTAATAAGTCACTGGAATGCAACACATGTTTTGAATTTCTAATTTGATAACAAGACGTGTTAATCTTTTTGATAGGACATTCACAGTGCGAGCTCCAATTCAAATGTTCATCCAGAGTCATGCCTAAAAATTTAATTGTTGTTTACGCTCTATATGTGAACTGTTGTACATTACATTATTTGTAGTATTTATCAAATAGCGCGAAGTATGAAAATACATATAATTAGTTTTAGTCAAATTAAGACTGAACTTGGAAGTAAACCATCGGGCCAGCGCACTAAGAAGTCTATTTGTTTCAGTCCGTACTTCCACAAGATTCCTGCCGACGACAATGGATTATATAAAAAGGATTGTCGAATAAATAAAACAATGCGTTGATAAACATTAAAAATAAAATTGGTCCTAATATTGAACCCTGCGGAACTCCGATGGTAACAGTAAGATATGATGAATAGATCTTACGCACGCAGTTACTACTCTTGAAGGATATTTTAACAAATTGGACCCTATCAGCAAGATACGAAACGAAGCATTCCGATACCACACCACGGACCGCATACCTATCCAATTTGTCAATAAAGTGTTCATGATTGACACAATCGAAGGCTCTAGAAAGGTCATAAAAACTCCTGTTGGTAGCAGGCCATCATTCAGCGCCTCCACCACACTATTTATGAAGGAATGTACAGCAGTGATCGTAGAACGGTGTTCTCTAAAACCATGCTGTCTATCGGTGATGATGTTATTTGTCCTAAGTGACTTATTTGGGCGATAGTTAGATTTCTCTTATTCTAAACCCTTATCTTGCCCAACGGTGGAGCTCCCTTCGTGAGTACAAGAAAACAAATCACGTACCATAGAGATATGACAGACGTCAGAGATAACACTAAGATATACATCAGAAACAACACCCGGAAAGTTAACAAAAACATTGTCAAGCACTGCATCACACCACGTAGGAACATCTACTATGCTAAGTATACTAAAAATTGTGAAGAGAGACAGCAAGTATTTACATCTTCCATCGGGTTTCTCGAAGTGTACATTGAATTTTGATTTTTTTACCGATTTTCTGAAACCCCAATTGCTTTCTTTTTAATACGAATTGTTATAACTAGCTCTAAGACAGTGTATCACAAACACATTTCCATTCCAATATTTAAATAGCTACTTGTTAGTGATAAGTAGTTTGAAACACAACTTATTGATTGAAACAAAATCCATACGTTATAAATATACTCGACACCTCGCAAATAACTAAAAATGTATTCTGTTAATAATCCATGAGTACCTTACCCAACAATGCGAGCAGGTAAAATACTTACTCGTAAGTAATCATTTATGTAGGATACAATAATTGTCTGTGGTACTATTTGTTGATTGTCACTTAGTGGCATGATTTTCCTATAACGTAATTTATATCCCTATGCTATCGCATTTATTTTCATTGTGTAAAAAGTCTATTCAAATTCGTTTATGCCTAAATTATTTACTTTGCATTTTCATGTCTTGTCAGTTAAACAGTTATTGATGGAATGCCATGTAATATTTATAGTAGATATATTCCATACATTTCAAAAATATTCCTCAACACAGTCATAAAATTGATAAAAAAAAAATAACTGGAAAGAATAAGGTATAGTTACGCCGTTTCTTCATTTAACTAAAAAAATTGAGCAAGTATTTTTGAAACAGCGTAAAGTTCTTACGCTGTTTCAAAAACTAATGTTTTTTTTTTTGTGTATACAACGAGAAAGTAACATCCATCCATTCTCTCTTTCTAAACGACCTGTATATTAATAGACGAGCCATATATTTCGACACGTCAAATATAACTTGCACGATGCCGTACTTATTCAGGCAAATCTCTAAGATGTCTAGAATGTACGATGTATTTAATTCAAGTTTTAATTGAATTCATTTTTGTACAAACACAGACATTGTGATTTGGAGCACTATCGGCAATTAATATAATCACCGGTTAACCTTCGCGACGGGTTAACCGTCGTGACCGATCAACCGACGTGTATTACCATAACCGGTTAACCGGTTATCCGGCTAAATGCACAGCACTAGCTTATACCTCCTCAAAGACATTATAATTCTCAGCAATTTCTCGAAGAGAAATTTCTGGAGGTTCCTCAACCGTGAGTAAAATGTCAAGCACAAGATCTTGATTTCGCACATTACGACATTACGAAAAAATATACTTGAAATCTACGTCAAAAAGTTAGGAAGCCGACACTCACTACAGTCACAAATCTGGCAAATGTTTGGTGTAAATAAGTAACAAGGATTGCTTTAAATGAAACACTGAGCTCTGTGTGATACGGTTAGCGATGTTTCATAGCTTCTCCACAATTTCATTAAGAAACCTATAAATTTTTATGCGGAACGAAAATTATCATAGCATTATTTACCACAATACACACAACAAAAGCTAGTGTAATTCAAAAAAAAAACAATCACGTCACCACAGCTACATGACGTCATAAAATAAAATTTTGTTTACAGAAAATTATAGTATATCTTATTTGATGGTATATGTATATACCGACGTAAAATCAGAAGTCAAGCTACTACAACGATGGGCCCTTTTTATCGAACAATCTATATATTTATCATTCGACAATAAACATGATATAATGATGTCGTATACATTTATAGTACCCAAAAAAAATATACGCATATACCCTTTTAAATTTGTGCCAAATATTAAATACATGCTTAACATATGTTAAACGTAGGTACTCACCACTGTCCAAGTAGCAATGAAAATAGTGAGATATACATGATTACAACGTGTTTTCAATATCCTGAACATGCCTTGTTACACATATTATCCGTGAATAGACAAATAGCTAATTTTAAACATAATGCTTGATTTAAACTGTATGACATACTGTTTCTGACTGTCCATCGTGATAATCACCGCTAAATCAACTGATTAGATATGATCCTAAATTTGGATTACAATATTGTATGTACATACGTACATATAGATATATTTGCTTACGTTTTTTTTTCTTTCAAACGGTTTCGCATATTTGTATTTTTACAAGGAAAAAAATAACCTTTTATCTTTGCGTCTTAACAGTAGATAACAATAAACAATGTATTCTATGAACTATGCGCTATTTGTTACAAGTAGGTGGAAGATAAATCTCTATTTATCCAGAAATAAATTACGGTGTTAATTTATTTCGCAGAATTTTATGTAGTTGTTAATATATTGTTACAAAGTTTTGTTAAATTAAATTAATTAGTGGTCTTAAAATTCGCGAAATAACAGCATACAACGTATTTTGCCATATAAAAGCCAATTTGTATTATAACTTATACTTATTTATACTATAATCAGTCAGCTTAATAAAAATTATATTTGAAAATAACGACTCGCAAATGTAAGTTCACAAGAAAATAGACAGTACAGCAGTTGCTAGTTTTTTTTTTATTATTATTATTAAGTTCAGAGAATGACATTTCAAGTTCTTATTTCCTATTCAGCGTCCTTCTTAATTGTTTCCAATAAACGACCACTTTCAAATACTTCCAAGTCTTTTCTTAAATCAGTAAATTTTTGTTTCCATAAGGCACAAGATTGAAAATCAATTAATGGCATTTCTAAGTCTTCGAAGTTAAGCCATTCAAAAACTTTGAAGAAAGCCATTGCTTAATGCCTGAATTACTAGAGAAAATTCCTGTGTTATTTTAACTCGATCTGGTTTTCATGAGTTTTTAAATCTAAGAGGAGTTTTTTTATATTTGAGAAATACTTAAATGCGTTAGAATAAACATTACGTTTGAAAACTTGTAATATAATTGAAGGACTTATTGTAGTAACGCACAAACAAAAGGAAATGAGTGATCAAGCTTTGAAGTTTTAGAAAAATGCATAAAATTGACTATCATTCTATTTAAAATTAAAGTATTTTTGGTAAGACTTATCATATTTTTGCAATAAGCCCTTCAGTTGCAAGTGTTTCTATTAAATCAAACATAGCAATAATTGTCTTGAATGAAGTAACAGATTTTTCGAGCTGCTAGGTCATGGTTTAATGAAATTACTTCCGCGCGTTTCGTACGCATCCATTAAACGGTAGCCTAACCGCCCGAAATATGTTGCTTCATTTATAACCGGCAATTAAATAACCGCGCCTCGCGCCTCGTTTGGACAGTTCACGAGCCGTTTTATTATCGGTCAAACAACTGTTTGAGGATAAAATTTCAATACTATCAAAAGGTAGCAATTTTACGGTTAGTCCAAGAATCCTGCCAATGGAAGACATTATATTAATTGAATCTGGAATAAGAGGTTGAAATATTGTATGTTGCAGAGAGATCTGAGGCGAGGCTTCGAGGATACTGCAACGTGCTACACCAACCAAAACCAAAATCACTTATCGGTAAAGGCTATGGATAAAACAACTTAGAAACGACACTGGCATCATCGTGTTACCAGCGGACAAAACCTTTTGAATTCCATTGAATGTGTACAAAAAATACAGACTCTATTAGACCCATTGAGCTACAAAAAACTTTCAAAGGATCCTACGTACCAAATACTTCGAAAAACTATTCAATTGACTAAGAATATGTTGATCTCTTCTGAGGATGGTGTGCGAATAACAAAATCTGAAGCGTTGCTCACTCGGTTTTATGGGTTACCGACGACACATAAACCGGATATTCTACCACGACCTATTGTTATTCGCCTGCATTAACACTTTTAGCCTTAATTAGTGGAAAAGAAATACATTGAATTTTTATTATTGTTATCAATATCACTAGATTTAGCAGTGGTGAAACAGTGAGCAGTCTTAATTTTTATAATTTTATTAGTGTTAAACACATAAACACTAATAAAATACTTTTCATTCTCAATTAATATTCTTATATTTAATTATCGAATAGTTTGATTTCTTATGAAGTTTTTTTACTGCGTTTTTTTTAATCAGTATGCGTGTATTGATTACATAAACATTTTTGTTTCTATTGTAAATATTTAAAATAAAGAAAAAGTTGAGTGGATAATTATTTCAAGTCATTGTTGTATTTAAGCTTAACGTCATTATTAAATAATCAAGGATAGTAATAATAGAAAGTAAAATGTAAAATGTTTCACGCAATAGTAATAGATGAATCTGTTACAATAAAGCAGAATTAAAATACTGAAAGGTTCATTTTATCATATCGGTTGTCCATTTGTTTTAAAATTTTCATCGTTCAGTGGAATTTCAATTCTGTCAAGTGATAAATAGGTTACTGCCAAACAGGCTAGAAGTAATTACTAATAACGGCTATCGGGCCTCTCATTAATTGACTTACAATTTATGTTTATTTAATTTCTAGATTTCGAAAAAAAAGTTATTTTATCTAGCATTTATCTAGTACCTTCACAGTTAAGATTTAATTTAGCAATTTAGTCTCCTTTCATGTTCCGATTTTCTTTTTTTCTCCACTTATATTTCTTTACTGTTGTTACTAGTTTCATTCAAATACCAACTTACTATAAAAATATCTCTCTCTTTTACTTCTGTGATGCTCAGCCATCGCCTGCGCAATTGTCATCGTCAAGGTGCTAATTAAAATTTAAAAACGATTTCGCCAAGTTAATAAATTCAAGTCGATGAAATAGCTAAGAGTGGATTCATTTTTCACTATCACACACTATTTTTATATTTAACAAATGCAGAATAAGAAAACATATAGCAAAGCAGTTTTGATAGTATCATGTCTTTAAATATGCTCTGTTTTTTGATAACACGCCTTTAAATTAACTCTGTCAATGCTTGCAGTACGTCAATGGTGTTAATTTATGACAGAAATATATGAAAGTGTCAGTGCGTTGTTGAGCAATTAACATGCGAACATTTATTATTGGAAAGATGTACTACGCTGAATAAAAAAAAATGTAATCCTCTCACAAGAAAATTAGGAATCCGGTTATTTGTTTATATTCCGTAGATTAATTAAACATATCGCACTAAGTCGCTAATATAGTGATGTAGAATACAAATCAATGTATTGCCTCTTTTATTGTTAGTAAACATTAGAAAAACCTTAAATAGACTAGCCCTTACTTATGAAATAAACAACCACCAACAGAAAAACGCATCAATGGAACAATGGAAATCTTGTCCATCAAATACATTCCCTATTTACTACTTTTTGGGATGGAATACAGCTATGAAAAATAGTTTGTTAAAACTTTTAATATAAAAGTATTGTTATTCCAACAATATGACACTGATATTCCAAAAATTAATTTTATTTAGTGTTAATACAAACTTCTTAATAAAAAAAATATGAAAACCTGTTTTCTCAGTGATGTTGACAGCAAATAGAAATGTTTCTCTTAAATTCTCGATAAGTTCTTCCAGCTACTTTTTTGATGTTCCCCATTCTCCATGAATAATAATAATAATAAGTGGTTTATTGACAACAGAGAATACATTTTCAAAACATAACAAAATGTTGTAAGGACAACTCCTAATAATATATGCAAGAGACATATAGAAAAGAAATAGACAAAGTAATAGGGAATAAATATATCCGGAGTAAAATTAAGTGCTTCAATATTAAACTGCACAATAATATGTACTATTTTCAGCACTAAACATCTAAAACACAATGATTACAATAATATTATTTACTGACAGCAATAATTTATTGTAATCTCAAAGTCATAGCCTACCAGGTAAGATATTTCTGCCATTTGAGAGCGTTAATAAATAAAACAAATTATTAAATATTAAAAATGCTACAACAAATCGTTGTAGAATTTAGATCTACATCCAACAATACAAAAATGTACGGGATGTTCTATTAAAAAAAAATAAGTTTTCCAACTTTCCAAATTCTTGGATATATCACTATTTTCAGTCACTCTGTACACTGACCTTATTTGTTAATAAGTGCGGTGGTCGGAGAAGATATTACATTTAATTATTTCTATTTATGCACCGGAACCGGCATATAATTTGCTTGCGGGTTTAAAATATAGTAAATAATTATTACTTTTATTTATTTTATAATTATTTCAACACTTTAGTTCCTAGTCAATTATATAATATATACAAGTGTCCCACCGACCTGAGTCATTAGAATTGTTCGAACTTCTAGTAGAAATTTGGCTTTGAAACTTGCAGAGTAGTCATGGTCGACTATGAGCTATTTAAAGAAAATATTTTCAATCTTATAGCACTTTTGGTATACGGGTGTCGATATAAACTTTCTTATTTTACATGGAATGGTGCAATTTCTATGGGTCAAGTGTATTGCTCGGCATCATTTGTGTTGAGTTTGTATTAATGTTTCCTATTCCTAAAGCTAATCGTTTTTGAGATATTTGCGATTTTGTCAAAAATTTAACGTTTGCACTCTTTCCAATAAAATTAAATATCTCGTAGGCTATTACATATTAAGATATTCTACTTATGTGGATGCAAGTACACGGTCATAGGTATTGATTGCGACAAAGGTAACTACAATATCCTATAAAGGTGTTCAGAAACTCATGTCCAAGTGTATATCTTAGTAAAAACTTTTTTTTCAAATGCAACGTGGTATTTTTTTTTTCAGTGCAGAATTGCATGCAGCAGCGCAAGATTCTATATCGATTAGTAATGAGGTGTAGTGTACCCATTTTTATTAGCTTTTGAAATATTCACACTTATTTCATGAAACCGACAGAAATATATCAAGGTTCCTACCATTAAGCCTCGGAACACTGAGATAACGCATCATTTTGAAACATGCTATCAATACATAATATAAACATATTTATTAATAACAGTCTTCTTTTGCCCTCTTCCGAGGTTAAATTTTTGGAGGTTGTTGTGGTTGCCGGCTTGGGATGAGCCGGGAACGTGCATAAGCTGGCTAGGAGCTTATCATCATCTTGCTATGAGTCATAAGGCAGAATCTTGGTGAGCATATTTGAAGAACAGTATACTTTGCTCTGTTTGAGTCACGCATGAGGTATTGTCTTCCTTGCTGGGGTTTCACCACTACCACGAACTTATTAGATGTTTTCAAATTGCAAAAGCGGGCAGTGCGCGTAGTCGGTGGGATGGACGGCAGAGCCCACTGTCGGACCTTGTTTATTTCGCTTAAAATTCTAACTTTATACTCTTTAATTATCTATGAGGCATTGAGTATTGTGTATAAACATAGAAGTAGTCATACTTATCGGTTGGACATTGATTCTTATAATATTAGTACGTGCAATAATATTAATCTGTCAAAGACAGACATTACTTTTTGTGAAAATTCCCATTACTGCATGGGTTACTATTTCTTCAATAAGCTTCCTTCCTTCATAATAGATTCTTCCAATTTAAAAACTTTTCGCCATAAACAGAAGGCTGTATTGCCGGAGCAAGCATTTTACTCATTTGACAAATTTATTAATTATAAATTTTGAGTCGTTCCCTCGTTGTGAACGATATTTGTGAAGTTATTTGTTTATGTGTATCTTTTATGTATGTATTTTTTATTTAATTGATATAATATGATCATTATTATTATTTAGTTAGTATATGTAGGTACTTAATGTAAATGTCAAACAACTATATGTGTAATGGCAATATATACAATATGCAATATAAATGTTACGGCAAAAATAATATTCCCCATCAATCACCACCACTGTTACCCCATCTTGTGTAGCAAAATTGGATCTTCTTTTGTTATAAATATGCTAGATTAAGGAAGGCGTAGCGATAATAAAAAACTGTTTGCAGAAAATAAAAAATTGTAGGTTTTTTCCTCTTATTAACCACTGTGCATCGGCGTCGGTTCGAAAATAGATCAGGGTATGAGCGCAGAAATATTTTATCGCCGTGAAAGAGCTGAAAAATACTACGCCTTTGTAAGCAGTTCTATTGGAGCAATATTATTGCAAAACATGCGAAAGAGTATATTTCTCCTAAGCATAAACTTGATTGTAAAACTTTCAAATTAATAATTGTGTCTGCCTTTTCAGGTCCAGAAAACACTTACACAAAATCCAAAGCCCAGGATCAAGTACGTGATCTTCGGGAGGGCGATTTTTTCATGGAAACGCTGACAAAGCTCACATTCAATAAGATTTCGAACTACCTTTTTTTTGTTATGAGAGCTATCTGACATGAAGCCTCCAGAAACTGAGCTACCTTAAGAACATGAGTTCATTTTATGAATCATGAGGTACCGTCCATTCTTCAAAATATATGCTAAGGATCACAGTAGAATAAGGAACGAGTCATCAAATCAGGTAGATATTTCAAGAAAATATTGCCGATTTGATAAATAAACTTTCACAATATGGAGTATCTATAAAATAACTAACGTTTTGACAAAGGACGCTTCACACGTATCTACAAATGCTCTTAAGATTCATCAGCAACACTTGTATTCTATCCACTGGTACACCCAAAGAAAAAAAACTCGTCCAGTTTGAGTGAGAGAGAAGACAGTGAGCTATACTTCTCACCATTGCCATTGTTTTTTTTTCTCTCATTTGAACTAGGCGGTTTGCTATTTCTTTGAGTGTACTACTCTGCCGCTTACTAATCGTCTAGGTTTACTTTTGCCTCATTGTACAGACTACTGCATACATCCAAATGCGGTATAGATAGATTAAACAAAGAACTTGAAATATTTTTTAGCTGAAACGCATTTGCATGTTACAATGTTCAAGGCTATAATCGTCATCGTCATCGAATGGTACACAAACGTGTTACATATATATTTGTTAGCCTTCCTGTAAAATTGTAACAGTAATTGCAATGGTAAAGTCTAAAAAACTATAGTTAACAATATCTCGATAATTGAATTTTGTTTTGCTACTACTTTAAATATTCTGTACAGATATTGTTAATAAAGTAGTTAATGGTACTGAGATCGAGAATCGAATACCTAAATATTTATAATTATTACCGATATTTTTATCGCTGTTATTATTAAATTTTCATAGCAGCGCATCTTTTATCACGTGGCCGAGATCTATAACCACACTTACTATCCACTGATTTTGATGTTACGGATTCGGTTAACATACTTTCGCTTTCCACTTGGTCGTCGTAAAAGGCTATTATTGCGGTTATAACCAGTACTTGAAATTTGAAAATTATTTATTATTCCCAGTAAATAAGAGCGGAAAGCGGGAAATAGTCATAATTACCAATGTGTTTTACGTTTTTTTATTATTTATACGGTATATATGTGCTCCAATGTTTTTTTTTATTCATAGGATAACTTTCAAACTTATAATAATTAAAGGCTTTAACGTTAATAAATTATTTTAGAAAGTCCCACAATTAAAAGAGAACGTAGGTATACTTGCAAAACACATTGCACTCGTGGAAAGCGTTTCAAAATAGATGATACATTTATAAAAAATGATTATAAGTTTGTACATATGTAATATTATAGACGCCACAAATATACGTACATAAAATCTCACTATAAAGCCAGATACGCTAATAAAATTAATGCTCAATGTTAGCATATTCTTAATTAAACGAAAATGCGAGAGAACGTAGTAATCTATCAAATATCTATCATTTGTCCCTGTTACTTATGTAAAAAAGCTTAACAATGCAGAAAATTTTACATTGTGCTTACAAATTCATTCATTCTCATAATGACTAGATAATGACTATAGTTCACATATTACTTTTTGCTTTAATTATTCCTGCTTTTAGGATAAAAAAATATGTATTTCATTTAAGATAATATGTAAATGCATTAATATTATTATACTTGGGTATATTACCACCATCTCAGGTAATTAAATCTAAATATTATTGTTTACTACTTATTTCTCGAAATTTTTTATCCAATAAAAAGTCTATCACATATATACTATCTTTCTCGAATTAAATGCGAATATAATCAAGAATAAATTTTTGATTATTTATGCAACCGATGATAGAGTAGACTTATGTGTTATATTAATTAAAAATCATTGGGGAACAATTCTGAATGACATATCGCTAGGTACAAGGTTTGTTCGAACATGCAGTTCGCGAACGGTTCACGATCATGTGAACCAATCAGACAACGCATTCCAGTTCGCGAGAACTCCAATCTGTTCTCTGATTGGTTCACGTGATCACAAACCATTTGCGAACTGCATGTTCGAACAGCCCTATAAAATACTTGTAGTTTCGGTTGCATAAGCGATCAAAGATTTGTAGAGCTTAGATTAGATTCGCATTTAATTTGAGAAAGATGTTACATACATACCTACAAGGCTAATATATATTACTATGATTTCTTAGAAAGAATTGCTCCGCTAATATTTTATTAAATAATAAATATAAACCTTTATTCTTAACTAAAAAGTAAAGAATGTAACAAAAATAGAAGACGTAACACAAGGATGTCTAAGAGTACCAATGAAGGGGAAAAACAAAAAGTTTGGGAGGAATACGATAAAGTAAAAAGGGAATTACGTAAACTTATACAAAAATCAAAAAAAAGAAACAGTGGACGAGTGTATGCAACGAATTAAATAAGGATGTCTGGGGAAATGGATATAAAATAACTATAAAAGGAATAAGGAATTTATCACCATACGGGCTCCCAGTAAGAGAACGAAGAGAGGTGGTCAGGCAACTCTTTCCTGACCCTACTATAGATAAACAAGTCCTACAAAGAAAAGTAGATGCCGTGGCGGACAGAAATAAGGTGTGCAATAGAAAAAATGAAGGTAGGCAAAGCCCCAGGTTTGGACGGGATTCCTCCATCGGCCGTAAAAGAAGCAGAAAAATTAGATGAAGGCTGGCTTCTAGAAGTGCAAAATCAACTTCTAAGAACACAAACGTTCCCAGAAGAATGGAAAGTGGCAAACATTATATTAATACCAAAAGAGAATAGGTCAGGGAAGAAAAGTACTTATAGGCCAATCTGTCTGCTCAATACACTTAGCAAGTTGTGCGAGACCCTTATAAGGGAAAGACTGGAGCAGGAAATAGAAACTATAGACTAAAGGTTTCGCCAAGCATCAGTATGAATTCCGGAGAGGGAGGTCCACCCTGCAAGCAATGGAAGAAGTGGCAAAGGTGTACAACAAACAAGGATAGGATTGGAACGCGCTAGTCACCCTGGATGTTAAAAACGCATTTAATACGGCAAATTGGAACATTATCCTCAATAGACTAGAGAGCAGAGAGATCTCCAAATATCTGGTCAACATCGTTGCAGAGTATCTCAAGGGCAGATATGTGTAAATAGCAAAAGGGGAGAGAAGGGAGGTAAAAGCAGGCGTGTCGCAGGGCTCAGTGTTAGGTCCTACTCTGTGGAACGTCTTGTATGACGAAGTTCTCCGAATGGAACTACAGGGACGAGCTAATATTATCGGGTTCGCGGATGATATAGCGTTAATTACCACAGTCACCGATAAAAGTATCCTAGTTCATAATACCAACGAGAATCTGAAGAGAATAGATTAGTGGATGAAGAGAAATGAACTCCTGTTGGCACCAGAAAGAGCTGAAGCCCTAATTATTACCCGCAGAAGAGAAATAGAAGGCCTAAAACTAAAATAAACGAGGTGGAGATAGTCCCTAAGAAGACCGTTAAATATCTGAGAGTCTGGTTTGACACAAGCTAGCTACAAGGACATACTGAAAAAGTTACGGGTAAGGCTGAAAATAGAATAGGAAAGCTAATACGTTTAATGCCCAACATCGGAGGACCAAGTAGTAAGAATGGAGAAAACACAAAGAAAAGTCCTAATTAGAGTGGCTTCAGTCTATAAAACGGTTTCTACAGCAGCACTCCAAGTCATTGCAGGGTCCCCATCTATTGATTTGATGGCACTGGAAAGAAAGAAAGCATACAAAGGGGGAAACAAAGCACAAGCAGCGACGGCCAAAGCCTGTACTCTGAAAGCGTGGCAAGAAAGGTGGACTAATACTCCAAAAGGTGAATGGACTAGCAGGCTCATACCACACCTGAACAGGTGGATAGAATGTATCTACCGATATCTAGAGTTTTACCTAACCCAAGCCCTCACTGGTCATGGTTATTTCAAAACATGCACAAAGATAATAGGGAAGACGACGAATCTGCGTATTGCGGAGAAGTAGATACCTCGGAGCATGCCATTCTGATCTGCAAAAATTGGAAAGCGATCAAACAGGATGTGAACAACAAAGTAAATGCAGAACTAACAGCTACAAACCTGATCGATAATATGGTGCAATCGCGGGAAAAGTGGGAAGTAATACACGAAATGATTTAAGTGAGACGTAGGGAGATGAGGCAAAGATGTCAAGGAAACACCGAATGACAGACAAGGATAATTAGCCACTATAGGTGCATTTATGATGGTTCCGTGAGTGCTCGGGGGAAATGCTATTTCCAAATGCTAAATCATGCTCCTCAAGATACCAAGCTCTATTTACTAAAAATTCAGTTTAAACTGTTATAAAGTCTTTAACCTCACAATTAAAAAACAATAGAAATTATTTATTTACACACAAATTTAAACATATATTAATCCATACAAAATACAAGAATCGAAGTTGTTAACATACATTCAAAGATATAAAGCAATTAAATAAGAATCCCTCGCAGCGACAAACTAAATATGTTGAAGAAAAAGGGTGTGTACAAACTCGAATACCCGCATTCAGGAAAAGAGCCTTCTTGTAAGCATTCGTATCATGGTATTCGAACAACAAACGGTCGCAATCTATGAGAAAAGGGTAGATAATTTCTGACAATAATGAATAATTACTTTTTTTCTATATACTTCTAGCCCAGTAATAAACTCAGCAATTCACATTGAAATTATATTTAATTTTCAAACTACAATAGCATCTTTTACTACAGTTAACGTGTTTTTTTTAATTGTTTGAAAACCACATTGGTGAAACGTCAGAATAAAAAAATAAAAAAGCTCGATTTTTATTACCTAAAATTTTGCCATTACCAAGAACACAAAAAGGAACAAAGTTGTATATGTATTCATTATGATATTTGTAACTTAATTAAGTAGAGTTTTCTGAAGTCCTTGAAACGTATATGAAAACACTTAAGAGTGCCTGACCACCCGGTATAGCAAATAAACTAATTTATTCAACATTGTCTAGAATTATCTATTCTTGGGAAGTAATACATACTTCTATTTGACAAGTATATATAGGAATAAAACTTGGTAAAAGTGACGTAATATTAAAAAAATTCGGAGAAGGTAATAGACGTCGTGATTAGCGTCTCTTTTTCTGTAGACAAATAATGTTAGCAGCTTATTATCATGGTCTTAAGTAAATACGTCATATGATAACATTAAATTAACTGTTGATTTGCAATACGTATAAAACAGGCACTTTCAACGTAAAAGAATCAGTCGTGAAACTGCGATTCGCCAAATTTTCAAAATGGCTGGTGTGAGTAATTTCAAAGAGAAGAATCTTTTGCATATATCTGCAACTTGTGACATTTTCTTTTGTTTAGGTGTGGAGATCATTGGTTTTTCTCACCATATATTTAGGATATACAATAAATATGTGCCATTCATTACCAGTCGCCACCGAAGAGATAACGACTGAAGCAATAGATGATTTACCTGAAAATAACGGAACCGCCAGGGATTTGTAAGCGTTTGGGATGACTACTCTACTAATTAAACCCTACAACTTAATTTATTTCAGATATGTTATTAAAACTATCGTATATGAGGTTGGGATTCTTACTGACGCAAGCAACGCAACAGATAATCAAACTGACACGTAAGTTCCTGCTGGGTGTGACATGTTTGTGCAAAAGCATGGCATACCGATGCATATACACATAAAATAAAATCATACTTTCGCACCGTAAATCTAAATTGTTTGCCTAAATTAAAATGAAGAAAATTAACAAAGAATTCAGCATGTATTTCGACTTTATCCTCAAGACAGCTTCAAACTTATAAACGCATTTTTTTTAGAAATGTGCAACTCATAAAAAAAAATAATAAACGGATGTAATTTTTAATATTGGTAGTAGTCCGTTAACTCTAAAGATTAAGATACCTATTGCAAACTCTTATTTCTTTGTCTGCAGAACGAGTTTTAATATTAAAATACATATGAATGACCCAAATTAGGTAGTGTCATAGTGATTAACTCACGTGATTATACGAAACGTTAGTATTTTTCCAAAGTTTAATAAACTCTTTAATAAAGAGCAATTAATTTTGAGTATATAGCACTCATATACGACTAAAGAACATGATTATTGATTTCTGTCAAGAATTTATTAAAAAAAAGAACAAATAGGTCCTTAGAAAATATAGCAAGTAATAATTGAACTTTCTTTTGAATCTTTAATCACTATTATTTTTTACTACGTAATGTATTGAGTGTCCCAGTCCATAGGTTCCTACCCATAACTTTTTTATTTATAGATATTTTTAATAACATTTGAAATGTGTTCCTTATTATATATTTTGTTAAATATTTAACCTGTTATAATTTTTTATCACTTACTGGTTTTACTAGAAGTATGATCAAGCTTAAAATTTTTAATGAAACTCCTTGCGCATTTTGACATATTCGGATTCTACACTGAAAAAAAAAAGCGGTTTGTTAGGATAAAACAATTTCAACAAAATTTGATCATGAAAAACGTAGTTAATTCAACAAAGTATTGCGTTATTTAAAGGGTTAAGTGAACAAATAACATATAATCGTATATTTGTTTGCCCATATTTAACTCTACTATTTAGTTACCTTAAAATTTGGTAATATCAAACAAATCGATTTTTCAGTGTACCTACATGATTTTTTCGAAAACATTTAACTTCTTAGTTTCCATTCGCTTGGTGACCGAAAATTTTTATTTTCCAATCTAGAGTGCCGCCCGCGAATACACTAAAAATTAATCATTAACATTAAAATATAGGAATACCCAGTAGTGTCATTCTTGCCCAGGTAAACATCTGCATTTTATTTTGTAGCTTATGAATTATGTTACATGCATTGGTGGTAAAAAAACATTTGCATTTATTATTTGTGTTCTATGATTTCAAATTCAGAATTTTTGTTTTTATTTGTGTTTTCGAGGATTTTTTTTAGTTTAAGAATGCTAGACTGTACCTTCGTTTATATAAAAGTGGTTTTAATTTTATTCTTTATGCACATGCATATGCATTTTTAAAATCTCGCGCATAATGCACAAAACAAAATAATAAAAGGTAACTAAGAACTTTCCCGAAAATTTGTTTGTAAAAACGTTAATGGCGTTACTTGGTTTTCTTATAAGTACCTACTTTGATTAACATGACGCCAAGAAATTACAAATGTTACGATCTTTAGTTTTATACGCCTACTGCTAGGATACTAGGACCTAACAGAGTGCACTTTGACAGTTTTTTTTTTTTATAAAAACTTATAATTAGTTTTACTTTACTTTACTTTGTAATATTTTTTTTATGAAAAAATTATTGACATAAGTATGCTTTGTAGAAGATTATATCGAATCGGCACATACCAAAATATAAAGCATGTTCCACTTAAAAACTGATATTTCCGGTGAAATCGGAAGTAATAAAAGACTATAACATAGGTTAAATGATAGTAAACATCAAATAAATATAATAGTAATATAATAAACATATCTATAAAAAAAACGTTAAGGGCTGGGATTTTTGTCGCTTTTATTAGCTTAACCAGTAAGTAAAATCTCTTGATTTGATAGATACTTCTCATAATTTTGTCAGTTGTTACATAACTGATAGAGCTAATTTAAACTGAAAAGTAGATTTTCAGTGTGACGCTTGCTGTTACAAGAAACTATATCTAAGAGGAATACATAAATTTTGCTAATATTTTTATGCTAAACTACGTAATAAACATTATTTTTACTGAAAATTACATTTTTTCTTTTCGTTTCCTGCAATGAACTAGAAATCACTAAACCAAGTAACCTCAGTACGAGTTTACAAGAGTACTCAGACGATTACTAGTCTCAGACGATTTTCCTTTCGACAATATTTAAGCGCCATTTTTTTTGATTCAATTAGTGTATCTACAGCAATAGAATATTTAACTACTATTTAAAATTGTACACTTTACGTAAATCCTGATATGTTTTAAAGTTTAAAATATATATGAAGGGATACCATTCGTGGACGTACTAAATTTTAAGTTATTATGTTTATTTATCGCAAAACAATATTTTTTTCCCAGCAGGGAGGAAAGTTGTATATTTCCTCCCTAGAGCGGAAAGTAAGTGACCTTGACATATTGAAACTGCACATCTTATAATATGTGACAGTATTGATAGACGGCATTAGTACATTCAACCCAGTCTGAGCCCATTTATGAGATAATTGCTAAATTATTTGGTATTAAATTCCAATTAAGCTATTATTAAACACTTTTAAAACGACGCTAACTTGACAGTTCTCAAAAAATATTTGACAGATTAAGCCTACTATCTATTATGTCACTCACAGGTATGTCTTTATTATCTTTAGACATTTAGTTAAAATTGGACTGGCTGCGAAGAAAATAGTATTCAAACCAAGGGAGGAAAGTGCAGTTGCAGGCCTTGGGCAATTACAAACCTCGCCTTCGGCTCGGTTTATAATATTTGCCCGCTACCTGCAATAGAGCACTTTCCTCCCTTGGTTTGAAATATACTTTTGTATGTGCGTGTGGACGTCCGTTAAATCCTATCTGTCGTCAAAGTTTCAATTATTCTTACTTATTTGGTGTTTTCATAATTAGATTAAATTGGTTATTTGTTTTTATCGAGTTTCATAAACGCTAAACCATTCTTATTTTTGCATTATTTATTGTTATTCGTTATTTTCTGATTTCCAAACGCGCCCAAATATTTTTGATAGGATCAATAGTTTGGGAGGAGGATAAGACATGAAAAGGAAAAAATCAGTTTTACTAATGTTTATTATTGAGTTAGAAGAGAAATATTTGTAAAATTTATTTATTTCTACTGAATATAGTCTCTTGCAACAACAAAGGTCATATAGTAATAACCTACTTTTTTAGTTTTAACTTTGTCAGCTAGGCGACAACTAGGCTACGTTTGAACCAAATTCAAAGATTTTACTTCATTTGAGCTACTAAAAGGGTAAAAATTCAAAATATATGATTTATTTAAAAAAGCGTGATTTTAAAATGTTCTTAAATATGTTTACAAAAATTTACATATGACCTCAAATCTGAATTCGCATGAACTTTTTCAAATAACTTTTTAGATGTCATCTAACCTCACTTTCTGTCGTTTCACAGTATAAGTTTTAAATTTTGCGGCCATTCTAGTGATCGCGTGACGCGTCAAAATCAATTTTGAGGTAGTCAAATATGTTGCACATTTCCCCACAAAAAGGATTTACCATATATACCGGTGCAAAGGCATTTTCGGCTTTTTACTTCAGTCCAATAATTTTGATTGTGTCGCGACTGTACAAAACAAGCATTTCCCATCATTTCAAACTACTTTCGCACCGACTATAATTTAGCACCTATGTATAATGTAATTATAAATTGTACTTAGGGACAACCCATAATCAAGTCGATTACTTACTTTTCCATATAATTTTAAACACGTGATGTAATTAAGATTAAGCATTTAATAAATTTAAAATTATATGTGTGAAAGGTATAACTGTCACAATTTCTCTATGTATTATTTTATAATAGTTATAGTATATTCATGTTTATAGCATCATTTATGTACTTATGTTTCCAGACAAGAAGAAGTTGATTTAACGTTTTTCGGTCCTAATAGTAATGCATCTGTCTTCAACTTATCTAATATACCGGTTCCAATTGAAACTAACATTAGTGGTATTTCTGTAACCGGAATTGCACCAGCAAATTTAGGAATCCTAAAATTACCTAATGGAAACGAAGATACCGCAACACTCTCAAATTTCCCACTAAAGGTTCCTCTGCTGCCAAATGCGCTTATCACTGTCAAGAAAAATATTAGTACATCTAACATATTAAAACAAGAGGAGCTTTTGGAAAGCTTTCCTGGCATCCTGAATTTTAAAGATACGACATCAGGATCGCGACTGGAAGTACAGACAAGCGTAATACCATTGGCAAACGTTGATGACAACTAAGTTAACATCACCTTTCACCGAAATAAAAGGTACAGCAAATTCGTGTGAATCGATGAGGCCGTACAAGCGCTTGTGCGAGGAGAAAAGAAAATGAGTACACAACTTTATTTAAAATTTCCCACTTTTATATTTATTAAAAAATAGATATACTTAATAAAGATTTTGATTAAATATTTTTAATTTTATTCTTTTTATTAAATTAAGTAAACCTATAACTATTTATGCGTAAATGTAATTAATACCCCGGAGTAAATACTATTATGCAAGTAAGATACAATCTAGTCAATAGGATACAAAACAAAGAAGGAATTAACACAGCACCAATTAGGACATTAATGCATCATTTAGAAAATATATTTGCGTGATCCATACCATAATATTTACTTTAATAAAGATAGAAATTAATAAAATATGTTTGAAAAAACCAATAAATTGGTATAAAATAAAAATATTCTTTCATGTTATTATCTATTTATAGTACCATTTCTTGAAAAAAGTTAGGCGTGGAGAGGAGAGGGGAAGGGTTTCGAACGAAAAAATAATTTATTTTATTTATTACAGATATTGAACAACATGTTATTTTTTTTCTATCAAGAAGCCTTACTTATTTTGCACGTATTCGTAAAAATTGTTAGTTACTTAATTTTATACAACTAATACGCTAAGTACATAAGTATACACAATAAAAAATTAGATAATTTACGTGAATATTACAGGAAAATTTCTGTTTCTTAGAAAAAAAGTCTCTAACATTGTAATATTACCAAGAAGAGATATTAATACTCTTAGGAAAACTTAAAATTTCCTACAATTTAAAAAAACACAGCGATAAATATATTAATTATCCACTGGTAAGGAAATAAGCAAAGCGCGCATGCTTTAACTTAGAATGTTCTGGTTCAAGTCAGACGTAGACAGAAATGACATGGTGTTCGGCCGCACATGATTCTGTTTTCTTGTTATTTTAGAACTATTATACTGATTATTAGTAGGTGGTATTAATTCATGTTACAAAATCTGTTTGTTGTTCTTTTAATGCTTTAAAGTCTGTTACTCATTCACACACTAAAAAATTTAGGTAATTTTTCTTGGTAAAAATCACTTTTTTTGATACTTTTTCCGCGTTCAATGGTAGGAAATATACAAAATGGTGCACGTAAATAGGTACATGAACATAATAAATACATTCCGTTTATAGGATTGGAAAGCCAGCTGTAAAACAGCAAAAATAGGCGACACAATAGATCTCTTAGGTCGCAGTGTAATATCACCATCATAGGTACATAATAGTGACACAGAATATCTAACAACCAGAACACAATCTCTTTATCGGCTCTTTTGATCTCAGTGCGCAAAATTTCGTGACCTTGATGTCAGTGTTCGGGCGAGAAGTCAGGATGGGCTTTGATAGAATTCGGTGCCTGACATGTGTTAGATATTCTGTGCTAGTGATGTAACGAATACGTGATTTTACACATTCGCGAATGCGAATATGTGCACCAGACATTCGCGAATGCGAATGCGAATATTAACTTTACTAGCGTCATCTATTAGTTTTCAGTTTACAACTATACGAACACTTGCATTAAGCACACGCAGAGAATTAAATTTCTCCATCACCGCAGCAAAACTAGCCAAGTACAACCAAATCTTTTCGACTTTTTACGTCTTATTCTTGTCAATTCAAGTTTAGTTTTGAGGTTATTGATGGTTATTCTAATGTAAACTGCAAATTTGTGCTCAAGGTTGTTTTAGGATTTCAATGAATTTTAATGTTTTTTTTTTCTTCTAAAGTATCCATTTTAACAGGTAACTTTTTTATTCGCAATATTCGCATATTTATCGCGAAGGCGAATGCAAATATTCAAAAACATGCGAATATTCGTTACATCACTAATACCAATACATATCCAATCTGAATATGATCACAAGTTTGCATTTTAGCAGTTCATTTCCGCAAGCAAAGTTTCAATGTATAGATCATTTTACAAAATGTTTTCTGCTATTTTTATAAATTTTCTTATTTTCCATACAATCAATACGTATTTACATATATACATATATTCAAAATTCTAAACGCGAAGAAACCACAAATCTAACAATCACCTGAAGCGGAGAAGAGTAATAACCGGTGGAATGACTGATATTTGTTACTTTAGCTTCCATTAATCACTAATCTAATAAGTTAAAGAATTGAAATTGAATCCAAGAATGTATTTCGCGGATCGCAGCATTACAATAAAGATCCTACTAAATAAAAGGAAAGTAGTGTAAACTGGTATTAGTACAAAAATACAAGGAAATCGGAGACGGACGTATCCACAGTTCACGTAATATAATGTAAATTGCTACTTTACATTCCTATAGTTGTCAGTTTGTTCATGTTAAACTCAATTGTTGTCTATCTTGTATTATAAGATAAAATTTAATTTTAAAGTGTACATAGTATATCAACTCTTTTTTGTTTGAATCTACATTGTCGTTTTTAGTAAAACTCAGTGAACAAACCTGATATAATTGGCAATATTATTTTAGTAGCAGCATACTAAAGTAGCAATAAAATGAAAATAACTGAATTAAATAAGGATAAATAACGCACCCACATGCCTTGCTGATAGTATGTAATTTTTTATAGTGTTTCACCAAATATTATCTAGTTTTACTTTTAAGATTAGCAAAATTAAATAGTACAAACATATGTAACCAAATAACTACGTAACTTAAATAACCAATAAGAAGTGAAAACCTAATAGTTCGGTTTTTGACGAAGCAAGCAGATTAATTAGATTCATTATGCGAAAAATAACTTCAATACTTGTTGATATGACATTTATTCAAATTTACTAAATTTTGCTGTCATAATATAGCCAACCCAAGCGTTATATTTTCCCAAAAAAAAGGTCAGGTAGGCAGTGTTGGCCAGATTTGCCGCTAAAACGGTATTTCTACCATTTTCAACTTCAATTTCCCGTTTCAAGTACTGTATCTGAATCATCGTATAAGTTTTTCTTTTTTTGGATTCAGTACTTTTATGCACTTCTACAACAGGTCTGAGGAAATCAGTTCTTCGTGACGAAGCTTAGTTTCACCCGTGTGATTATGTCTCAAAACATGGATGTGTATAATATAATCCAGATCTCAATTATCGTTGTCCACACGATAGTTCTGAAAAAATCTTTTTTTTTTCCATTCATCCTGTGAAGACTGGAGCTTGGATAACAATGTCTAGAAAATTCATCACTGGTCCTATATTTTCTAAGATATAACTGCTCACTATTATCAAGCAATTTTAACAGATTTGTTTGAAGAACTGGATGATATAAAGTTGCTAGGACACTTTCAACATGATAGTGCCCCTCCACAAACAGCGAAGCGAACTGCATTTTTCTAACAATTTTTTCCCGAATCGAGTTATTAGAGTGTATCGTTGACCTTCAAGATCACCAGACGTGACACCATTAGATTTAATGAGTGTTTGATAAATAGAATGTATTTAAACGTGTTAAATATAGTTGGCAAATGAAAAGAAGCAATTATTGCTGTAGCTGTACGAGATATACCAGAAGTAGTATTAAACAATATGTTCTAAAATATGAAACGTAAGCTGAATGTTTGTCTGGAAGGTGAAGGTCACGATTTTCAGCATTACTCTTAATGTTAGGTAAAAAATAAATAAGCGTTAAACAAAAGCAGAAATGCAACTTTAATTTAGTGTTAACATGATATTTCTAATACAATTTTGCTAAATTAATCATGGATTTCAAAATAAAATCATAATAACAATTAAGAAATACTAAGCAATTTTGTTTAATTGAGAACGAGAAACAAAAAAAAATGCCTACTGACACAAAAACGAAATTTGATATCTGCTAAGTTCCGGATTTGTTCTTTGGTGCTACACCTTCTACACTGGCTTGTGATTAAAATAGAATAGAAGATCCTCTCCTTACGTACCTGAGGAAGATAAGATATACACCAGTGTAATTGGTGTAACACCAACGAACAATCCTCCCATTTGTCAGTATTTCATATTATTTAACTTATTTCATTCATATTGAGGATTTGTGATATTGTAGGTTGAAGGAAATATCAAAAAATATTGAATATACCAAATAGATGTTACATTGGTACAAGTAACAGAGTCCAAGATTCTTTAGGATAACAAAAGTTGTTGATACCTTTTGGAACGGGCGGTAACTGTTATGTTAGTACTCCACAAAATAATAATTCCCAAATTTCGTTTCGCTACCACAAATGCTTTAGAAGTTATAGACCCCTAAGGCCCCTTCTTGAAGGGGCCAAAATACCAACATGTGCTTAGCATATTAGCTACACAATGATTAGAAATTATCTAAAGCAATTTTTACCTTTTAAGTAATATTCATATGAAACAAGAATTGACAATTTATCACTGAAGTGAAGGGCAGTAAGGTGAGTGTTATAATTTTTTTTCAGGAAATGTTGCGAGAATGAGTCGTGTTATCTACTTGTAAATTGTTTAATAAAAACGAAAAGAAACAGGCAGATTATTATATTAAAAAAATACTAATAAATATATAAACAGGTATATTCGAATGATAAAAAACATTAAAATTTATTTATTTTATATGGGAAACAAGGCTAAGAAATGCTAAAGGAAACACATTTATATATAATTCTATTCTATCTTTAGTCTTTACAGTGCAACATTATTTTAAAATTTATCTAACCTATACCATACTGAAAAAAAAAAGAAGTAATAAGAATTATAATCAAAATATGTCATATTCACATAAATAAATAGTACTTATACAGAATAGTTGAGTATGTTTTTTTTCGTTTTCAACTTTTACTTTTTTTCTACAAATAAAGTACATACACTTTAATTCAGTTGGTATGCGCATCGCAAATTTAACTTAAAATGGACTAACCTAATAAATTGGTCCATATCGCAAATCGTGTAGTATTAACTTAAACCTTTCAGCGGTTTATTTTTCTCTTGTTAATAATATAAATAATACGCGACCATTTATGGGTATACCGAGTTCTGTTCACACATCACATACCATATTTGCACTAAACAACATATCTCACATGATTTCAATTATCTGCGCCTGAAGATATCTTACGACGTGCTAACCGTTCAGCTCGAGTTAATTCATCTACAAAAAAAAAAAACAATGTAATTTTACCACATACAGGTCTCTGTGATGTATTGACAAAAACATGTTAAATATTTTACATGTTTACGTTTTACATAATAAATAACTGTTTAACCTATTTTCGATTTTAAACTATATAATAACTTACTTTTACTAGTGCTAGGTGCTGTAGTAACACTAATACTATTCCTTGATGGTGTAGAGGTGGAGCCTTCATCTTTATTAGATACAGGTGTGCTAGCTTTGGGCAGCTGAGGAATTATCGTGATTTCATCATTTATTTTCAGCGGTTTCAACAACGAATCGTTATTTTTGGCAGTAGACGAGTTGTTCGAGGACGTTTGGGGTGAAGCGCTTTTTTTATCCATAACACGCTTTGCTACTACACTGTGCGCGGAATATACATGATTTTCGAATTGTTTGTACATTCCAAATGTAGCTGTGCAAACGGTACACTTATATGAGAGGTGGGCCGGCTTCAAAGTCATGTTGTGATCTCTGGCAACATGATTCAAGAGCTTCCATTGGTATACCTATATTCAAACAGTTCGTAATAGAAATCAATAAAATGTGATACAAGACGTTTAAGATAAACCAACACACACATACAGTGACTGCACCATATTTTTAGCTTTTCATTGAAAAGAAGTGAATACTTAGCAGATATATGGTGAGGCTTTTACTTTAAAAAAAGATGTTTCCAAAATTTAAAATCTAAAGTACTACAGCGCGTTCAGAGATGCTCAGCGGCTAAACTGAGCGGCGATACGCTGAATCTCAACAGAGCGCAAATCCCTACACGAACTGCTGTATTCACTTTACTACCATTTGTCTCAGACATTACAAAGGTATCGTCATACAAAACTAGGTTATGTTGTGCAAAGTAATAAAAGGTAATAAGAATTTTGAGTTTTACAATCAATGCCGGATGTACCTCTTTTAGTATTTGTGAAATAACAACAATTTAAATCGACATAATAATAGTTATGTAATAATTCAACATATTCAACAACAACCTATTAGAAATCCATATTATTTTGGAACAATTGTGCTCATCTGTAGTGTGGAAGAGTTTAAAAATCATTTTAACATTAAAATTATCCCCCCACTACCACTTTTAACACAGCTGAGAAAGGCAGCCTGTAAGTTCCAAGTTAAGTGATTTACTCAGCAGCTGTTTGTCAACGGCAGGTCAACTGCTGTCTCTCAGTCACTGAGCGTTCCAGAATGCACTTTATGTTAAAAAAAAAAATATTTCGGTCCAATTTAGTAACCCTTAGGTTTCATATTCTTTTACTTCTGCTTTTTAAAGAAAAATATTATCGACTACCAGTATCTTAGCTTCTAACACATTCAAATGTTTATTCAACATGAATTCCATGGAATTTGAGAAATGCTGAACTAACAGCTTTTCCTTTTTGTTCATCTAAAAATTCCACTCTAATCACTTTCATAAACGTTTAAGTTTCTTCTTTATTTAATATCCTTCAATAGCCTCTCATTAGTCAGTTTGCTTTTATCCGATGCAAGGCTATGTAGAGGTATTGGTCAATTATTAACCACAAGCCTACATCAATGTGAGAAATTACATTAAGCGCTACCAGACACAATGACCCAGAGACCTGAGCGGTTTAAACCCCGCAATATGGTGGAGTGACTGGATGTGCCTGAGCGACTAAATCCACAACATGGCCTAGGTGAAAGCCGGTCCGCGGACCAACCTCCCGGCCCAGCTGTAGTATCGTGGCTTAGGGCTTGTACCGGTGTTTTACGATGCCAGCTTCTGTTCCACTGAGTGAACGCTTGCTGTTAAACCATGCTCCTTCTGCTGTTTGTGGACACGTCTCACAGGCGGACGGGGTTGGGGGTCTTGGCTTCACCGTCCGGACCAAGAGGAGACAACCTCAAGAAAAACCTAAATCCTAAGGTGGAGAGGGCCAAGCCGAAGGGATGCGTGGCTGAATAGATGATCAGTTATTGTTGCCCCCAGACCCACCTGGGGGCAACAGGCGGCACCCCCTTGTATATACGCCTTGTGCCTATAACGGGAGCTCTGTAGGCATCGACGAAATACTTCTTCCGTACTCGTGGGACTAATTATGGAACCTAGAGTAACAAAACCCTCAACACTGGAGTCTGAAGAGAATCCACAACGCAAGAAGAGACTCCAGAAACTAAAACAACAAAATTGGCACAGCAGTCTGACAGTGAGACCGCTGAGAAGAAGGACCAGACACCCGAGGAAAGAAGAGTTCTCTCGGGGGCGCAACGGAAGAAACTGAGGAAGATGAGGGAGCAAGGTATTGATACCAGCAATATAAGGCTCCCTCTTCCACAGGAAAAACCAAAGAGTACGCCTGAATCAACAAAGGCCGTTAAGCGAACCGTGTCGACCAGAGGTACTCCTGAGAAAAAGGCGACCAAAAGGACGAAACTTGCGCCCGGGGTCGCGGATTACAAGGCTGCCCTCAAGGGGATCAAAGCAGGATTATCCGGCCAGTGTGGTGACTAGAGAATCCGTGGGAGCTATTAGAGAGGCCCTGATGGGCATCATAGATAGGGCGGACAGGGCGCCGAGGTTTGAATCCTTCCGCCTCATGGACGACTACTATGGAGTAATCTGTGCGGAAGAGGACTCGTTTAATACAACCAGAGACTATCTCGCACAAGAAACAAATTGGAAGGTGATCAGAAGTGATGAGCTTCAAAAGCAACAGAGAGTGCTGACATTCCTACCAGAGACAAGGGACTGCACGTGAGTCTTCGGATTGACAAAGATTCTGAGGAAATGTTGGTGCGAGCTGGGTGGAGACCGTACTACCGTGATCAGACGGCCAGTTTTGTGACCCTGGAGAAAAATAAACCCAGTACGCGGGAAGAGCGAACCTCAGAGGAACTTCAGACGTCGACATCTAGGAATTAAAATGGCGCTAAAGATTTTGCAAATTAATCTTCAGCACAAAAAGACAGCTACGGCGGCACTCTGTCAAATGGTGCTGGCTGAAGACGTTGACATCCTACTAATCCAGGAACCGTGGATTTCCCAAGGTAAAGAGGATTGCAGATTAGGGGAAGGGAGCTGATAGTGGGTGCACCTAACACTAAAATCAGAACTTGTATCTGTTTCAGATCTGATCTGGACGTGATGCCAATCATGGAACTGTGTACCGGGGACATGACGGCAGTCAGACTTAAAGTGATAATAGATGGAGAGGTACTAGAGACGATAGTTGCGTCTCTGTACCTACCCATCGACTCACCAGAAGGACTACCAGGTTCTAATATGGAGACCCTAGTGGCGTTTACCAGCAAGAATAAGCTGGAGCTAACTCTTGGAGCTGATACCAATGCTCACCATGTGACATGGGGTAGCAGGGACAATAATTCAAGAGGTAAGTCTCTATTTCACTATTTGTGTAGTACTGAACTTGATTGTCTGAACCGTGGCGACAAACTGACGTTTAGAACATCAAGGGCGGAATCACTAATTGATATAACTCTCTACACTCTAGGGGTGCGGGAAAACATCAGGAATTGGCACGTATCGGATGATTCATCCCTGTCTGATCATGCGTACATATCCTATGAAATTTCTAACTATGCAACGGAGCTAAAAACGTACAGGGATCCCAGAAGGACTAACTGGGAGTTCTACAGGGAAGACCTCTCTGCAGCAGCCCGTAACTATCCTGTAAGGATCAGGAATAGTGAGAAACTAGAGTTGGCCCTTGTATGGTTGCAAGGGACCATTCTCTCATGCTATAAATAACAACTGTCCACTAAGGGAGCGTCGCTCGCCAAGACAGGCCGCTTGGTGGAGTAAAGAGCTGAACACTCTCAGAAAAGAAACGCGCCAGTTATTTAACAGGGCGAAAAAAACGGGAAACTGGGAAGCTTAGAAGGTTAAACTAGGTACCTATAACAAAAGAATTAAAGAATCGAAAGAAGGCCTGGAGAAACTTCTGTGAGGACATAGAAGGTGTCCCTGACATGGTCAGAATTCACAGGATTCTGAAGAAGGACTCTTCTAATACACTCAGGTCCATTCAGCTGCCGGACGGGAGGTTCACAACTACTGCGGAGGAGACTCTTGAGTACCTTCTCAGCGTGCACTTTCCCGGCTCGGTCAGGGTGGACTTCGGTAAAACAGGCCAATCAGACGCAGTCAGGAGGGCGTCTATGGAAGATTGGAGGAAATCAAACGATATTTTCAAACCTCATCTTGTTCGTTGGGCAGTTGAGTTGTTTGAACCGTATAAATCACCGGGACCAGATGGCGTGTTTTCAAGATTGCTGCAGGAGGCAATTGGAGACATCATGGGGCCCCTCTTGAAAATATTTAGAGCTAGCCACGCGTTGGGCTACATTCCCAAGGCTTGGAGAGATACTGGGGTTGTGTTCATTCCGAAACCTGGAGAGGACACATACTACCATCCGAAATCATTCTCAGCCTCACATCTTTTATGCTGACTATGGAAAAAATTATACACCTAAACATTACAGAAGGAGCACTTGCGAGATATCCTCTGCATCCTCTGCAATGGGCATACCAAAGCGGCAAATCAGGAGAGGCTGCCCTGCATAGTTTGGTGGAAGGACTCGAAAGGAGCCTACATCAAAAGGAAGTTGCCCTTGCAGTATTTTTAGACATCGAGGGCGCCTTTGATAACACATCAACGCCCTCGATCAACCGATCTCTACTGCAACGGAACATTGACCACACGACTAGCAGCATGCTGCATGCTAAGAGGTAGAGTGGTCTATTGCAATAAGCTAGATAAAAATATCGCCATGAGGACCACTAGAGGGTGTCCTCAAGGGGGAGTACTGTCACCACTGCTGTGGAGCTTGGTCGAGGATGATCTCCTCAGATCATTAAACGACAAAGGAATATGGACGCAGGGGTACGCTGATGACATTGTCATCGTAGCTCGAGGGAAGTTCCCAGGCGTGGTGGCGGGCATCATGCGTAATGCACTGCGAATGGTGGAGGAATGGTGCCTTTTACGAGTCTCAGTTAATCCACAAAAAACAAAGTTGGTTGCCTTTACCAACATGAGAAAACTCAATGACCTATTATTATTAGACTGTTTGGGCAGGAATTACAATTAACCAAGGAAGTAAAGTATCTGGGTGTTACCCTCGATACGAAACTGAGCTGGAAAAATCACTTAGTTAAAACAACGACCAGGGCCACGCAACTATTCTGGCACTACAGGAGAGTTGCTGGCAAAACCTGGGGATTAAAGCCGAAGGTGATCCATTGGCTATACACTGCCGTGATAAGACCAGCGATAACATACGGGGCAGTAGTCTGGTGGAGGAGGACAGAAGTGTCCTCCGCAGCGAAGTTGCTAACCGCTGTCCAGAGACAGGCATTGCTGGGTATCACTGGTGCAACTAACAGTACAGGGACCGCCTCTTTGGAGACCATTGTGGGCCTCCCCCCGCTGGAACTCTATGTGAGAGCGGAGGCAATGAATGCGATCCTTAGACTGAAAGCCAACAACCTGTGGCATCCCAACTTCAGGGTGAGAGGGCACACTTATACTACGGGCACGTTGCTGGACGGGCCATTGCTACAAATGCCCACGAACAGCATGGCACCCGAAATTATCTTCACTGAAAAGGTGAAAATCTCCATGCCGAACAGAAACCAGATAAGTAGTGAGATTACTGCTAACGAACACTGGTACACGGGTGGATCCAAATCCAGCCAGGGGACAGGAGCCGGTATTTGTGGGCCCAGTCGTAATCAAAGGATATCATACAACGGTCTTCCAGGCAGAGGTATTCGTCGTTCTGTGCAGAAATGATTGTAAAAGGGGGCTACATGAGAAGGAAAATTAATATAATGACTGACAGCCAGGTCATTAAGGCAGTCGAACCCCGTAACTAGGTTAAAACTAGTTAGGGACTGCAAACAATCCCTCAATGCACTGGCACGAGACCACACAGTGTCTCTGATTTGGGTGCCGGGACATGAGGATATAAACGGCAACGTAATAGCCGACGAACTAGCCAAGGAGGGCTCTAAGAGACACTTCATGGGTCCAGAGCCCGTATGTGGGATTACTAAGGATTCCGCAAGAAGGGAGATCTGGACCTGGTTAGATAAAGAAAATACAAAGAAATGGAGGTTGACTGAAGGTCAACTCCATACTAAAACGCTGATAGGGGATGGGGATGGTAGTTTCTCTGATAACCTACTCAGGCGCAGTAAGAAAGAAGTTAAAACCATTACTGGGTTGGTACTGGACACTGTCCCTTAAAAAAGCATCTATACAACACAGGCCGGGTATCGAATCGTGGTGTAGATGTGAACTACAGGTGGAAACGAGTTTACATGTAATCTGCACATGTGAAGAACTGAGGGTACTTAGCCAGAAGTACTTCGGGAGAGATCTATTGGAGCCCTTGAAGGTTCTCAAGTTTCCACTGGGCAAGATACTGGGCTTTATAGAGAATACCAAGCTGCTCAAGTGGAAATAAGAGAATCAATAGGGATGGTACAATGAGCACCTAGCTCAAGTGCCCACCCTAACTTGAATGAATGAAAGAATACATTAAGCGCCATAAGCGCAGAACTTCTTTCTTTCAGCGAGACTACAGATAAATTCGTGAAAATAATAATTTATTTTGTCGTTGCATTTGAATTATGCTTTATTTTATCGTTAACCAACAATTAGAACAATTTAGTTTTATCTTAAGTTGAAGAAAAAAAAAATTGTGGCAATAAAAGATTACGGCTTTCAATAAGATAAGAAAATATCAAGAAAGGACCAAATGCTCTTGTTATCTTTTATAACTAGATGTTTGCGTTGAAACCAAATTTGAGAAGTTTATAAATACTATTTACAAATCTATGAATTTACAATTTTTTAAAATTTCATAACCTGTAGTGCTAATTCACATTAAATTTGCGAATTACCAAATGAAAAAATTAGGGAAACATTTTTGTCACTTTCTGCAGTTTCAGAGCGCATCGTTTCTCTAAGTAACTCATCGTAGAATAGTTTTTTATTGCTAATTTAATACTAGACAAGCAGGAATTATTTCTACAAATAAATCTGCTTATTGGCCGTACAGTTACTGTAAGTGGATTAAGGTTAAAACATTAAAATCGAAACTAAAAAGGAAAAAATATGAAATAACAAACTTATTTTGAAAAGCTTGTCGGAACTAAATGATACTATAAATTACACAAATACATATTTAAACACATTCCAATATACTAACCCTTCCACAAACTGGACACCTGCCAGAATCCTTGCTTTTGTTTGCTGCTTCCTGCATACTAGAAGTGACTAAACCATGAGATCCTAAAAGATGTCTTTCCAACCCTTGATCAGTGAAGAACCTAAACTGGCACTTTTGGCAATTCAACGGAGGTCGGTTGTATATCATCTTAGGATGAATTTTGACTTTGTGTATCCACTGCATATGATTACGTAACTGCTCCAGATCTTTTATGTATCCATCACAGATCTCACAAATCACAAACGAGTTTTTAGAGTTTGAGTCGCCTGGCTTTGAGGCAGGCGTCTGCGGAGCACTTGTGTTTCGAGGTAGAGGAGTTATTGAAATACTTGGTTGATGCATCGGTTTTGTCTTGTTCTGCGAATTTTGCTGCTATAACAAAGCAAGAATGATGTATTTTTTAAAACAGCAAATTGCTATATTACGTTCATGCAAATGTGATGAGGCTGGGGTATTAATAAAGCATTTGATGTAACTCCAGTAATTTAGTGAAAAAAATGTTAGTATATTATAATAATGAGATATTTAAAAACAGTTACAAAAATTATATATAGGGTGGCGCATTAGTGTGTGGAAGCTCGATTTACCTGACATAAAAGTCACCAAAAATTTTTTTAAGAAAAGGTATATATATTCTTAAGCTTCACATTTTAAAATTAGGTACACATATACAGAATAACGTCCTGTCAGACCTAACTTATGTTTTTTAAATGGAATGCTATACTTTTTTTTGCGCTTTTAGTCTCTGCTTACTTTTGCGGGCCTCCTCATATAGGGTTACCCATATCTATTCCAAATATCGGAAATCAAAAACGCAAAAAAGTATAACATTCCATTTAAAAATATATGTCAGGTCTGGCACGACGTTAAACATCCTGTATATGTGTCCCTAATTTTAAAATATGAAGCTTAAGAATACCTATATCTTTTCTTAATAACTTTTTTAACAACTTTTATAATGTCAGATATATCAAGCTTCGCCACATTTTTGCACCCCTCTGTGTATAAAATGAAAGATGTTAATATATATATTTATAAATAAAAAATTCAGGCATGTTTATTTTTGGGTGTCTATAGCATTTTTTTTTCTCTCTCTCTATTTAACTACCGGGGCTGCGATACTGAAAAAGCATATGCTTTAGATGATTCTTCGACTTCATTCAAATACATAAACAATTTGTGTTAGATATTAAACGAGCATATCAAGACGTGTAGTATTTGCAAGAAAAACAACGACCAAATCATGAATGTTTGTAGTTACGTGGTTACGTCATTAAGTGGTCGGTAAAGTAAAGACAAGCCTAGTTTCAAGAAATTGGAAGCATTCATATGCACACGCGAGATAGAAGTACATAACATAAGTCGTAGCTACTTAAGCTATACGTCCATATTTTATTAAGTATCACATAATGTTTACTACAGTGCATTGCATGTACGACACAATTTTAACCCATTTTACCACTCCGTTGACATTTGACATCTGCTTTTTACTGTATATTTGCCCTCATTTTTATTTACTTCTATTATTTCTTTTACCAAAAGTTCTTTTCAGAGCTATAGTGAAGTAAATCGTTTTAGTTTGTGGTAAGTTTAGAGGTGTTAAAGAAACATACAAAGACTTAAAACATTTTTTTAGGGTACAGTTCAAGATGCCTGGTAAACGACTTATGTAGTTCTTGTTGCCAAGAGTTGGTCAGTCGTTTACTAGTGTATTTCGAGGAGGAAAGGCGAAATGGAAGTCCTTTAATATCCGTTGATGCGGTCCATGAGGTAAATTATAATTGGTGGAGTGGCACGAACGTGAAGCAAACATAGAAGATTCTGACAGTTAATTGCGGATCAGAAGATAAGAGCCAAGACACAAAATATATTTTTGATTACACTATTTTTTTCTTTCAATGTTGACATTTTAATTTAATTTACTGCATATTATGTTTTGTATATACTATTATATAGAAATTATGTTTGCTACATAAAATAAAAACGTCATCTTTCGTTTAATTAATCATTGGTAACGTATATTGAACTAAATACTTTTATGTCGCTTGAATATTTTCTGCATTTTGATTTGCAAATAGGTTTTTCATATGACAACTATATTATTGCGGTAACACATTATTTCATTGAGGAGCTTAGTCCTGATCACGAAAGCATTGTCAATAGAAAAGTTCACTATTTAGAATCCTATTAGTTGCATTACTCATGATTGTTTTTAAAACGCAAAGTTGATTAAAAACTGAACCAATCCTTTCAGTTATAAAAGAAAATCTATTAAAAACTGCCCCGGGATCACGATATACGATCGATTTTTATCGACAAGTTCGGGGATCGAGTCAATTCACATACCGGGAAGTACTCACAATACTCGATCGAATTCATTTCGTTTAAGTTTCGGTTATCATCGTGTCTTGGAAACAAATGATCTACTTTACTGCGGAATTAGTTCAAATGAAAGGTAGAATTTGGAGCAAGTGAGCAACGGCGACTTGACGTTTATTCTGCAACATTGATTACTTTGACAAATTCTTATTTTTTTTTATTTTTTTTGAATACTGCATGATTACTACTCTTTTACTTATTGTCAGAGAAAAGTGAATTATTTTTTTTTGTGTCACTTTATCAAAGTGAGTATAGTTGTTATACCTAGTAGTAAATATTGCAGCAATATATTTATTATTAAGTCTAAAAAATTTATTAAATTTATTATCTGGGTAACAAAAATGGATTTTGTCTTTCGCTCAGAGCTCTCCTTTCAGTGTGCAATCGTAAATTCTGCAGAAACCTACGCCGTTGAAGGATACGCTCCCTAAAAACTGGCAGCATTTTGTTTGCTACACCATGTTATATAATTAATAATGGCTGCGTTCCGAGTCGCGCATTTTATGCGATGCGTGCATTGAAAGACATAGAACACTGTAAGCGTTCCGATTTACTTGTCGTGCATATGTTACGCATAGGCTGCATTACCTTTATTTCTATGCGTTGTATGTTCGATTCTAGCCTCTGTCAGGGTCTAAACTGATTTTGCGGCAAAACTTTTTATGCACGCATACATGTCAAATCGGAACGATGTATCGTTACCTCAGACGCATATTATGCATTATGCGCGACTCGGAACGCAGCCCTAATTTCAAAATTCGTTCTAATAACATTACCTAGTGATAACTGTTGAATATGTTGAGTTATATCGAAATATTGAAATTGTACCTGATTATACGAACAAACGCGTTGGACTTTTTACCCACAGTCTTTACCGATTACTTTTATGATACATCCGAATAATGAATTAGAAAGAGAGGGAGAGTTACGAATGTCACGATTTCATGTGCCGCCATTACAACTCGGTAGCTCCCTGGCAATGGAGTGTTACGAATCGAATGGATTCGTGAAATCGAGTATTGTGACTAAGATTTTTAGGTATTCGATTAAATATGGCGAATTTGAATCGAGTTTCGAGTATCGTGATCTCGGGGCTGCGTATAACCTCATTAAATTTGACAATTGTGATTTCGTACAGTTTACTGCAAACATGGTTGGTGCGCCTAAATTTGTTTCAGAAGCTGCATACGTCATAAGCAACAATGACGTAACTACAAACATTTTTGATTTGGCCTGTATGTGAATCATCCAGGTTCGAGGCGAGAATACAGGCAGTATAATATTTGTACATACACATCCCTTGTATGCAAAGAAGTTAGAGTAATAGAAACACTTGTTTACATTTAGGATTGAAGCCGTGATAAAACCTAATTATTTACATTATTGCCTCCTAGAGTGGGGGTAAAACAAAAATGAACACTGTCGAGTAAAACCGGAACGCCTCGTGCTCGTAATTTCAATCTTTTACGTGCCCTTATTTACGTGTATGCGTATTGCGTATATGTTGTTTGTTTCACGCAAGTTGAAGTTTGTTTATAGTGTGTTTAATACCTTAATAGTTTATTACAAATTGGATGATCCCTTGACATATGAGTCATTATGGTGATTTTCCAGGAAAAATGAAAGTATCTAACAGCAAGTATGATAAACATGCGTATAAAATAAAATAAATCATTTTTGTATATCACCTTAGAATTATTATTTAAATAGGGCAACTTTGGTAATATAGCATATGTTATTTGCGATAAAATAATGACTTATCTGCTTATGTCCCGGAACCATGGAATTGTTATAAATAAGTGCAAGGCAATGGTAAAAACGTGCAGTGTATGCTAACATACCGCAATACAAATTAACAGTTTTCATAAGAGAGAAACTCTAGAACTAGAAGTATTTTGCATAAACAAATACTATTGAACAATGAATAAAATACTACATCAGTTGTAGTGTACATTTTTTTCAATTTTATGATCCTTTACTTCACCTCTCTATATCTGATATTACCTACCTTAGCTTTTTCATACATATGCAAGTATTTTTCTTTTAGTATTTATGTTCAATATGAACCTTATTTAATAAAAACTGCAATAGTAACCGGTTAATGTTATATTACACTTTGAGCAATGACTATTTTTTTACATCATTCTGATGCTTCGTATCTTAATTTTTCTTACGTTTTATTACCTGGGATATTATTCCAGCTTGTTTTATTTTGTTTATCCTTTATTTTCTGTTGCTATTTGTGCAAAAGGATTAATAAATAAAAAAGGCAAATTCGTTCCATACAACGCTGGAAAACTACACGGGTGCTATTAATGGCAATTAATTTTTTATACTGTTCAAAAATAAATATAATTTGCGTCAGTTAACAGCTAACCCGAACAAAATGATTATCATATATTGAACCACTAACATTACAATATGAATTAGGAAGGAATTCATTAGGGCATTAGATAACATTAAAATGCAATTATCCATTGTATGTAGTTGTAGTAATTAACAGTAAAATGAAACCTTTTAGATGCGAAAATACCTAAACGCATGTTACGTCATTTAATCATGCAGCAAAACCTAGCGAAACGATACGCTGATGAGTAAGGGGCAATTGTTTACAAAATCGAGCTTCTGTGTGTTTCACGTCCGCATATAGCGACTGCTATACAATACTACTTCTGTTGCTCTAAGTTCTTTGCTTGTATGCTCCACTATAACCTCGAAACTGGATTAATCAATTTTCCAAAAACTTCTTTATATTATATATATATATCTGCTTATGCAAAAACCAAATACATATGTTCTTTATTATATAAACCTACATTATAACATCAATTCGGTTGGACATGTAATCAGGACACTAACTCTAAATGTAGGCTATCAGGAGTGTCAGTAATATACATAAGTACTTCTTTTTTTGTTGTGGGACCATCTTCAAACGGAGTGCCTGACAACACTGCAGCCTTTTGGCTTTGTATTTAAATATAATAATACACATACTTACGAAATTACTTTGTGCTAAAAAGTCAAGATTTAACACAAAGCAATCCTAGTGCGTATTAATTTTTATATTGGCGCGAAAATAAATTAGTACTATTTTCATGCATTTTAATTAAGCGATGGCATTTTTGTTTTATTTTCAGGCCGTACCTGAATCGTAAGTGTGCTGGTAGCAGAAGATATGTTTGGTAGAAGTGTCATGGGAGAACCAGGGCCTATCCTACCGCCCATTTCTTGTCCACCAACCACCTGGCAGATTTTTGTGTTTTAGTACTAAATTGTATATACATAATGTGTATATTATTACAGATATGTATAATTAGCTTCAATTCTAGTGTGAAATTACAACTAATGTCATCTAATGAAATAAGAAACATACAATTGAAAACAAATATATAGATATAGTCAGGATTACTATACGTGTTTATTTTATCTATTTGAAGAGCAAAAAAAAATCATTTGAAATATTTTTGAAATCAGTAACAATAAAAATCCTCTCAATTGATACAATTTAACATGAATACATACATATATTCCTCATCATACTGATTATTCAAATTATCGAAGTCCATATTACAGTCTACTACATAAAAACATTCAAATAGCTTACCTGGTACAATTGATTTCCACTCAATTGATAATTTGTCGGCAACAACACAGAACCCCCGGACATTGATGATTTGTAAATCATGTTATGTTTAAGCGTTGCCAACGATGGCCGTCCTCTGCCTCTATTCAGGGCTGTTTGAGCTTGCATTTTTTGCATAAGTTGATATTGTGTATTCTTGGCCATTGCTTGATACATAGCTGCGGTGTTAGTCAAGCTAGATTGTTTTATCCTAGGCACTCGCGGTATTTTTGCAGGTGGTTCCCATTCCAGAGGTGGTTCCAAATTTCTGTCAGGCTTGAATTTACGAGAACAAGCAACTAAATGCCTTGATAATTTACCTTTTTGATTATCCTCGAACGGACAACTGGGGCATTGATGAAAAGCAGGAGCTCTTTCTAAGCGACCCCTGATCATATGTTCAGCTTCCATATGAAAAAGAATGTCATGAGGACTGCGTATTTCATAGGGACAAAAATTGCACCTATATACGAAATTTTTCATATGAGGTGTTTCCAAATGAAATGACATTGCAAGAGCAGATTCGGTTTTAAAACTACAAAATTCGCATTTTTTGATAGGCATGTGATAAGGTTCGTTATTTTCTTTAGTATATTCCAAATTTTTAATAAGAGATGTTATAGTTTTATTCGTTTCAGCGTTTTTTCCGCCTTCGCGTTCACGTTTTCGCTTCTGCTGTTTCAAAAGATCAGTCTGAACAAACTCTTGAACCAAATTGTGACCAATATCCACAAAAAATTTGCCAAGAGGACTATCGAAATATGAATAAGGTTTATTACTACGAACTGTTTCTTCTACATCCACTACTTGCGAGCTTTCTTTTTTCTCTTCAACTTTTGCTTGGTCTGATTTATCACTTCCGATTTTGAGTTCTTCGTTTTTATGTTTTTCTTCAGTAAATTTTTGGGTAATGATTTTATCTGATGTATCCACTTCATTTTTTTCAGACTCAGTTTGATGTTTAGAATTAGTATCCACCTCGCCTTCCTTGTGATCCAAATCTTCGCAACTACTTTTTGAACTACTTTCGCGGTCCTTATCCTTATCTTCATCTACTAATTCAAGTTCTTTATTTGAACTTTCATTCAACTCTTTTTCTTTTTGTTCAATTAGTTGTTTTTCTTCAATAATGTACCTTGCCTTGAGCTCTTTAGCGAGATCTTGAACAAATTCTTTAAGATCTTTTACAGGTGGTTTTTCATATACATAGGGAACTATAAAAGAAGGTGCCTCGACAACAAACATATCATCTGTTAAAGAAGGGAGTATAGGTGCTGCTTGTTGGGAGCTTTGAGATGTTACAGGAGCCGATGCAGATGTAGTTGGTGGTTGAATTTGAGAAAATTGAATAGGGGCTGGTTGTAATGTTAAGGATTTCTGCAATGATTGGGTTGTTATTGCAGCTGTAGTTGAGGAATTAAGCGGTGGTATGGGTGTTATAGTAGCACGCATGTTGGGTGGATATACTCCTTGTGCTGGTAATGCCATTGGGAGAACAGGAAAAGGTTGCGATATAGCTGATTTCTGGTTAATAGGAATAGGACCCCGACCTGACAAAATAGAATTTGTATCTATAATTACTAATGTAGGTTCTTTTTTGCCAGAATTGTTGGGATTACTTTTAGAAGCAATTTCTACAAGCCGTTTTGTATCTTTAACTACAATGGTTGAGCTTGCAGCAGCAAGTTGCACAGATTGTTTTTTAGTATATTTACTATCTACATTTGATAAAGGATCTGCAACAGCTAACGGATCTTGAGGCATCACTTCCTCGACATCAGATTCCTCTTCAGTACTTTCTTCTCTTTCGTGTTCTATATAAGTTCGTTTAATCTTTCTGTTTAGATTCCTTGCGCTTCTTCTAGGTGAATCAATAATCGGTATGCTCTTTTTTACTTTTTTTATTGGGGTATCTACAGTTATTACATCATCATCGTCATCATCTATTTTGTGAGGTTCACTAGATTCAGGACTACATGGTTTACCATTTTCTTTTGGTAAATCATTTTCAATTATTTCTATATCTGCATCGCCTGAATCATTTAAAACAATTGCATGTTGTTTCTCTGCATCATTGTTAAGAATGCTTTTCTTTTTATCATCCTCTGCTTCGCTACTATTTTTCGATTTAGAACATTCATCATCATAACTGGTTTTTTTACCCACTTCTTCATCAACAATTTCATCCACTTCATCATCTGTATTATCTACAGAATGTATTTCATCTTCACTTCTGTTGCTTACGTCAGTTGTTGCTTTATTGATTGTGACACTTTCATTACTATCTTCATCATCAATTTCTATACTCGTTGCCTCTACATCATTTTCATCAGAATCTTGAGTTTCATCGACATTCATTACCTCTTCATTTTGCGCAGATTCCTCCTCTTTCTCAGGTGATTTTACATTTGAAATGTCTCCATTCAGAATAATTCCATCTAAGAACAGATTAATCCAATTAATTTTTTATATAATTTTAACAACATAATATTGGCACAACAAAGCAGTATTACTATATTATACTATTACAGCCTTAATGTATCACAGATTGAATTAACAGCAATATTTTTCTGAATACATAGGTATATTAATATGACTTTCTCCTAATATTCTTTATAGCAAAATATTGCTGAAATACACATTTGGCAATCATTATTACCCATAACCTATAACACTGCCTGCACGAACCAGATATATATAGAGGTGTACTTTTATAAATGTAATAACTTAGATTGCTTGTATGAAACAACTAAGGTTATGTTTAACTTGATTAGATGCCCCACAATTTTAAATAACACAAAAGTTAGTACCCACAACATAGTTTTACACTACATTTTTATATAATAGGAGAACCAAATAAATTTTATTATAAATACCTTTTATTGTTTCTTCTTTTGAATGGATTTCATCTACTTCACCCATGTCAATCACAGCTGCCATATCAAAGCGTGGTCCTGTCAAAATAGAATACATAAAATATAACTTTTGAAGCTGTCTTTTGTTTTGAATTTAAATGAGCTTGTGTGCACTGACAGAAATTTAATTGTAAACTACATATTTTTAGTTAAAAAAACCCCTACAACCTGCACTTCCAGAATAATAAAGAAATGAAATACAAAAATCAATTATAAAACAATCCATTAACCATCCTTGTATTTCAAACCCCTCCATACATGTGAAATGATAACAATTTCCAGGAGTACCAACGTGCAGGAAAGAGAAGTATTTTGTTTTAGTAACAATTTATAACTTTAGCTAATTAACCTTTACAGTAGTACATTATTATTACATTTATTTTCTCATTACCAGTAATCAGAACATATCGGCGATTCCCGCCAATATTTTATTATATCTCCTCAAGAAGACATTAAACATCTGCACAACACTAATAGTAGACTACGATATCGTAAATATCCGAAATTAAATGCAGTTCACGGTTTTCAAAATTACCACATGAATAACTTAATAATATAGAAACTATAATTATATCGGACAACTATTAAATTACATTTAATATGTATGTTGTTTGATAAACACGAAAAAACCTAGACATACACAACGGTAACCCTCAGCGCTACACAAAACTGACAATATGGCGTCCTACTGTATGTCACGTGATCAAAATAGTGACGTATCACACCATTCCCCGATGTCTTAATTTTTTTTTATTACGTAAGCCATAATATAAATTTACAGTAATAGAGATAAATATCCTTTTCTGAAAACTTTCTGTTAAAATACCGCAAAACTCTAATAATTTTCAACCATACTAAAGATTTTGAAATTTGAATTTTTAGATTCCCGCCAGGACCGCAAATTATTATAAATGTTTAATACAATAGAAATATCGTTCCGTAAAACATAAAACATTGTTTATTTTAAAGCAATTTGGTTCTTTTGTACTCTTGAATAACAATATTTTGCGGTGAAGATATTTTTTTTTCAGCATAAATCTTTGCACTATTAATGCAAAATGTGCATCTACATTTTCCGTCTTACGGAAAGTCCATTTCGTATAGAACGGTAAAAGTTCGGGAGCAGAACATGGCAAGCTTCTCAATAATAGACCGGCTTTAGATCGCTTGCTTGAATCGAAACTCAGCGGCGACCACGCAACGTTATAACTAACGGACACCCCTCTTTTTCAAAGTGGTTGAGCCCAAACCTCATTTTGTTCATGTACATATTCTCTATACCTAATAGCTTTTTCTTAACGTTTTCAGGGACTTGCCATCTCCATCGCTTTCTAGCATGGTTGATAATAAAGTAATTATTGGTGTGTAAATTTTTCCGTACATACATTTTATCGTCCAAACAAATTTACAAACTTTTTATTTTTAAGGATTATAGATTAAGGCATATTTTGAAATTACAAAAGATATAGCCACCAAGAATAAACAAATGCACACCTTCTCTTATGAAAGAAACAGCAACTTCATATGTGTTCATTTATTTTCTGGAAATTTGAAAAAAAAAGAACAAATTGCAATACCGGGATATACCGAGATGTATTAACATGCGTCTTTATTAATCTCATGAAATATATACTTATAATTAATACTTACCGAAATCAGCAGCGGAAAATCCTAATTGTCCTCTTCCTCTTCTTCCTGATCAAAGGAAAGTAAAGATTTTTTAATCTTTTTAGATTTATCTTTGGTGTGAGAAGACGACGGACGTTTATTTTTCGCTAGATCTTCTGATTTTTCTTTATATTTCGGTCTAAATACTACGGGTATCGTTAAATCAGCAGAAGCTTGTTCTTCTTCTGTAAACAAAGTTAATAAATGTTGCATTTAAAACGAAATTCAATACGAACTTGTCGAGAAAAGTTTATTATCTTGTCATTTTTTTATTTATGGCTGTCACAGGTAAATTAAAAAAAAAATAGTTTCGAATAAAACAGTTTCTTTTTTTTTAATCATAAGACCATTCTTGTTATCTTTTATTCACAAAATTTAATTTATCTGAAAATATGACGCTAAATTCAAGTCTTCAATTTCACTTTAAAGTAATTGTGATTTAGAAAGAAAGCATGATTATGATGAATTTTAAGCAATTTACTAAACACAGTAAAAAATATTGTGATTGGTGATATTACATTAAATGACTGTACCTATTATTTTGCAATATTCTTAGGGTAACATCGTTTGTAAAGTAGGCTTGCTGTATTTGTTTGGTATAAGCTGTAAATTTACAAACATCAATGTAACGGATAAATTTACTCTGTAAATTTACTTCGCAATATGAATATTATTATTAAAACTATAAAAATTACACTCAGGATATTTAGGATAGTAGATAGAAGGGAGAATTCGTTTCTGAGCGTGATCTATCACAGGTACAGTGTCTTCTCTCTCGTACGTATTCTGCAAGGTATGTTGTTTCTTCTTTACGTTCAGTGTAATATAAATGTCACAATTATTTTCATACATTGATATTCTCATATTTTTTCTCTGAAGATTTTGCCAATATTTTTGCAGAAATGTCTTCCGAGTATAAGCAGGTTAATTGTATTCGAAAATGACGTTTCCTACCTGTGTTAAACGTTCAATTGGCAGCTATAAACAGCAAATTTGCATACAAACATATTACACTACTCTGATGCAACCAGATCTTTCTGTAACTTTTTAACCAGTTAGTAGAGATAAATTTCATATAACATTGAAAACGTTAAGAAGCATTACAAGTACAGAATGTAAAGATGTATGTAACTGATGTAGAGTAATTATAAAACAGAACAAACACTGGAATTTTAACAAAAAGTATTAGTAATATTTAGAGCTTGATGTACATTTCCTGAGCGACTTGCAAAGTTACAGTAATATTCCTGGCGTAAAATTTCCAAGAATGTTACTGTAATCTTTTTTTTTACTCCGAAGAAGTAGTAAGTTTGCAGAACATAGAAATGTAATTCTGTGTTGCGCTAATTACCTACCAATCCACAAAAAATAATAAAACTTTAAAGCAAACTAATAAAAGATTCTTAGAAAAAAAAATCTATTGCATTTTCAACAATGTGAAAGTTTACAACACTCACTGCCAACATGCAGCTCTACAACATAAATTGTTTTCACTTATTGCTGGCTTTATAGTGGAGTATTTATTCGTTTTTCTCTAAACATTTTTCTTTATCATCTATATATGCCTTGGGTATCCGCTTGGTGACTTGATTTCTACTTCATTTGAACACGCACATCATTCTTCCAAAGACAAAATTCCTGTTTATGCATCATTCTTATGCCCATTACATAATATTGCTTTTTCTTTATTCAGTATGCTAGTTTTCCACAGCTCCTCAAGATTTCTGTGTAAGCGTGTATTTAATTGTTTTGTTAGTTGCAGTTTGCTTGATTAGTATCATATTATATTAACTTTGGTTTCTATTTTACATTTTTATTATTTTCAAAGATGTGTAGTTATTGTGGAACCGTTTAAACAATTTTTCATCTTTCGGAAACGTTCGTTGTATGAGAGCTATATAGCATTTATATTTGTTTGTCTTGGCGCAAAAAAGATAACACAAATTAAACTGTTTTTGACAAATATTTATCAACATCTCATCGCATAACTTTCGGATAACTTTCAGGTGAAATTTTGTCGTTTCTTTTTCTTTTTTTGTAAAACTAATCAAGCTACAATCCATCACGAACAAAACCTAATGCTTGAGTGATGAAAAACAGAACAGTGATAAGAACCAGAAACTTAGATATACAGAAATACCGGAAGTTGAATATAGAACGCGATTTTTATTTCACGATTTCAGTTTTTTGTATATAGATCTTTCATATTGATTTTTTTTTTAATCAGTAACATTATGATCAAATCGCAAAGTTCTGTGTTGATCGGTATTAGGATTAGATATATCTATTCCTAATCATTTTTAAATTTATATACGCCAGTCCTTTCAACTTCTTTACAAACTCTTTCTAAATAAAGCTGCAATCACAAATAATAGTGATATATATTAGTGACACCAAAAAGTACAAAAGGAAATTAATAACAACTATATACAAATATTTCAAATAATAATTACTCATCAAACTATGGTTTTTAAAATAAAAACAAATAAGCTATCACTTGGACAAAATGTCCAATGTGGTCATTTTATTTTCTTTTGTTTTATTGAATTTATACAGCTATAGCTACAAAGAATCGACAAAAGAAATGAATACACTAACAGGTATATATAAATTCATTATTGTATAACCCATGATTTCGATATCGAAATTTGAAATTTGTTCTAACATCGATCCTTGCTGTGTCGATTTCACACTAAGTATCGGGAGATATCAACAATCGATTTTAAGGCACAGATATCAAGAAATGTTACCCAGTTTTAATTCTAAAGACATCAAAAGAAGTATCGACAGTTGTCAACGATTCGAAAAAGTATCCATATCTGGCGTAGATTCAAAAGTACACACGAAATGGTGAAAACCGATCAAATAATCAATTTGTTTTTTTGTTGTTAACAGTATATGTAGAAACAAGAAACACCAATTATCCAGTTATTTTAAAACATCGAATACGAAACACGCTTGATCATGTTGCGAAAAATACGTTTGAATAAAATATCTATCTATAAAATGAATTTCGTACAATTCATTTTAAAGATATAAACCGTAATTCTATTATTGCAAAAAAAACCAAATATTATTGTTCATACTAATAAAATGGTTGTAGAACTGAAAAAAGAACTCAAAAAAAAGTAATCGGTGCTAGCAAGACAATAGCATCTGGCCTCCACCTATCAGGTGGTGATCAACATTGATCCTCCTGGAAGATATTGTAGAAAAATGTTTATCGTTAATTAATTTATTGACGGAGTGGCCTGAGCATCGGAACGACTTAACTCTCACAAATACTGAACCAATGCGGGAAAATATATAAATGACAGCTTCCGTTCTTGGAAACTTAAATGCGGTCAAGAAAAATGAAGGCATTACTTAGGCTGATTTGAATACAAGAGATTTACCTAAATCCCAAAATTATTAAACATTTTAATAAAAGATATTAGAAGCTGAAAACGCTGAATTTTGTTTTTATGTATATGCAGATATTTTAATACATGCTTTTAAATATATTTTCCTGATAAAACATGATACATATACAAGGAGATAATAATATGCTTAAAAATGATCTTTGAGATACTATATACACTGTTGAAAATTTTAACACTTTTTTGACTAATTTAATAGTCAGGAGAGGTCCACACTCTTTTCGTGTTATTTTGTCGAGAACTATAGAAGTTTAAATTTGACGAGCAAAGATAGTCAAGTATTGTCTATTGCTAAGGGGTTATTTTGTCCAACTGACACGTGGAATTATAAAATACTTCTACTCACATTTTATTTGATCTAGACTAGACAAATTTACTAGCTGTTTAACTAAATGAATGCGATCTATTGGGTGTTTTAACACCATTTTCTAAACACAACGTCTTTTTAATATGCAACTCCTATTTCTTAGTGCTATAATATTCTCTCTTTAAGACGTTTTCTCAATTATAAATATGCAAAACCACTCATTTACAAGTTTTGATTTCAACTAAACGTACCAATTTTAAAATGATTTTTTGAGAACCATTATAAATTTAGTGAATGCTTATGCTATTTGATTCAAGTCTAAACTAATTGCGTAAATAGATGTTCCCAATACATCTTTAAGATGTTGAAATTTTTTATGCCCACTGGAATTAACGTTTTAATAACACGAGGTTACACTTCGCAAGTCAGTCACATTTGGTGGTTTGTTTGGATATGTTAATACGGAGAATCAAACACGAAAACAAATACACGTGCAATGCAGGTGGTGCGTATAATGCAATACTGTATTAGAATAGGTGGGGTTTCTATATTTCTATCCGAGGGAAAAATTCTGATTGGTTGACGCTTCTGAATGTCTAGAAAAATAGTCAATCCTCATATCTGAACAAAGAATTCACACGAAATTCTAGTCATTTCTGTTCTATTAAATACGCGTAGTCAACTCGTCTGGCAAAGTTTGGTAAAATCAACACTAAAATATTTGACTAGCGCAAAATTAACGCCAACACCGTAATATTTTCAACAGTGTAATAGATTCAGTGAAGCACACACAGAAAAAGAAGCGAAAACTAGAGGACTCTCCCTACTAATTAATAAATGTAAGCTAAAGGAAAATAGTAGTGTGCTATTATAATTACACAGTGAACTCTTAACATTTAGTTACTATGAATACTTTAGAATCGCTACGTAAGATGAAAATATTTTTCTGTCGATGCTCTATCTAGTTTTAATATGAAAAAAATTATAGCTTGCTGTAATATATGTGACCGTTCATGAGAAAACTCCCCTAAGGTGCCAAAAATTAACGGCAGGAAATGACATTACTTCAGGGGCGACCCCTCTTAAAGAGCCATGGGACCATGGCCCCACCATTGCAAATTACATATTGATCATTAAGTCATCATAATGTAAAAATACCGATAAATATACATACATTCATTTTAAGATGTTTATTATTTTAGTTAGCAATAAACGAGGTAATAAATTACTGCCAGCTGAACTAAACTGATTCATGACTTTGTAAAATTAATTAACATTAAAAAAACGGGGAGAGGAAGGGGAGGGTAGTTGGCCGCAGTGTTGGGCAAGAGAGGAGAAGTAAATAAATTTCTGCAGCGACTAGACACACTCGTGTTTATTTGCGCCTTGAGTGGGGAGTAGTGTTAACTACACTGTAAAAAATTACAGTAATTTTGCCATGGTAAATTAGGAATATTACATGTAATAACGTTGTGAATTTACCACAATAAATCATGTAAATTTTGTTTTATACGTTTTTTCTAGGGTATTTAACATGGAAAAAAGATTTCGGTAAAATTTATAACTCTTTCATGTAAGTTTAAGATGTAATAAAAATTCGAAAGGAAAATACAGGAAAAAACATGTACAATTTTATGTTTACTATCAAAATTTACTTAAAAGTGTAAAATTGACAATTTTTTTGGGTATTTAAATTTGGGTAAAAATTTGGGAATCTTTATTTTTACTTGAATACGCCGCAATGTGATTGTTTTTTAGGTTATTTAACTGTACGCGTTCGGCAAATATACAGTTCATATAAATATTACATACGAATTTTACAGTACAATCTCTGCAAAATACATCAGCATGTGAAATTTACTAGATGGTAGAAATTTTACCTTATGAAGCAAATTTACCGGTAAAATTGTAGGCAACACGAGTACATATAATCGCGGTAGAAATTTATTCACTTCCCCTAACTCGCCCAACACTGGTTGGCCGGAGATTAGCCCCACCACTCAATATTGTTACGGGCCGCCACTGCATTACTTATTTGAGCGCATCTTGACAAAATGCAACTAATAACTTTGAAGGCCTTGTTTTTACACACCGCGTTCCCTCTACAGATGTTTGAAAAAAAAAGTTGTCATTCAAAAGAATCATCCTCCCCCTTCTCTTCTAATTTTAGCTTGTAATTAAATGTACCCGTCCTTTTAAAATTACTGTGCAATGTTGTGTATTTTCATATCTTGGTTTACAACTATTAATACATAATTAAATGTTTATTAGTTGAATACACAGCCAAGATGTTGAATCGCATACAAAAATATAAAAGCCTAAATCTTATTTAATTCTTAATTCATGTACTACTATTCAATAAAGTTATCCGATAACTTATTGTGCGTTTATTTGTGAGGTTTATGCGATATCTACGGCACTAGTTGTTGAACTAGTATGTTATACCCAGTATAATATACATAATTTTTTTCTGCTCTGAGTACAGTTTATCATACCCTAATTAGTAGGTTATGATAAATTGCATTTTAACGTTTATGGCGCCGATATTAGACCGTTTACCATACGACACACGACACACAATCTTGCTTTAAATTGTCTTCAAAATCAACTATAAAACTAATAAATAGGTACAAAAAGTTTACGCAATTCGTTCATTTTAAGATTAAAGTGTTTTTTATTTTTCTTATAGTTATGGGAGCCGTCTGAGAAGAGTCTTCGGAAATATGGCTTTTTTTGTATTTAGTCTCATTTCTTTTACCTATTAAATTATACCAGTCATCCCAATATTCTAGTACCCTGTATTAATTTGTACAGGTCTCTAGCTGGTTGAAGAAAGTAACCCTAACACCTTCCGCACTCTAATGTAAATATAAAATATATGCCCATAACACCTGGATCATACCCTTTGCATAGCTAAATATGTAAATATCTCTTCATTTACTGTAATAATGTATTATTATTGATAGAAAAAACGATTCTGGGATTGGCTTAACATAATTTTGCTGTTTAATATATAACAAAAATAGTTTTAGAGGACAAGGAGACAGTTGAACATATTTTCTGCCACTGCTCTTCCTCTAGCAGAATCGAATATGCAATACTAATACGGTTCTCCTAGGTTGACTCTCTCTTGAAAGACTGAAAGCAATTTCATTCAGCAAGATATTGAGCTACTTTAAGGGTCTGAACTGTTAGATGAACTTTAAGATATCTGCCCACAACAAAGCCTAGTGGTCGCAGTTGACGGAACAGTTAATCGAGCCACGTGGATGATAAACTAATCTAACCCTAATTTAACAAAAATAATCGTATTAAAACAACAGATTTTTAATTTAAAATGTTTGTTTAAACTAAACACAAAATGTAAGTTCTACATATATTTATACAGAAAATGCATACTCCAGAACATTAACCGTGAAAGCTGAAAATTCGTTATTGAACAATCATAGTATTTATCTAAAATTATGCACGTGCAATATTTTTATACAAAAACTAAGTTAATTGTGTGAATCAGTTCAATTTCTGAGTTTAAGCATTTTTATAATGAAATTAATTAATCACAAAAACTGTCAGTTAAAATCATCCCATCCTTGTATTGCTTACAAATTTCCATAGGCAGCGATATTAACTTATCTGGTTGCAAAATTTCTAAGGTATAATAAATAAATACAAATTATTAAACCATTCTGTACTCTGTGAAATTGAAATTTCCAAAAAAGCAATATTTGGAATATTTTGGAAGTAGGTATCTTTTGTTTTTTGGTTTTATACTTCACTATTCTGAGAAAATTTCAAAAGCCTTTTGCAAAGAAGAAAACCCCGCTCGGTTTTAAATGAGTTAAATTGCTGGTAAGACTTTTTAACAAGACACAAATCTACTGTAAATCAGCATTAGTGCTTTGTAACGCATTAGATATAGAATGAGTTATTTTAATCGATCAATATGGACCTGTTAAAAAGATCGCGTCTGACTGCGGATGGGTGTGACAGTTAAAGACTGGAAAAGAAATCGAACTTGCATAGAACATCATTGCCCTCAGATTTTGCAGCAATTTAACATTAACTCAATAGCTCGGGGGAAAATAGTAACAAGCCACATTTTGAACAAAATTTCGCTACCAATACAATTCGTTCTGTGAGAAGGTCACAGCCACGGAATAAAACTTGATGACAATATGAAGCTGATAAAAGTTTTTATAGTTGAAAAAATAAATAAGTCAGTACTTTTGAATTGAACTTGGAACTGGATTTTCCCATTGTTTGGCTTTTTACTATTTTCCTCCGAGCTCTTCAACTATAAGTTATACAACGAAAAGGCCTATCTTAGAAACAGTGGATAATGCATTATGAATATTGTTTTTAGAAGAAATAGTAATGGCTAAACAATGGTAAATCGAGTTTCATAAAAGGAAAAGATAATCACAGTGGCTTTGTATTTCCACTGCCTGTTGCTAAATCAACAAAACCAACAGCTGTGAAACAAAATTATCAGTCTATTATAGATCGCAGAAATCTGCCTAGATACATTCTACATCGTTCAAAGATTGATAATGAATTCGGATAACATAATAGCGGATTTAACAATTCTGTGCGAACTGTGTTTCGACGTTTACAGGATGATTATGGTCAATTTAATCGTTCTACTGAACGGCAATCCGCAAGGTAGTAAAACAAAAATCAAGAACCTAGAAGCAATGAACTAAAATAGGCCGTGTGCACCATCCTGGTGCACGTTTGACAAATATTACTGCGTCAGTGAGAGTGTAGCTGAAAACCGGAAATTATCAATTCATCGCCGTTAGCAGACTTTAGGCCATTCTTATGGCATTCATATGCCTATAAATCAGGTTACCACAAGAAGTGAAGCCCAGAGGTCGTGGATTAAAGGATTAGATTAGCAAGATTTAAGCATATTGGGTATTAGAGCAGCTGGAAGTTGATGTTGATTTTTTTCACAGAAAACTTTCTTTTCTAATGAGGCACATTTCTAACTCTTTGGGTATGTTAATAAAGAAAATTAACACATATGAAGTGAGGAAAATCCTTGCGGGATACCACTGCGTGCCCAAAGGGCAACAGTGTGCTACGCATTATGGTTAGGTAGCACCACAGACCATTTTTTTTTTTGAAAGCGATGAAGTTCACGCTGTAACAGCCAACTGTAAGCTGTGAAGACGCATACTTAACAATTATTTTGGCAATTGATTATATTCAAGTTGAGAACATGTGATTCTAAACGAGATAGTGCAACAACTTGCCACACATCGTGTGCAACTTGAATGTTTTACGTTCACGTTCGCATTGTCTCACGTAACAGTGATATCGACCAGTGGCGGCTCGTGACTTTTTGCGCAAGGGTGGCTTTTTTTTTGTTGGTTAAATAGTTTTTAACCCTATACTGTCTCTCTTATACTCGAACCATCATTTCTAAAATCATCGCTATTGATTATAAAGTCAAAAACTTAAACTAATTTGGTTTTATGTAATTGAATCCTAAGTACTGCACACGATGTAAATTTAGCTACTGCCGTATATTGCATCCAAAATGTTAATTCGTTTGGCTGATTTAAAAAAACATGCAGCAATTCCGCTTAAATTAGAAAAAAAAACTATAAAATCCTTTATTTATATTGCTAGCTTTACTGAAAACTAAATTTAAAGCATGAGCATGACAATGCACAAAAAGAATGGCAATTGTTTTTATTTTACTTTGTAAACCATTTAAATGATCGGCTGCCATAACAGATGCACCATTATTAGTTTGAGCGATTATATTAAAAAAAAATCGTATTTTTCGCAGTTATTTAATGAAAGATTACTGATGATACGTCAAAAACACCTAAAAAACTTTCAACAACTTAATCGCTTTTGACATAATGTAATATGATTGCTAACTGAGGCTTGCAGAAAATATCTGTTGTTTCATCTATTTGCCAAGAAAAAACGGAGCTTCTTTAATTTCTATATCTATTTCTTGTTTTAAAATCATTTTGTATAGATTTAGATATTTAAAAAAAAAAAAATGTTACTACTAATACATTTATTAAAACTACATGTTTAACAAAGAGTTCGATTAATTCTTTATAATTTCCACGATTAAAAGAATCTGTAGTCTCATTGTGTCCCCAAAAAGCTAGATCTTGTGCTAGAAACATTGTTACGTCTAATTAATTTTCTTAAATTGTTGCGGTTTTCTCTAACTTCATTATTATACACAATAATTGCATCTTTGCGCGCGCTGTCTACGGCAGTAGCAATATTTTGTTTTCCAAATAATTTAAATTTGCACAACGATGAAATATGTTCATTAGAGTGTGATAGATTTTTTAAATCCTTATATATAACCTAATTTCGACCACGTTTCGGTTCGGTTACAAAAAAAAAAAATCTTTCCGGTTTAATTGAACCCGTTCACCAATCGCATTTAACGTGCCATATAATGAACTAAAACCACGATTTTGTCGGTTGCCGTCGTTAGACACTACAGATAAATGAAGCCATGATTTCTCATTTTTTTTGTAAAATGTGATCTTCGGAACTTTTTATTTCGTTCATTTTATCCGTTTTCTGTGTATAACCTAACAAAACTTCTTGAGTTATTAGTACTGGGAGTCGCATGGACATATGCGTGCCAATGTTTTACGACCGATAACGCACGATAACATGCCGATCTCAAACGATCTCACCTAGGAGACAAACCGCCGACCATACATATTCACCGTATAAAGTGAACATGCACTTACGGGGGCGCATTGATTTCAACGATGGCATTAATCATGAGCGCGGAGTCAAATTTGTGGCTGGTAAAATATAGAAATTTGTATGTATTTTAAAATCAAGTATGAATGAAGTAATAAATGAACGTATAATTTATTATATTTTTTTCGCAAAATTGCTTTATTTTAGTATATAGCCAATGCTTAAACATTACTTTAATACATAATAAACGCTACTTATTTATTTTATTAAGAATAATAGGGGAGGCTCAGCCTCCGTAGCCTCCCCTGACGAGCTGCCACTGATAACAACTGGCTGCCAAGATAATCTATTGTATTGCCATTTAATTTTTTTGTGCATGGTTTTTGAAAGAGCCAACTGTACGCCAACAAACCTAAAACCTTTAGATCTAGAATAGCTTGCGCCAGGCTATAGCCGAAATGACCCTGGAAACTTACGAAAAAATCATCGAAATTACTTCGAACGAATCAATTGTAAGGTTTCGAAGGGAACATATGCTGGGCATAATAATTAGTATATGCAAAAATTATGTTATAAATAAGTAATTTTTGCATAATTAATGAATAATACCAAAGATACGTTTAGTAGTAAAAAACAAGATAATGTTACACTTTGTGTTTTTTCTTAAATGAAAGTCAGGAAACCATTGGACCACCCGTTAACTATGTATAAGTTCATTTTCAACGATACTTCGTGAGTCTGATTTTTTTTAGATCACCAGTAAGTGAGTATTTGAAAAGCTTTCTAATAACAATACATTAATAAATACCGTTATTTATATTTACTAAACATTAAAAGTTTATTAGAAAATAATAATATGAATATTTTTTAGAAATATTAGATACAAACTAAATCGGAAATTCCCTTAATTTAACTTTCAGCAAATGTATCACTTACATTTTCATAATCCAGTAATCTAATCATTCTCACTTCTCACTAAATATCACAGATAAGTAATTTATATGTACTCGAGACAACGAATTTCTTATAGTTAGCTTTTCATAACTGAAAAAGAACATTCAGCATTTGCGTTGCAAAACTGAATCGTCAACGATATTTTCAGAACTGTGAAAATTGTAAAACTTATTCAATTAAGAACTTATGGATGTCACCATATTGGTGGACATTGGACATTGTGTTCTCTTATAAGGACATTAAAATGGACAAGTTCAGTTCCGAAATTCTTAATATCAATATCATTTTGACATTTTGTGCATGTTTTCTGTGACCTCATTAAATTGGATATATAGATGGAATTAGTATTAATATGGAATAATAAGGATAGTAATTTTAAAATTTAAAGACTCGGAATCTTTTAAATATCCAACGTCAGAATTCTGTGATTATATCGCAAATAATGTTAAGTACATTTACAGAATTTTCTTGAACGTTAAAATATGTACACCGAAATACAAAATTAATGTTTGCCTGAAATTACAAAATACATCTAACTTAAATCTCTTAACTTAAATGTGAACATATCTGGGGCAGCACTCTACGAAAACTTGAGCGCTTAATGAAACAAATAAATACAAAAAAATAATACCTTAAGGAGACATGAGTTTTGAATTTGACTGTACCTTTCATTTCATGATGTTTCTCCAAACTATAACGTCTTTTTCTTTTTGTTTTTGTTTTTCGATAGTCTTGATATAAATAAGGTGGTACCATCCTCAATTTTGTCAGAGTGGTTACTGCCATTTCGTTTGTACATCAAAGGATAAAAAAATAGACAGTATTAAAAAAATGCAAAAAGGCGCAATAGTAGTGGGGATATTGTTTTACGAAAAACAAATTGAAGACTGTACCGAGGTTACGAAACACCTAGCCCAAATATTGATAATTTTACGTTATACAAAAATTATAATCCTGCAACAATTTATAAAAAAATTTCCGTCTGTTAGCGTTTAGGAATTATAGAGGATTTTTCTCCCAGTGAAACACTGTATATATGTTCGAAAGCTCATGATTAAATTTAATTTAATTTTGTTATTATGGAAATTTTCAATAATTATCAAGAACAATTTCTTTTATCCGCCCTAAGACCCAACAAAATACACTTTGATGAAAAGTGATTTTTCTTAAGGGGGTGTCAGGAAACCGCTTTCGTGCCCAAATAATAGTAGTAAAAATATGGGCGTTTTCTTTTCTCTGGAAAACAAAGGCAGGAAAATTACTAAAAATTTAAATTTGAAGCCATAAATGTAAATGAAATGATATCATTTTGAAAATTAAATACACTATTTTCTTAGTAGGTAGTGGCTGATGGCAAAACCGGAATTGACAAAGAATTATAATATAGGTTAAATCTAAGCGTTGCAAAATCCGCATGCAATTACACCAAGAAGATTTCAGCAACTTTTCAGTGTCAACGTTTGTGATGGTATTTTCGATAATAATCTACTGCATGCACATATTATAAATGATTGTTTAACTGCAGATCTGTATAGAAATTTCTTGGAAAATAACTTTCTTCATTTCATTGAAGATTTAGAACTTAATATTGTTCAAAATAAGTGGTTATGGAGACACGGATAAACGGCTTGTCCAAGAATTCAGGATGCGGCTAACTAGACAATCTCCTTCTCGAAATCCTTGAAATGATGGAATGTTTAGTTAGTTCGTTGATGTAAGGCTTGCATTCGAGCTTAGGGTAAACATTTTAAACAATTTTTATAATTATTATAGTCATAAGATTTATTTTTTTATTATAAAATTTTGTTGTTATTTGTTAATAAAGGTTAATTAATATTTAAAATTTAAACATCTTATAACTTCTAAATAAGTGTAAATAAAAAATGTCACAAATAAAAATGTTACGATCCGGGATCTAGGTCTGGAACACTCCATATATGTATCTGTTCTCGTTTAACCTCTTTCACTATTACTGATCAAATAGAATTCGCTGGTGCGCATTGAAAATTAGAAATGTGAAATGGTGAAAAATGGGAAAGTCAATTGTTCGATTGTATTGTGTCGTACGCTCATCGAAAACTGACTTCTTCCCCCTTTTCACATGCGAACATAACGAATGATAGGTACTTTAGTTATGAAAAGATATATATGTAATTACAAATCATCTTAACCCCCTGCTTCACCTGAAGGGTACTACACGCTACCTGTTCTAAGTACTATATGGATCTTAAAACTAGTTCACAGAATTGCGAGTCTACTGTAAATCGCTCAGTTACCAGTTATTATTATATTTGCGCCCACACTGTAAAAAATTACAGTAATTTTGCCATGGTAAATCAGGAATATTACATGTAATAACGTTGTAAGTTTACCACAATAAATCATGTAAATTTTGTTTTACATGTATTTTCTAGGATATTTAGCATGGAAAAAGAAATTTCGGTAAAATTTATAGCTTTTTCATGTAAGTTTAAGATGTAACAAAAATTCAAAAGGAAAATACAGGAAAAAACATGTACAATTTTGTATTTACTCTCAAAATTTACTTAAAAGTGTAAAATTGAATTTTTTTTGAGGTATTTAGTGCACTTTAAAAGTAATTTTACTAGTGAACTATTAATTTTGCTGTAAAAATATGAGGATCTTTTATATTTATTTGTTTTTACTTGAATTTTCGGGTAAAACTATAGATATCATGGAAAATACGAAATTCAAACGCCGCAATGTGATTGGTTATTGGATTATTTATCTGTGTGCGTAGGTAATTCTATTCGTTTGTCCAATTTATTATTGGCTCAATGATATCATGTACGTCACAAACAATCGTAGGTTTCGCGTAAGCGTGTTCATTCTTGATCCCTGGTTGAGCGATTCAGCATGACCTACTAGGTGCTATAAAAGAATTAGATAAGTTGCTTGCTCTCTTTATAAAAATACATATGAAAATTACTTCAGTGTTCGGTAAATATAAAGTTCATATAAATATTACATACGAATTTTACAGTACAATCTTTGAGAAACACATCAGCATGTGAAATTTACTAGATGGTAGAAAGTTTACCTTATGAAGCAAATTTACCTGTAAAATTGTAGGCAACTTTGTTACCAACGATTTTACATGTAACTTTACTGCAACTTTTTTTACAGTGCATGGAACGACTTTAGTTATCTTCCAGCATTTGCCAAAGAGTAAGGGAAAACCATGGCAAAAACCTTCTCTGGTAGCATATGAATTATATGCAGCTAAATCGGCAAGTTAAAAGACCAACCTCACTAATGAATAATATATATATCATTCTCAGGTTTACGACGGTGAACATAGGTGTGCACAGAATAAATGTCACCATGTGTCAAACATCGCGAATGGCAAATGGCATCTAACAACGCACTATAGTTATTAGTTGTAGTCATTATAAAGACTATCGAAAAGTAAAACCTATTATTTTTTTAAAACAACTATACCTTTGTTTTGTTCATATGAGTGTCAATATTAAGCGTTAAGGTAACAATATAAAAAGAGCAAAAAACAATGAAATATTAATTATAGATTGTGGTGAGGCAAATGAGTACATATATTTACAACTAGTTGTTGTTATTTTGTTGTTGTGCAGTAAAAGTGAGTCTGCAAAAATCTAAAGTACAAATTGTATTTAATGTTTGGATTTTGTAAAAAGAATTTATTGAATTGAAAGAATTACTTTTTAGACTATGTATGCCAAAAATTATAGTGCGGAACAATCTAGATGGGTAATATGTGAATTTTTATGCAGCAATCTCCATACAGTTTTTTTTTTAGTTCTTTTTCTCTATCAATGTTGGAACAATTTTTTTGGCTTTAGCTTCTTCAGAATTCCAAAACGTAACCTAAAATATGTATTTTTATTTGACAAAGCAAACCTTTTGCGGAATAACTTCCCTACAAGATTCGATTTCGTTAAGAATTACTCTCACTCAAAGAATTCCTTCAAGTAAAAAAAAAAAAAAGATTGAAACATTTGATGTTGGGTCGCCTACGCTACTTCATTAGTACCAGATGCATGAGACTTACACTTAAATTTACACCAATCGTAACGAACGTGTGTCTGAGAAGAAATTTCAGTCTGGACTCAAAATGGCGGCTATATCTCATCTGCTGCCAACTGCTGCGTTAAACGTACAGCTTGTGTGGAATTTGAATGGACATTATGACTATTATCATTACATAATAAAACAGAAAGAAACAAACTAAATAACAACGAAGTGATTTACAAACGGTTTAGAATCACTCCAGCGATATGGTTTAATTGTTACGCTCAATGACAAGGTCAGAACATTATCTCTAGTCAGAACAATGATGTGAGGCTAGCGCCTTATCTATAAATTTACAATGCTGTCAGGACGCCAAAGTTATGAACTCAGACTTGCCCAAAACAGCAAATGGTCCTTCTTATCTTATATGTTCGCTAATTGATCCTTGAAGAAGGCAATATAATATTATATTTATTTGCCCTGCGCAGAATCGTATTTAGTGACCGATAATAGCGCGGCGATAAATACTACAGCAGGCTTTGATAGATCATGCCAGTACGTGCTTAGCTTAATACATACACACTACATCACTGGAGTTAATGTATAAATTCTGTGACGATTCACAGCAATCGTAATATAAGCAAAATATGAAAATATAGACTATACAGACTGCAACATAACTCAAACATTCCTAGTTCCTCAGATAATGGCGTGGAAATCCTTTACCATTCAGGCTACCTTATTATAGGCCAATTCGAATTCGACTTCAGCAAGAAACTACGCAGAGTATGAACCAGGAAACTAAGCACGTAGTTGGTCAGATCGAGGTAGGAACAATAACTGGGAGGCGTCGACGATAAGGTATATAATACGGTCCCTCAACAATACTATATATGTAAAGCAACATCCAATGACATTAATAATTTGTCGAATAGAAGCAAGGGCTGTAGAAGGAAACCTTGAAATTGGGACTATCAACGTTACACGCAAGGATTAAGTTCATTACATCAAAAAGCGGCAATACCAGGTGGTGATTCTTTGCAAAAGCTAAGATTATCTGCAGAAATTCTTGATGATGATTCAAGGTTATCCTAGAGGTCATCACTAGCGGCTACAAAATAAACCTATAATATACAAGTTTTCTAAATATGCCTTCGAAACTGCGTAGATGTACGTTCAGCTTTATCCTTGGTATTCAATGTCGCCTACCGTTCATAAGGTCTTGCTTCGTGGTCCTACTATAATAAACGCCTTACTGCCGATCGATGATATGTGGAGGGAGCAACCGAAGATCGCAATAAGCATTTACGAATGTATCGCGTTAATATTACCCGAAAATTTTCGAACAAAATGTAACCTAGATGTTAAATGACCTCTTGTTGACTTCAGACCCATTCTTAACAATTGTCACATAGATGCATAAAGCATGCACAATGATGTTGGTTCAGAAACAAAAATAGTGGATGGATACTTACATGGTGGCTCTGATGAAAAAGCTAATTCCAGGCCAAACGACAAATAAATGCATAAATAAAATAAAGATGCATATTTTGGTTTTCCCATTTACTTTTTTTTAATAAAACTACGATTTGTTGAATGAGAGTTTATTTAATCAAATATAACGTAGCATATAACAAAGAATTTATGAAAATATTGCATTTCAATGGATTCTCTTTGATAGTTATTTGGGTTGTGTATAATTGCATAGTTAAATGTGAAAAATCTTTTATTTTGCGGTTGTTGACTACAAATAACTTTAATTAGATTTAAAAAAAAATACCTCATGAGGTAATCTAATAGTGCCATGTTAAATACAAATGACTCAAACCCCTTTTGGTACAACTTTTAGTTGATGATTATGTTAATATTTCCTATTATGTATTTTATAAAATTAAAAGAAAATTACTGGATTTTGGTGCTTTTAAGCATACAGCATACATGCATATTAGTAGATATATTTGTCGATTTTACTTATTAGTATTGTCACGTCATTTGTATACACTCGTATTCATAAAAAAAGCGTATTGATGCACCTTCGGCAACACGATATTTTGACACTGTAAAACCAAATTTGGAAATCATGCTTTATAATCTTGTTTACAACTTTGTAAAGTCATTTTTTTTCAAATTATTGACATTTACAATCTGCCATGAATGACATGGAACATTAGTGTATCCCAGTGCAGTAGAAAGTATTCAGTGTACCTCTATGTATTGTTTATGAATAAAAGTGTATGTCATTGATGACACAGTCGTTTGACTCCGCGATTCACCTAATAAATTTTGAATTATTAAAAGTGTTTATATTTAGAAAACCGCTAACTTCCTCTTTGACGTATAAAAGAAACGATGTATTTACTAAATCAGCTACTATCAGGTTCAACTGTGCGCGCCTTTCAAAAGTATTAAAAGAAATTCATAATCACAAATATGTACCTACTTGTTGTACACCTACAAGTTCCCGATTTACCGAAATTTCAAATCATGAGTATGATATATACACCTATGCCCAGTTCGTAGTCTTCTCACAAGAAGATCTCTACCTAGGAAAATGCGCACGTTATGTTATTAGTGATGGGCATATTTGAATGATCGTAATCGATTCATTCAATTATTGAGATTTATTCAAAAACTTGATTACAACAGTTGTACTATGAATTATCGTTTCTAGCGGTTTTTTTTAATAAACATTATTTTTGCAGTAACTCTAGTGATTTCGTTGACTGTCTTCTATACGCTATCAAAAATTTGCTTTGCTTTAAGGCAGCTTAAAAAAACTTATATTAGCAATAACTTTACGTACGTTTCATTTTTCAAACTTCGTAAATCCATTATGGCATAATTCATCAGAAGCTATCTTCGAAAGAGTATTTAGAATATAAATAACACACAATTACAGAATTTGCCAACTATTTTTATAGATGGACGTTTATTGCCATTATTTTTAGTAGTAAAGGAATACACGAATACTTTTAGACATCCAGTTGCGCAATCATTGTTTGGACCTGTAAACATGTACACACATTTCTTCTTCGACGTCTGGAAAGCTCAACTCAAATCATTTCAAAACTAATGTTTTTCTCCCAAATATCGCGCCAAACAATGTACTCCTGATTGAGTCTTGAAGTGGTGCATTTCAGAAATTCAAAAATTAGTGCCAAAAGATAAAACTTTAAACATCTTAAATACGCAAAAAAAAGAAACCACAGCAATAGTACAACCTCTAGATGTGTTTTTATTTAGTGTCAGACTGTGGAAAAAATTTTAGAACTTTTTCTGATACAGTGATTCTTATGAATTAGTACATAGAGTTACATCAAAGAAATAATATAATTACGATGCAATTCCCAACCCACAATCAGTTTTCTTCTTCAAGATTTTTCGACGTGTGTCTAATATAAGAGTGGATACGTGGATGGAAGACCTGGCTTCTTTAAAAACCCTTTAGTTTTGTTTTGCTTATAAGGATTATGTTTCTCTAATTCTGTTTGATTGTTTTTAGAAAAATGATTACTGTCACAAATATGTTAGCTATATTTACACTGTAATGAATGCCACAAAATCAGATATAAATGATGATATACAGTTTTGTAACATATTTTTCAAAATGTTTACTTTACTGCCATTATACCAAACTATACAATTTTACGAAGCACGAAAAATATGTATCATTTGAAACAATCGTTATATATATGTATTCAAACGTCCAATTACTAGTGATGGGAACTATCGATATTTTCAACTATCGATAGTATTATTGACAGTCGGACCAAGTATCGATATATTTTTTATAGATATTTTTTCAAGAAAGTGTACACGGTTAAAAGCGTACAGTAATCGAGTCGTCAATAAGAAACAAAAAAAAACACATTCTAGTGTTAGGTAACGAAATACTCTCATCGATAAGATAAAAAAAAAATATGACTATATATGTATATATATATATATATATCAATCCACACACGAACAACACTCAAAAACAAAATAGTCTAAAACTACAGATAAAAAAGTAATGAGACGACAGAAACAGGTGACTGTCTCCTCCTCGTTGTCACAGCTAGATCTAAAGTATCCAGTAGTTTGGAAGAATATTACTTCCAAACTATAGATCGAAGCGGAGAGCAGAAACTTCACCATGGTTCTCTTGAAATACACCACCTCCATATCCCGGATATGTCCTGATAGATGGTTATACAGTTTTAAAGCAGTGTAATTTGTACTGGTCTTTGCCCTTTCGACTCGGTGGTAGGGGATTGTGCACAGGTTTTTGTTTCTAGTGTCATGATGATTGCTATGAGTAAACAGGTTCTTGGATTCGTGAATATGCAGAAGACAGGTTAGTATATAACAAGATGGCAAGGTAAGTATAGGTTATTAAATAATTCTCTGCAGCTTGTCCGCGAGCTATTTCCCATTATCGCTCTAACCGCTTGTTCTTGTTGCAGGAATAGCATTTTTGCTGCAGCCGAGACTCTCCAAAGAAGAATACCGTAAGTTGCTCTCGAGTGAAAAACTCCGAAGTAGGTTTAATGTGTGGCCTCCTACCTTGCCACTCTTCTGATTCTCCGGATGACGTATATCTCGGGAAAGGATAGAAAATTGACGAAACATATACCCAAAAACTTTATCAGCTCTCCATAAGCCACTCAATAGACAGGCAAATTCATTTGTAGTATTTTACTTTCAAAAAACTGCAGTGCCTGGGACTTCCCGACATTTAGTTTAAATTTGTTGGCCCCCAACCACCCCGCAGTCTCACTTATAACTTCCTCCGCAGAGACAAATAAATGTTGTCGCAGTAAGAAAAAGAATTATCGATAATCAAAACCATCGATAGTTATCGATAGTGGCTATCGATAGTGCCCACCACTACTAATTACCTTTTCCAAGATTCGTGTTTAAGTATACATCTAATATATCTTGATATGGATTACTTTATGTAGGTGTTTCTAGAAAATGTTATTTTTTTTAAATATTACTCTATATATGCACATTTTGGGGTAATTTATGGTCTACAGGTAAAAAGTCACAGGCATGCACTGTTCATTAACTAAATAAGTCAAATACAGGGTGTCCTACCGAACTTCGGCCATTAGAATTTTTCCGAATTTCTAGTAGGAATTTGACTTTGAAACTTGCAGAGTAGTCATGGCCAACTATGATCTATTTAAAGAAAATATTTTCAGCGTTATAGGACTTTTGGTATACAGGGTCTCAATATCAACTTTCTTATTTAAATGGAATGGTCCAGTTTTTATGGGATCCAATGTATTGCTCACATCATTTCTGATAGTTTGTATTAATATTTCCTATTCCAAAGGCTAATTGTTTTTGTTTTTAGATATTTGTAATTTTGTCAAAATTTTGACGTTTGCACTCTTTCCAATAAAATTAAATATCTCATAGGCTATTAGACACTAAGATATTCTATACTGATGTGGATACAAGTTCACGGCAATAGGTACTGACTGTGGCAGCAGTAACAGCAATGTCCTATACAGGATGTTCAGAAACTCATTGCAGTTATATGGATACCTTTAAAGTAAAAAAACTTTCAAAATCTTTTTCAAATGGAACGTGGTATTTTCAGTGCAGCATTGAATGCAACGGAAGGTTCTCCATGAATTAGTATAGGGTAGTACGTATTTCTGATAGTTTTTTGAAATATTCGCACTTATTCCATAAAACCAGCAGAAATATGCCAAAGTTCCTACTGTTAAGCAAGTTATTCGGAACACTCTGTACGGCATGTTTCAAAATGATGCGTCATCTCTTCTTGCATTCATTTGTAATAATAATTGAAATTTTTATTGTGACTAGTTTCCCTATTATTAGTGAAATTCATTTAATTGTGCGCAACATACACCTTAATTAGCCATGTTTATTACCCAGTAACAAACGAACACATTTTGTTCACGTTATATGACAGCATATGCTTTCAAATCTTTTGAAATTGTTTGCATACACTGTTACTAAATTATATTATATTAAAGTAAACGCATTGTAAATTTATCCGTGTTCCTGTAAAGTATAACAAAAGTTTTGGTAGAAGTGTTTTTTGTTTTGCTTTATTTGTAGTATTTTACTTTCAAATAAGGAAGTTAAATGTCAAACGATGTAAACAATACGTTCACTTGTTAATATGTAATAACACTCATATAGCTTGGCAATGTCTAATAATTATTGTCTATGCCTTTAAATGAATTTTACTAATAATAAGGAAACTAGTCACAATAAATACTTCAAGTATTATTACAAATGGATGCAATAAGAGATGTTGCATCATTTTCAAAAATACTATACAGAGTGTTGATGATATAGAATATTACGCTGCATTCAATGCTGCAATGACAAATGCCACGTTCCATTTGAGAAAAAAAGTTTTTTTTTTACTTTAAAGATATTCCTATTGGACATGAGTTTATAAGCAGCCTCTATATTATATTGCAGTTACCGCAGTCGCAAGCAATACTTATGCCGTGTACTTGCATCCACATCGGTAGAATATCTTAATGTCTAATAGCCTATGAGATATTTAATTTTATTGGAAAGAGTGCAAACGTCAAAATTTTGACAAAATTATAAATATCTCAAAAGCTATTAGCTTTAGAAATGCGAAACATTAATACAAACTTTTCACAAATGCGAGTAATGCATGGACTCATAAAAATTGCACCTTCCATTTAAAATAAGAAAGTTGATGTCGACACCCTGTATACCAAAAGCGCTATAAGTCTAAAAATATTTTCTTTAAATAGATCATAGTCGACCATAACTACTCTGCAAGTCTCAAAGTCAAATTCTTACTAGAAGTTCGAAAAATTCCAATGACCCAGTTCGGTGGGACACCTATATAAATCTTTAGTTATTAGTCTTGTGCGTCACATTTGTTCGTAGTATAAGCACTTTTCTGAGGATATAAGTAGTAGCAAAATGAATGACATTTTATTAAAAAAATATATGAAATGTATATGAACTCATTGTATTTAATAATATTTTATTTTTTGATGTATATATTGATAAACAAGTTTAGTTGTTTTAAATGTTTTCTATGTGAAAGCACCTTTTTTGAGAAATAACAAAAAGATAAATTATTTAAAGAATCCGTCCCCCATTATTAGCTTTTTACGAAAATAGCTTGTCATTTTTGGGACGATGTAATCGGCTGCAAACTGTGTTAAAAGTTGTTGTTATGCTTCTGTTATAACTTCGAAAATATTTCTAAAAATTGAAAAATCGTACTAAATTTGAAGGGGTTGTACTCTTAAATCGGACGTTTGGACAGAAAAAAATTGCAGTGTTAATGGACTCAAATTCAATTAGCCACATATACCTTTCGTGGAACAATATAGTTCTCTATTTTTCCCCGATTTTTAGATTGTTGTAAATATCTTAGAAACCACAGCCGACATTTTTTTTGTTAAAATATGATTCCAAATATTTTATCTAGTCAAGGATGACACAAATTATTTTCAGAAAAAAATAACAACGTAGGAGCGTTGTCCTCTTTGCTTCCAATTATTTTTTTTTGTTTCTTAATGTCTAGATAATGTGAAGCGTATAGCATAGCCAAGGATAATGGTAATTATTTCTGAAATAAAATCATTTCTATTAAAAAGACTATGTCGATCTGATCTCATTTCCAAAATGTTGCCTGCCGCATAATGGGTCGAAATTTTTATAATCGCTTGGGCTACTGTTCTTACCAAGAGCGAAGATTATTTGAACACTTAATCAATAGTTAAGTGGCCCATCCCGTGATAAACAATATTATGTCCCAATCGTCCGTATCTGCCACTTAGTGATTTTGGCAATCTGAGGTGCCCTAAACTTGCCTTCTTCAATGTCACCAAATAAAAAGGTAGAAGTAATCCTCATTGCCTTTGTTATTTCTAAACATGCAAGCCTCGGTATCTTGCTAGCTTTAATTATAGCAGTTTGCTACCGCATCTTTGTCCGCCATACTAGTGGTTAATAAGTATTCACAGGTTCCACCGAGATATAATGTCTAGTACGCCATATTTGGTTTTAGTCCCATGTTTTTCCATAACCTCCTCTAGCCTACATGAGTGTTATCTCCTTCCTAGTTTTAATTCTTGGATGCTGTCGATTCCAAGTAAGCTTAGAATTAATAGTAATCCCAAGATATTTCATTTTCTCTGACAGAGTTTGTTTCTTCACTCCGAAGTTTTAATGGTCCAAGACCATCTAAGAGGTGACTTGCAAGAACGGATATCTGACGCCACTATTTATTGTTCGAGAAACAGCTCTGTTAAATTGTCGAATGCTGGACAAATAACTGTTGTTTTAATGTTCTAGAAACCGAGCACCACACAAGCATATTAGAGCAGAGCAGAGGTACCCTATAATATACGATGTTGTCGATTATCTTCTCGGTTTAACTAAACCTGTCTAAATGATCACCGATTAAATCAACTTGCAATTAAACCGAGCTTAATGATTTAAACGAAGCTTTAGTCGAAAATGGTGGAAACTACCATTTACAATTAAAAATTTGAGTCAACTGTAGCGATTAGTTGTCTACAGTTGAGTATTGCATTAAGCTAATCATAATCAAAATTCTATTCGTGACATTTTTGTAAATATTAAAGCAGCGAAATATCATGTATAGATTAATTCTTTTAATCATAAATGGGTAACACTAAGTAAGTGATTATTTCAAAAGTAACGTGATAATTCACATAGCAGTTATACCGGGTGTCCAGCCTAAGATGCAACGGTCCATAGCCGATTTATTATTGCTTTTTTGGAAAAATGTTTCAGATAAATGTTGCATCGAATCATATTCTACACATTTTAAAATTAGTTTCAGTAATGGCGGACTTCCGGTTGTACCGGAAGTACACACTAACTTTATTATTTTAAATGGAACACCCTGTATATTATTGTACTTTTGGATTCCTTGTTAAATTTAAATAACAATACGTTAGGCATACATTAGGGATAAGTTGTACTGTTTCCGAATTACATGACGTTTTTTCGAAAAAAATGACATTTGCAATGTCTGCGGTGTTTGGAAATATCTCCGGAAATACAAAAGTTAGAAAGATGCGGTTTTCAGTTTTCGCTTAATCATGAAACAGCACACGTCTTTTATTTTAAAGTTGTTACGTTTAAACTACAGAATTATTAAACAGGGCTCTGTAATTTTCTACAAACGGAAGTCTGCCATTACTGAAACTAATTTTAAAATGTGTAGAATATGATTCGAGGCAACATTTATCTGAAACATTTTTCCAAAAAAACAATAATAAATGGGCTATGGACCGTTGCATCTTAGGCTGGACACCCGGTATATTAAAATTAATGATTCAAAACTTAACCCTTCAAAACTGTTGAATGAAGCATTTTATTTTATCAATATAAATGGATAAGTAAGCACTTTTTTTTTGAGAAATCAATCATTTAAAAACAACAAAACACATATAGGCTGACTGTTTCACGAAATTAACTCATTGAAAGTTATCGAGCCTGTAATAAGAATTTGCTTTCAAACTTGTAGGATAGGCATAATCAACTATGCTATGGTTACAAAGCTGAAAATATAGTGAACTTACATTTAATACAACCGCAGTACATATAACTAAGAATATTGACAATAATAGAATCATCAATGAATACCAAAATGAAACATTCAGTATGCAACTATTTATTAGAATGCAGCAGAATTTCAATCGGTTTGGAAATTACTAAAAGTGTCGAACGCCTTAGAAGTAAGCCCCGGGAAATGAAGTAAAACTAGAATAGATATTTACCGTAACGTTACACTAAATACACCTGTACGATATGCTCAGTTTTGTTAAATAAAATGAACACTTGAAGATTCAATTACATAGGTAAAGGTGTTTAATGTCAACAAGAGTTAAAATTTACCCAATTCTTATCTGTGACAGATATGAGTGAGATATTGTTTTTCTTTGGAGTGATCCATCTTCAATGCAACAATCTTTCGCTGCTGTAAGCATTTTTTGCTGCAATGATCTTTGGTTTTCTCAACATATTTCTTTGGAGTTAACAACATTCAGTTAAATTGTAGTTAGATCAATTACTATAATAGCAACTTATTTAGTACTGAAATATACCACAAATTAACTTAAATTTCTGTTGATATTATATAACATATATGTAGAAGACACTTTACACATTTCACAAAAAAGATATATGAATAAGTATATTAATTATTATAAATCAACCAACACTGAAACACTGAAATATCTACCTATAAATGAAATTGAAATAAATTAATCAAAGAAACTGTTAATAAACATACTATACAAAACAGCTATTTATAATATAAGCCAACAAATACTAAAATAACTTTTATTCATGTAGATTATGTTTCTAGCTAACAGTTAAAATTGATTCTTATTCACAACATAACCCAGTATTAATTTTTACAACGCCGAATATTATTACAACAAACACTTCTTTATTATCGGCCATCCAGTAACCCATACCAAACCATACCATACGCTAAATAATGTTGTAGTATATGTAAACTCGTGAAGATACATTATTTTCTGCTTCCGCATAAAACCAAATAACTATAAATTCGACCAAAATGATATTATTTGATAAATAAGTAGTTAATTAATATTTACTACCTCCGGCAAACAAACTTACACCATAACATTACAATTTTTTGTTAAGTAGTAATAGAAGCCTCAGTAACAGCCTTTAATCACAATTTATATTACATACCCCACTTTATCAAACAAATTGTTCTTATGAGACAAGCTATATAAGATACACCTAAACTATTTTCACTAAAAAGGGAGTGCGAAACTTCCTTCCATAATAGCAGGCATATCCATACATACGTTGGATTATATGCGTCTATCGAGTAATAGGTCCTCTCTCTTCAACATTAACTACTTACATATCATTCTACTTCAGAGGTTAGGGAATAAAGCAACAATAGCTTCTTTGATTATTTGTCTACACGTGCGGTATTTCATTGGCTTTTAATTTGAAAATCGGCATAATAGCGGAAGAAATTCATTCTTAAACTTCGTTGGCGCGTTTATTTGATTTAATGGAATTTGTTCGCTTCAACGTTGCCGCTATACTAATACGCTTGCGCCGATGTGACAATTGTAAAGTAAACTGACTGGTGACAAAGTATATTATCTATTTTTAATGGCTTGATATTTTTACTAGTATATTGTTAAACATAATGCCCGTAACAGCATCTATAATAATATTGGGAGCTACTATTGATAGGAAGTACCGTGAGTCCAAAAACTGACCTTTCTTACGCTGCTTGTTTACTTCCGCAGCCTCTTCTGCCGTTAAATCGCCTGGCTGTAGAACAACAACAGTAGGTTGCTCGTCCTGGGTATCTTGCAAATCTTCGTCGGTGATAGGATTCAAGTTTTCACGCTAAAGAAAATCGGTTATATTCTATATACGTAGGTACATTCTAACATAACCTACTTTTGTGTCAACGGTGGGGCCCTCCTTATAACCAACTTGCTCTTTAATCTTTTTCAAAAATGCAGGTTCGTCAGGTTTAATATAAGCTACATTTCTTTTTGACATTGCCACATTTAAATATTATTTATTTTTTTTGATATCATTAATACTTATTCAATATCACACGAAAATACACAAACCGCGATTTACAGTGGGGCCACTACAGTGAACTGAACGCATCAACACCTATACTAAATGTAATTTTACTCTACGTTTCAAGCTCCTTTCTATAGCGCCGTCTCTGTTTATCTATCTCAAATAATTCAGCGCCATCATAGACGAAGATAGTGCATACAATCTGCTCAAAAAATATGAATGTAATTTATATTAATTTTGTATACTTACCAAATTTATCCTGTATTATTTAAACTCGCGGTCTTCGTTTGTGACACCCTTATCATTTATCTATTTCATACATTATCTTTTTAGCAGTACGGAAAATAATAAATTCAATAATTAATAAAAAAATAATTGCAACTTTATGTATTCATTTTTTTAATCGTCAAATATTTTTAAAGAAGGATGCTGGATTTAATGGATGCTTGGACTCAATTAGAGTAAACTAGTATACATATTTAAAAGGCTGCTTCTTAATATTATAATAACTACTAAACTTAAAGTAAACGTATTCGGCAAAAACAAGAACATTAATTTGCTAAATCACTACTATGAGTACCATGTGAATAAATAAGAATTTTTTTGCTATTAACTGCGTAACTTATTGAAAAACTAAAAAAAAGACATAAATAAAAGCTTTGTCGAAATTGTTTGCATCATACAATATTTATTTACTGGTATATTCACAAACCTCGTCATAAATGGCATACATTAAGTATTTTAGTTTAGTTCTTTTTTAAAACTATAAGAAAGTAGGAATTATGTATTTACACACTGCCACATTTTAGCTGCTAAAAATCAATACCAATAGTTGGAGATCACGTTTTTTAATATATTGTACAAGCGCCAGTCTTAAATTAAAGTTAATACAAGTTTTTTCAAAACTATTTAAACGGAATAAAGATTTTGTGACACCAGTTCTATATGCAATCGGTCATTGTCTCTATTTCAAAATTTTAATGGGGCCATTGTGAATTGGTGATTGTAAGAGTAGAAAAACGGGTGGTAGTAACATACACTTTTTGCTTAAAAGTATACAAATCTGAAAAAAATCACACAATGTACTTTTTGCCCATTTCAATTTTTTTTCTATGTTTAAAACTTGAACTTTTTGAAGTATATATTTTTTCTTATTGTAGTAAGATTTTTTTTTTATTCGGATTTATGAAAAATTGGCGAGACTTTTATCTCTTTTTTTTAATTTTTCATTAACAAAACAAAAAAATCCTGGCACAATAGGAAATAGTAATAATATTGTGTTCAAAGACCTGAGAACGGAAACTTAAGATTCTATTTTACTAACAAGCTTGGACGGCACCATTTTTCACATAATAACCACAACTAGTTTGGAGGGACATTTAAAGAGATCGTTTTAAACATTTTTATTTATTGAAGATTTTCATTGAGGTGTATTTACACGTACCTGTAGGAAAATAAACAAAATTAATTAATTTAAAATAGAAGAATCAAAAAAAATATGTAAATTCTGTGAGCCTTAAGTGAGTTCTTAGATTAATACATGGGCGTTATAAAAGCGTAACAACTAAAATAATTATTGACGTGCATTTTGCAGCAAAAACACTATCGTACTTTGGCTGTGCATTGAAAATAGGATGCGCCATCGAAGTCCGATATGCTATAAACTCTAGATATCATATAAGAAGAACTCCTTTCAAACAAATTAATGCGATGAGACTCCTGCTAAATTTAATATTTAAATGATGGGCGTCGCGTCGGTGCGAAAAGATAGTTTGCTAACTATGACGGGCTTTTATTTGTTATTATTTTATAAAAGAGGCAAACATCAGGTTGGGGACACATCTATATCGCATATTAAATAATACCTAATATCTTGGAAACTTGTAAATGGAAAATTGCAAACAAAGTAGTCAAGAAGAACAGTAGTGTACAGATCGATTGAAAAGAGCAGTAAACAGGATTAACGCCAAGAAAATTAGAATAAGTTTGTCCCCCATTTTGTAATACGTTTGTTTATTTATTTTTCTTGGCTGAAATAATTATGTCGATAGCAAGAGCCTATTCAAGATAAATAGAATTCATAAGCTGATTCGCCTGCATACATATGTGTATTGCAGCACTTTCCTGATCTGATTTATTCGTACTTATTGTCATAAATAGCAAAAAGGGTGGATCAACAGTGAGACGCTGAACGACTCCAGTTCATAATGGAGCACTTTATGGTTTACTATCATCTAATATGATCTGCTGCATCTTATCTGACGAATAGTTACGAATAACAGATATAAGCTTTGTTCCAACTCAATTCGCTGACTGTCAGATATGGATGTCAGACACAAACGCATTGCGCAATTTGTAGGACTTAAAATGATGTGGAAAATCAGTGAGTGTGTTGAAACAAACATATAAAATCACAGTGAAACATACAATCTGATATAGTGCAGGACAGACAACAGGACTTTAAGATTGGGAGTGTCAAAATCTTTGCTAAAATCAAATAGTACAAGCAGATTAGTTTCGATTGATCTGTCGAGGTTAAAATATACATCTTATAATGTGGTAGTAGCACTTTGACCAAAACGGAAGCCCGACTAATACTCAGATGTGATTGCAAGCAAGATGAAATCTTGTTTGAAAATCCATCACTTTTTCGAAAATTTTTGATAGCAAATACAAAATGCTAAATGAAGTTGACTTATTATTTTCTGGCGTAAAAGCAACTACTGACTCTTTCCAGCTATCAAGAAACATTTTCTGTGTATTAGCTATATCTACAGTCAAATTCAAAATTCATGTCTCCCTAAAGTATTATTTCTTTTGTATTTTATAAATATAATGTTTCTGTGGATTTGCTGATGTAGCCCTTGTTTCATTAAGCACTCAAGTTTTCGTAAAGTGCTGCCTCAGATATGTTTATATTTAAATTAGATGTGTTATTCGCTCACGAATTTTTTTTTAAGGAGACGTGAATTTTGTGTTTCAGTGTACCTATAATGGCATGTATCTATCACAGACAAAAAGGATTCTTTAAATCAAAGAAATATTTCTCTGCCGCTATTTCAAAGAACCATTTTTTCAGTTAAAACATATTTCTTTTAATTAATACCCATTTTTTTCACTGAAAAATGACATTTCCGGTTAAAAAAAATATATGTATTAACTAAAAAAAATAGTGACAAAGAAATATTCCTTCAATTTAAAGAATATTTTTTCTCTGTGCAGCAATCACTAGTAATTTTAATACAGCATGTATTTTTTCCTTCCTAACAACCTAACCGTGTAAATCGCATAACAAAAACAAAAAATTGTCGAAAGTTCAAGGGTCAGATTTGACCCCGGAACGTGAGCTTTGGCAAACGATAAGCAGAGATTTATAATATTGTGAAATTAGTTAAGAATATAAACAACCATGGCAATTATTATTAATTAATCTACTCTTTATGATTTATTACATTTAATTAGGCTGAAGTTTTCATTTCTGATTAATTAAGCATGAGAGTAGTCAACCATGACCATGTTAATTTTAGGTATAAATTATGATAGCTTTAGAGTAGTTTTTTAGTTCAGTTACTGCTGATAATGATAGCTTCCCTAGTGAAACGTGTCTTCAGTTTAATAGAATTTGTGGTGAGATGCTTTGAAGTGTGTAGTTGAATTTTCGTATTAGTTTCTGAATTTTTCAAATTATTTGGCCAAATAATGAAATCTATATGTACTCACTGTTGTTCTTTGATCTAATGTTGTACTTCGATGCCCCTTCTTGAAAGTCTTGGTTCGCACCTGCATCGAATTCGAAGCAAATTTGTTTTTCATATCTTGACTAAAATCCATGATTTTTATAATCGAGTATACAAGTTAATTTAATACGTATATAGTGTTCGAAACTGGATGAATGAAATAGCTATAAAATTATCGAAAAATTTTAAAATAAGTCTTTAGAAGAAATTTGGTTATCTCATTTTATTTTCTTATTCCGATTCGAGCTTCTTAATTTATACTTCTTTTTACCAAACTTTAGTTTTTGGTGTTTATAAATTTATTATAAAGTGAAAGGAACAATTTGTACAACACTTGTAATTCCAAATAAACGTGTGAATTATGTTTATTACAAAACAGCATATTTCACTTCTATTGCTAAACCAACAAATTCGTCGCCACAATTCTTATTATCGATATTTGCAGTTACGCATAAGAAACGTAATTCTCCACATTGAAACGGTTTTCCAAAAGAAGGATAAACCTTTGAAACGACAATCTGTGAATCGGACGGGCTGATGGGCTGAGCGGGCTCGACTGGCAAATGCGACGTGCTTACTAACAAACGAGACGGGTAGAACCGAGATAATTCTCCATATCTGCATCTCTTGCCTCTAGGTAACATGTACTGCAGAGTAAGCCGCTAACTCTGAATGGGATTGTTAATATTATTACGATTATTGAAATTTAATTACCAGTTCATACAACGACTCCAAATCATTAAAGTAAATATAAACGTAAGAAAATAAAAATAAAAGTCATTTTAATGGGTAAGCCTATAAAAGGTAATTTCTAAGAATACTCTCGTTTGTTAATATAACAGGAAAAAGAAATTAGCTTGTATGGAATATTGAAATAGAAAGGAGCTCATCTAAAATAAAAAAAACTAGCCTGAAAATACTAGGAAGTAATAAAGGCTTTCAATAAATTGACAAAGATATTGGCAACTGTACACTCCTGTTTTACAAATACGATTATGGGACTTTTAATACAAGCAACTAACCTCCAAATTACTCTATTTTTTATCTTCTTTTCTATCTCAGCAATCGATTTTAATTTTTACAAGAATAATTTCCCTGGTTAGTAATTCTATTCAACACATATTGAACATGTCTGTGGTAATTTAACTAGTAAAAAAAAAACAATATTAAAGGACGTCATTTTTTAGAGTACGGCTATGTACCAAATATACACTCTAGCTTCATTGTATGAAAATTCATTCAATTTGACGTGGTGAAACAGCTCGAAAGAGAAACTGAATATACGGCAGTACATCTTATATTTTCCGACCAATTTGGAATTAAAAAAATATTTTTGAAGCTATAAAAATCTTTCGGGGCATACCGTAGAGTGGAGCAAATTCGATCGCATGGGGTAAAATCTAATCTATCTATTATGGCAATTATTTAGTCTGGCATCTATGGAAAGGATAAGAAAGTTTTGCAACACAGTCATTTAATAAACTTTGTTTATAACATAGATAACTAACTCGCTTTTTAAGTACTGCATTAAAGTTTCCAGTGTTAAAAAAATAATTTCCGGTGGAATGACAACGAGTAATATTTCATACAGACGGAAACAAACTACTACTGGGGAATCCCACTAGGACTAAGTGAATTTTCGAAAAGGGATAAGGTGAAAAGAATCAATTGTCATTCATTCGTCACTGTTTCTTGTTTTGACTTTATGAAAGTGTTGGAATAAAAAGAAAGTAAGGGGAAAATTAACACCTCATGGGGCAACACCGATCATTTTGAAAAGAAAAGAACAAAGAACATGCTCATAGAACAACGTAGAAATATGACATACTCATGTTTCTACGTTGGTTTTATTGAAAATTATGGTGAGAAACTAAAAAAAAAATACCTCCAGAGCGCTATCAGGGTAGTAAAATAGAGCACTTCATCCATTATGAAAGCATTAGAAAACAATGGGGTGCCATATTCATTACTTCAGAATACTTTAAAGAACCGGTAGTTTCTAAGGAAGAGAAAAGATGGCTTTTGTATTTCTCCAAGTTGACGAAATTTAGGAAATTTCCAAAAACCAAATTATCCAGCTGGTCATAGAAGGGGAAGGTACGTTTTTGAACTGAGAGGGAAGCGCGTTGAATGAAATTTTGTTTTAGTTTATTGAATTATTATAGTTTATGTCATTACTTATCTGTTTGTCATTTCTATAATATATATTTTCTGTTATTTCCGTAAGTTTCCTTTTTTTAAATTCTAATTTTTGTTATTGGATTTACCTCATGTAGCTTTCAAATCGGTTTTTATAAGAAAATAGATGGGTGATTGGAATTGTCCCTATTATGGGGCAAAACCGATCACGCTTGATGTATTAAAAAAAATAGTGTTTTTAATACATTGGGTTAATATATATGATGGTATGTGTAGTTAAAAGATGTATGATTATATATAATTTTTTTTCATTTTTTTTCGATCAATAATAATAATTGCATCTCAAAATAGTACATAAATCAGATCGGAATTGCCCCACTTTACGGTACCCATCAAACTTTTGTCAAATATGCGTCTATATCGTAGCTTTATTGTTTGAGAATCTCATGTAAATTGCCATGGCGGAATAGCTTTAAAAAATAAAATCGAATATATACTACCTACACTATTTTTCACTTTCTTTTTTCTTTTCAATTTGAGCATAATCTTTTAGTGAATCAGTGGCGGCTCGTGACTTTTTGTGCAAGGGAAACTACTGTAACCTAGGTAACTCTTCCCAGTCAATAAATTATACTTTTATAGTTATTATTGTAGTATTGTGAGTGTAGAAGTGAAAAAAAAAGAAATTAAATTAAATTAAAGAAAATAGAATATAATATATTGTCTAGCAAGAACCATATATGTAGAGATGATAGTGAAATCTTGCTTGGATAGGAAAATGGATGAAGTGATAGGTAAAAAATAAAACAAAAATAAAAAGGTAATAAAAACTTAAAATAAACTCTTAATAGTAAAACAACAATAAACTCTAAAAATTATAACGAACCCTTATCAAACTATCCCTTATCAAGCTAATATTTTTGAAAATGTAAAAAAAAAAATAGTCTAATATTTTTTTGAAACGTGGAAAACTGTATTTTTTACTCTTTTCGATAAATTACAGGAATTTGCATATTCTTTGTACTAACAAAGTAATCAACTACCCGCTCGTAAAATACGTCATTTTGCGTTAATTAATTAAAAAGACCTATTTCAATTGATATTATACTGCTTAATCGGTTTTGATTCGTAGTGTTGCACTGTGTTTTTAATTCATTTTAGTGTTGAAAAACTGTAGAGTATTGTTGGAGAATTTCTTACCAGCCAGTCGATAATATCTTCGCAGGTTCTTACTTCGTTCGTTTTATTCATTTTCTTTGTAGAACCTAACAAAACTCACCTAACAAAATTTCTTAAGTTATTAGTACTGGCAGTCGCATGTGCAGTTGCCTGCCAACTTTTTACGAGCGGTAACGCACTATAACATGCCAATCTTGGACGATCTCACCTAGGACCCTAGAAGGCAAGCCTCCGAGCATACGTATTCACCGTATAAAGTGTACATACATGCACTTACGCGAACGCATTGAATTCAGCGATGATATTAATCATCGGCGCGGAGCCAAATTTGTGGCTAGCCTCCTGGCTTGTTATTATCTATAGTGCGTACACTAAAATTTCGTACATTATTGGAAATTTGTTTGCATTTTTAAATGTAAAGTAATGAATGAATATACTGTTTATTATATTATTATTTTGCAAAATTGCTTTATTTTAGTACATAGCCAATGCATAAACATTATTTTAATACATAATAAACGATATTTATTTTATTAAAAAGAATAGGGAAGAATAGGACTTAGCCTCCGTAGCCTCCCCTGACAAGCCGCCACTGTTGTGAATTTGTTAGTGATTTCGATGCATATGATACCGGTAAATTGGAATATTATAGCGCCAAATATATCAATTACCTTACTTTCACCATTTTTTTTTTATATAGGACTATGTATCAGCAATTCTTTTATTGATTCAAAGTCTTTGGTGCGTTTTAATGTCCACATCCAAATAACATTTTTCTTATTTAGTTCACTCAAATTTGCTGTTAACTGCAATAAAATTCGAAAAAACTTTAATTACTTAAAACATCACTGACTAATAACTTCTTTTACATCTATCTTTCATATTTCTCTATTAAATTTAATAATATTACATCCTGCTCTCTATAAAGCTATTTTTAACATATTATCATGCTCTTCCTTGATTTTACCATATATAATCAGATCACCTACCCAAACTTTACTCTCTCTCACTTAATATCTTATGAAATATTTCTGGTACTACCGATAATTCACATGGCAATCGTAAAAAACGAAATCTACTAAAAGCCGTGGCAAAAATTGTTAATAAAGATGATTCTTGATCGAATTCTGTTCGCCAAAACGCTTTATGTACAGCTCCTCCCACAAAAAGGTTAACAATCTGAATCGCGATTTTGATTATATATCCTTAGGTTGAACTATAAATACAACTGTGTTTATTGGAGGTAATTTTAATCATGCCAGCCGAAGAGTAGCCCACATACGTAATGTTTACTGGTATTTGATAAATTCATATTTTATGTACGCTATTCATTTGGTAAATTGTCTATGAAAGTTGTTTTACGACCTTGATTTATTATTATTAGTTTTCAAATAAGGGTATCCATTCAGTTTAAGGCGCAACAAGTTTGCGACAAAAACCACAAAGGAAAGCATGTGTGTTTATCTGATATTCGCCTCTTATAACATATGTATAAACATATTTTTCATTGAAACCTCGACTAAACTAAAATACATATTCTTTCATAATAAAATTAATGAAACATTTCAATGAAAATTTTGTATAATTTTTTTTTTTTTTTATTATCTCCCAATACTTCCTAAATAGTTTTCATTGCTTTTTTACAACATACTGAAAAATAAATTGCAATTATCTCTTGTCTGCGATTGTATATCTCGACACTAATATTAGGTCTCTCTTATATTTTTAATAGTAAAAAATTAGAACACTGAATAGTTAAAATGAAAGCAGTAGGTGTTGCAGAAATCAAGGCATCCTTATAAATCTGATGATGCCATCGGTAAATATGGGGATAATTTTGTGTTTCGCACGATAACTGTTCCGTGCAGAAATCGCAAATTGTGCAAAAATGGGTACGTTCCGTAAACATTTATTTAACAAGTATTGACCTGGCCTCTAAATAGTCCGGACTTAAGTCCTATTGAAATTGTCTGCATTAAAGCAGAATATGTATTTATACATATATAAAGACTTTATTCCAAAAAATGCAGATAAACCATGAGAAATTTCTAGGATAAATAATCGAAAATAATGGGGACTCGAGACATTGGATGCTTCAAGATTGAAGAAATGAATTTATGCAAATGTTATAATTAGATAAAACAATAAAATAAATTTATAGTGAGAACATTTTGTTATTACAGTATCACATGTGTATACGTATGATACCTTACTAGCAAAATATGTCCTTGCATTTACTATTGAAAACTGTATATTTTACTTATACTCAAATTCACTTATTGCTAAATGTTACAATTAAAAAATTACGAAAATGAAAGAAAGAAACTTGTCTATCCACTGTATTCCATATTGGCCGTATGTATGCGAAATAAGGTATTCAATTAAATCAATAAAAACATTCAGAAACAGAAAATCTATTTTACCAAGAAATACATAAAAATATTATTTCAACGCGTGCTTGTTTATATTTCTTAAATAACAAAAGTAAATTTATAAAACAAGGAAATCCTGTGTCGGATAAATACACAAAGAATCATACATAACATCTGTTTACACCGATAAGCCGCAGTCGTAGTAAAAGCTATAGTCCATCCTGAATGCGCTCGCCACGTACATTTTCGCGTAGGTCGCTTTTTTTTGATAGGAGCTGTACATCTAAAATTGAAAAATTACCAGATTCAATTGTATCTCTTGTAATTTCATCAAGATTTGGTAGTTCATAATGATCACGACATAAACCTATGTTTAAATTTTGAGGGTCTAAACAAATACATAAACTTTTATTAGGTTTATTGATTAAAATAATTGGATTACCAAATTCATTTGGGTATTTTATGTATTGATATAAAAGTCTTTTTATTGTTCAAAGTTTATAATAGGACCATTTTTTAAACTTTCAGTTGTTATAATTGCAAATTTTCGAGAAATTTTCCTTAATACTTACAATCTAAACTACAGGATCCTGAAACATAATCTATTGTAACGTTTTTCTATTCTTAAAACGTTGTCGGGGTTTATACAAATACACAGGCCATATATTTAAATTAACTTGATTTATTTTCACACTTACTGTCTACTACTACTTAAAGTCTAATAAATAAGATTAAAATAAACACTAAAATTAAATCACTCTACTATATTTAAAAATCACTTATTAATGAAATCACTTAATACTAATGTGTTTTTTTATGTAAACGATTTATTTGCAGAGATATTTATATCACACGAACTAATTCACTCGCATTTATTTTCACTGGCTATTCGCTTATCGACACAATTCAACTCGCATCCACTGACTGACTGCCCGACCAATCCCCACGCGTTATTTATATCTGGCGCGAGAATTGCGAGAGTGTTCGCGACGCATCTAGGGCGCGTTTCCAGATTCAGAAGAATTATCGCGAATCTTCGTTCCGGGTACTACCCTCTGTCGTTCCTCTTTGGAACCTCCTACGTAGGCCTTTCTTCCGCTATGCTAGCGCCATCTAGGGGCGCCTATTGAAACCGGCAATTTAAAATTAGCGCTCGTCACACTATTCTCTAACTTGTAACATTTAACAAACTGCCAATAATTTTAAAATTTGAATTGAAATAACATTCATTCGAGCACTACTGCCAAGTTTAAGATTAATGGTTTTATTACAATTTACAAGAATAAACTTATTCTTACCATTTTTACAGATAGATAACGAACTCAAAACAAAATCTTCTTCTTGTATTGTTTCCTATAAATCCTTCAGGTATGTATGTACCTTTCCACATCTAGCGCACTCCTTGTTATTTTCTGTTCTAACTTTCTTTTTGTAAATCTATTATTGTTTTCTCGCTTTCTTTTTGACAATCAGTCTCATTCCTTCTTTTGCAGTTTTCTCTCAAAATATCACTAGATGTGCTGTGTACAAAGCACTGTATGCTTTTCCAGCATGTAATTTTGACGAGACAAGTTGCGACAAGTGCGCATTTAAAACTAAACTGCATCAACGCTGAATTCGCTCGAATCAGATATAACTTAGGTTAATTTCGGCCAATACAGTTAAAAAAAGCGTTTAGAGATAAAGTTGATAATGATTGACAGGGTAGATGGTATATTACTTTAAATAGGAGGTGGACTAGGCAATTTATCGGTAACGTTACACGTTTTAGGGAAATGAGAGTTAATATATTACATCAGGCGGTCGAATTAATAACGGATCACGGTAATTTTAAATCATACTTATGTAGAAGTGGAAGGGTTAAGCATTCGCATTGTGAATGTGGTGGGGTAGATACAGCGGGGCATGTTTTAATTAAATGTCCACTCACTGATAAGTAGCGGTCGTGAACGGAAATTAGGGCATTAGCTAAGGGTTTAAATTGGCCGCGACGCGGAACAGATATGACAGATAACGAGTCGGTCGAATAGTAGAAATTCTTTTAGTAATGCAGCCAAAGAATTAGATAGGTTACGACATAGATATATGGATAGGTAGTGGGGTAGTACGTATTATAAATGAATATTTCATACCCTTGAGGGGTCTGAATCAGTATTAAATTATTAGCATAGTACAGGTGTATAAATAAATATTTAAATTATAAATGTTTAATTGATTAGTGTAATTAGTTATTTTCCATAATTCTACTGTCAGAGGAGTTTCATATTCTGGAAAGCGCCAAAGAGCTAGCTAGAGACGGCACAGCTATCGGAATTGAAAGGACGTGAAGGCGGCCTCTTCCAAACCCATAAGGATATTAATAATAATTTGCTGGCTATCAGTAACAAGGTCAGGGCCTACTTTTCAGGACCTGGCCTTGTACCTTTTCTCGCCAGTTGCTTTATTATTTCTGATATGAAATCCAGTAGCTGTCCGCAATTGCTTGGCTCTTATACCTTCCTATTCATGTTCAAGTTTTGATTTTTAAGGACAGAAGCTTCTTCTTTATTGCAAATTTTCAGAAGTGTTCATCCTCTCTATAACGAATTTGTTTTCTTAATTTGCTAACGTTAGAAATCCGTCTGGTTCCACTAAACTCATAAAAATTCGATTCCTCACACTCTACATTACCGTTTTGAACAATTTCCAAATCGTTTCCTTCCGAATCGATCATTTCCGATACGATTTCCAATTTATCCCGCTGTCAGCAACAAAAATGACTAAATTCAGCTGCTTTACAGGTAATGAATTATTGCCAAACGATATGTCGAGAATGAATCATTTTTCTCACACTAGGATCCCATAAACGATTTTTTTTTGTGGCAACCGTCTGACCAAAAGTCTTCGGATACACTGCAGCCTCTTGGCTTTTTGTATTTGGTCTCCCATTTCTTATACTCATTAAATTATATCAGCCATTCCAGTATCCTCTGGATTCATTTTTGGCTGTAACTCATATGTATTTGTTTGTCACATCATCATGTTTTCACTACGAATTGCTATTTTGTCTTGGTCAGTATCACATACATTAATTATTAAAAACTGAAAAATTAACAATAATTTTATACTGTATATTTTACTACCCGGAACTGTACTTGTGTTTGCCATTACCTGCCCTAAATATCTTAGTCAATTTAATAGTAATTATCATGGGTAAAAGTACTTACTTTAGCGATTTAAATGCGTTCCTACTTTAAAGGAAGCTGTTTTTATTTTTAAGTAATATCGAATGCCTATAATCCTATAACATTACCTAGAAATGAATTTTTAATAAGGGTTTACGTTTATTCCTAGTACTTGCTATTTTGTGAATTTTGCGTGAAATGAAAGATTATAATATAGGTAATTCAAAAATATATTGTTTTACCTGCGGAAAAGTGCGCGAACATAAACCTAATGTATATTAAATGTGCGTCTTTGGATACTGTGGATTGAACTATCTCTCAATGTTGATATATAAAATTGCGGTTCGTGATGAACCAACGAAGATAAAACAATAATATACTAATGTATGACAACACTACAACCTAATTTGTATGGTTTGATCATGTTTGACGCTATTCAAAAAAAAGGTTGCTGTTTTGGCGTACTTACTCATTACGCGCCATATTGAAATTTAATCGGGCGTTAAAACTAACGCATGCGCACAGCATCTTAGCATCAACTGTATCTATCTCCTTTCGATCACCTTAGTCCATCCGTCTATGACCCATACGTAGTATATATAATCAAAGATGCACGTTGAGTGCAGGACGTATCTTGTCTTTGAAGATATCAGGTGCAGAACTAAGTATAGTTTATCATTTTGTTAGTGTTCTTAGAAAACTTTCGTTTCTTTAGTTAGAGTTTAATCAGTGTTAGTTAGTTTATAGCTAGTGAAAATGATGAAAACATCTGGCCAAGATTTTTCTGTGAAGAAAATTCGTTCAAATGGTATTAAACGTAGGAAGACTTTAGAAATTCGCCAACAAAAGACACTAGCGGAACTAGCAGTCGCTGCTTCCATGAAACTGCGCGAAGAAGAAGAGAACTACTACAACTCTGTAGAAATCATCTTCACATCATGACAGGTCTCCTAACAGGACACTGTGCACTGAAAGGACACTTACAGAAAATTGGGACCTATACTGGAGATACCAACTGCAGACTGTGTAATGAGAAGACAGACAGAGAAGGTTTACCACATTCTGTGTGAATGTTAGGCTCCTGATGCAAGAAGACCGGCAATTTTTGGCAAGCCAAAAATGAACCCAGATAATTACTTCGATCAACCAGAAAGTGACTTGTACAGATTAGTACAGGGTAGTAGGATCCTGGAATGACTGGTATAATTTAATGGGTAAGGAATTGGGAGACTAAATACAAAAAAGCCAAGAGGCTGCAGTGTTTCCAGAGACTCCATGTCAGACGGTCCCACAACAAAAAAAGTATCAGAACGAAAGCGCAATTAATAGGGAAGAAGCGAGTGAAGATTCGGGTGATTAGTCTTATATTTGTTTTCAACTTATTATGTGAGGAAAGCAATGTTCTTGAAAAATTTGCGTAAAATATGTCAACCACCCCCTACTCCTTGCAATAATATCTCCACCTCTTTATAACTAAATATTAGTAGTCATTTATTAATAAATAAATATTTATGTAGTCATGTATCACAGGAAGTAAAGATCGTTGAAATCGTAACGTTTTTAAGTACCTATTTGATCTCTTAAGGAGTTGAAATCGAATGAAACGTTATCCATCGTTTATATATGTATATTTGTAGTGCATAAAATAATTCAACATAATTGAATTTTTCGGCTAAATTACTTCTACAGTTTGAGCGTGATTAATTTCGATCACGAATTCGCTTATTTTGAACAATGTGCGTCGTAATATTTCTTCCGTTTTATTTAGTAATGCAAATCATTTCAAAATACCGTATATATTTATACAGATTTAGTATTTGTTCGTAAATTAAACACATAAAAATGTCGAACCTATAAAATTATAAGAAAATATATTTTGTGGAATAGGCTTTGTAAAAGTATCTGATAAAATCGGACCTATCATCTAGAAGTTACTACTTTCGGATAACTTACATTTCAAAGACCATCAGTAGAAAATATTTATTTCGAGACTTCAAGGTTTCGTATTTGAGAACGATCTGTAGAGTAGTCAAAAGAAGTAAGCTGTAGTATAATAACTCACTAATAAGAAAGTTATGCAGGACTTATTTTTTACGAAAAATAGCAAGTAGAACTGGATTTCCAATTCCTCAACAAACCAAAAATTCCTTGATACAATTTTGCAAATGTTAAAAAAATATTTTTATCTACTTATTGTTAGTGGTAAGGCTGTGGTAAAGCTATATACAATATTTAATAAACGCAAAATTTGCTTAGAGTTTTCTCATCATGTGCGTATATTAAGAATACATGTCGTAATAAGCATAACACAGCACTTGACTTAATATATACATAGGTACTTACCTTTATCTACCCTTTGATTTCCAAAAGCTTAGTTCTATAAAACAAGCTCGAAGGTGATATTCAAATTATTAAGATTCTTAAACTAAAATTTAATTTCTATAATAGTTTCTGATTATTAATTAAGTAATGTAGGATATCCTACTTAACAGTTCTGCTTTTAACACCTCGTCTTCATATTAGAGCTGTTCTTAAATTGAAGAAAGAATGGTGAAATGTGAAAAACGTCCATTGATTCTTTTACTTTACTGTTTGCTAGCTATACTGCTGCCATTCAAATTTACTTAATTTGAAAATCATGTGTCTATGAAAAACGCCTTACACCTAATTTTACTTTGACGCAGGATGAAGAGAATGAATAGTTAAGATATAAACCCTAACAACCACTGTTGCAGAACAACCTCAAACGGAAGAAATATCAGGGTTTTAAATTTTAATCTTGTAGATTTTAATTATATTGTTAGCTTCCACAATAAATATTAACGATAAACATTGACACACAAGATGTTGATACCTGCGTCATATAGGAACGATATATTGAGTCTGTTATACGAAGCCAAGCTAATACAAATGGTTATTCTAACATTTTATTATGTCCCCCATTGCACTCACAAAAACTACGTAACGTTTTTTATTCACTAAACAAACACACAAAATATGTAGATCATAATAAATACGTGTATGTATGTATCACCATCAATATCATTAAGTATATAGGTATGGGTATCTAAATATTGGAATATACTAGAAATAATTACTATAGGTATTACAAAATTTTCACATTAGTAAATTTTACAAAGAGAATTGCTCTAAGAATAATTCTAATTATTGTAGTTAAATACGTTTAGCCAGTCTTTGGTTGACAATAACCAAGTAATTAAGTAATAAGTAACAATATATCACGGCAATTGAATATGCTTTTTAAAATTAGACATATTCATATAAAAGAATCTGAAAAATAATAAATATATAAAAATCTTTTCTCATACATGTTCTTAGTTGAGATCGGTGTTGTAAAATCTAAATTCTTTGGAATCAGTATAGTTTTTTTATATTTTATTTATGCTAAATCATAGATGTAATAAAGAGCAAAAAAATTTGAAGTACCATTTTTTGGAAGGAAAGTGGATATCTGCTTTTATTATCTTACTGTGTTGTAAAATTATGTAGACCGTTAAGATATCAAATAGGTACAACCTACTACTGCTACACTTGCTTTCACCCTTGACAGCTTAAAAGGGTACTCTTACAAATATACCAAATACTCCATTTATATATATTTTTTTATAAATCTTGAAAAAGTTTAGGCGTGCTCATGTTAGCTCTAAATATTTAATAAACTATTGTGTTAAAAAGATTATAGGTACTTAAGCACATGAATAAATATCTACACTGCGTTAACATAACCCATTAGATAAATGGTGATCACATCTACGCGCATAAGTTTCTGCGTATAAAACGGATGTATACAACATACGAACACAAATAGCTATTTACATAAAAATATCTACATACATCTTAATCTAATTCGTTAAATGTTACTTTGTGTCGTTTAGATCACATAGAAGCATAACATACTTAACATTCACATTCACTTTATATACAAATATTGAAAATTCAAATATTCATCTACAAACTGGGTATTCGTAATTAAAAAAAAAAAAAAAACCAAAAAAAATACATATACTTGACTTAAAGGACTGTCATAACATAACATCCATATTATGTTTGGGCCGGTATACGTTAACCGCACTGTATCTTAAATGAACACACAAAGGAATACATTGCTTCATATAACAGTTTTTGAAGTATTATGATTTGAATCATTGACATAAATATTGGAATTGCTAAGTGAATAACCACGTTATACCTTTGGAATATTCACTTACTTAATATTCTGCACCTTAAAATAATTTATTGAAAAAAATTGTTGCTTTAATATTTACAAAATGTCACAAATACTACAATTATGATTAACTAAACAACACATACTGCAAATTTATATGAGACAACGTTCCAGAAATTTATTGAATTATACTACTAAAGTATTACTTAATAACTTTCAGTTTTTAGATTTTCTTCCATTCCAAATTGAAATTGTTGCAACACCAATCACTTTTCTTTGGAAATCTAATATGCTAAACTGTTCAAATAACAATGCAGAATAATTATCAATTAATTACAATATGAATTGCTTTTCGCAAACAATTCAGCATATGATTCTAGTGGAATAAACGCGAAAATCATACACTTGCCAAAATTTCTTGAGAATTGGAATCTAAAATAGTAGGTACATCCTATTTAACTGGTGTATAGAAATGAAATCTGAAATTTGTTGTAGTATTGTTACTCTTGGACGAAAGTATTACGGTATTCTTTTGGTGTCCCGTCTTTTCTCGGTATGTTTTTAAACGTTTCGTGGGAGACCAATTAAAAGACTAACTCCCTCTGCAGTGACTTGAATATTGATGCACAAAAAAAATGTTTCGAAACAAAGTTGCTCATTGATATTTTTGATTCTTTTACACTGACTGAAATTAATCTACTCGTGTCATTACAAATAGTAATGGTGTTAACACGAATGCTACTATAGATTATATACCTAGTTACAATTTTTTCTTGCCAAATTTCAAATGTAATTCACGTGATTTACAAGTAGCTGGCCAACTGACCTGGGTAATAGAAATAGATGTTAGAATATGGTGCTCTGTGACGTTCGTATTTCTGTGAGTCGCAATGTTTATGACAAAAATTTGAAGAATTTAGATCACTGTTTAAATATGTAAATTAGGTTAACACATTTGAAGACTATCATTGCATAGATAGTGTGTTTGAACTTTTACCACTATATTAATTTCATATTGTGCTTATATGGCGGTAGTGAAAATTATACAGAAACCAGAAAGGGCGGGTAGTTGGGTATCACGAGATTTCAAAAATATGTCGATCGTGCTACCAGACTTATTGGTTTTAGCACAAACATATCTTGAACTTTGTGATACTTGCCAAAGGATTCTCGATTTTGCGGTTTGGAATAGGATTTTCGATAAAATTTAATCGGGTTTGCTAAGCCTATGCTACGCAAATGCAAACTCCGAGTATAATACTCATATTGTGCAACACCAATGTCTACCGAACGTTTTGTTGTAAACAGTGCAGCATGAGCATGGAGTTCGGTAAACACCAGGGGCTTCGAGAAGATTACTATCTTTGACAGGATGAAGTCTGAAGGTTTGCCATTGGTTTTCAAAATACGATATGATGAATTAAATTTACCCTCTAGCAAGCCTGTATGGTTTTAAGCCATTATGTTATTACAGCATAACATCATGATGTTATTACATCACAGCTTGCTAGAGGGTAAATTTAATTGATCATATTCCGTTTTGGTATTGCGTTTGAGAGGATTGATAAGGAGTAGTTTTCACTTCGGATACGTTAGACTTAGCATCTCTAGCTAACGAGGACCTGTTGAATTTGCGAAAAATTGATGAGGATTTTACAGATTTTACGATGGAACTGTCAATACGTGTTATAAGATAATGTTTTCGGCGTTCGTAAGGCATCTTGGAGTAAGATAGAATCTTCTATTCATACTCATTTCTATTAAGTAATACCATAGTTTTGGTTTCTCTTATCAGATTTGAGTACAATAATTTGATGATCGGATTTCATGTGTTTAAGGGCAAGTACCAAGGATTTACCAATGTTAAGTTTTTACTCGGACGTTGCCTTTGACTGGATCTAGAGATGGATCATCAATTTAGCTCCGTTCAAATCCTATCCCGAAACTTTTTATTACTATAATCTTAAAATCCTGCATAATACTACGGTGTTGGGAAAAAGAAATATACTGAGAAAGGTTGAGCGACAGGAGTTAGAAAGAGAAACCAGCGTAGAAAGATATTTTTTGTAATAGTAAAACCCAGTGTTGTCAGAAGTAGGGATTTCTCCCTACATGTAGGGATTTCTGAATGAAATAGGGACGCAGGCGGATTTTTAAAATTTACTCATTTATAGGAAAATTATGAGTTTTAACTAAGTTAAAACGTTTTTTTTAATAAATCGTACATTATATAATATATGCCTATCATGTTATAGATATATAATCAATAATTTTCGCATAAAAGTAAGATGTACTTATAAGGCCATCTGGTGATGGTAAATGCTGCCGTAGAAAGAATTTCTTCAGTGTGTTGTGACATCAAAACTAAAAAAAGGAATAAATTAAGAACCAAAACTTTAAATTCACTATTAAGAATAAAACTTGAAATGAAGGAACGAATACATTTGTTCAAGATTTTCATGTAAGAGAGAATGAGAAAACCGTGTAAAGAAAATTTATATGAATTAGAATAAATAGACGACAAAGCATGGGAGGATCCAGAGAAATTATCGGAGTCTAATGAAGAAGATTAGTTTATGTAGTAGTTTATCTTTTTGTTAAATATTTGTTTACGTATACGTAGTGCTTTATGTTACGTAAATATATTTTATAAAATTTTATTCAATTAGATTTTATTTTTTCATATGCTTTATTTACCAAACAAACGTTTACCTATTCTAAAATTTGTTATATCATCTTCATTTTCTAGCATTTTTTTAGCGTAGGGAATTTGAACCAGTAATAATTCGTTACAAATTTGCGCCTGATAATATAATAAATCTCTCTACGTCGATATTTTCTCCTGATGTAGTTAGAAAATATCAAAGAAAAAGTCCACACGTCTTTATTGAAGAAAAGGCAGATATAAAGAAAACCGAGAGTTTTTGCTGATACTCCAGAAAAGAATAGATTACAGAGATTGCAAACGGAGAAGGAAAGAAAATAATAAGTGTAAATGATGAAACAGAAAGTAAAAAAAATTGAAAACAAAAATATTGTGTTTAACGGAAAGTAGGAAACTAAGAAGAAATTTTTTTCAGAATCTGACGACTCCAGATGAATCTTTGAAATTAAGTGATGATGACAATGAAAATTTTAAGCCTACATCTGAGTCAAAAGACAAAAATAAAAATTTTGATCCTCCTATCTTGTTATAATAAATATTTCAGATTTCCTAGTAATTAAATTTGAAAATAAGATGTAAAAATATTATAAGCTTGTAAAAAAATTATTATAATAATTAAAAAATTAAAAAAGGTCACTTTCTTTTATTATAATTGTAATAATATTTTATTAAAATGTATAGATACTGGAATGTAATGTTTTTATTTTTATTTATGTTTTTCTATTTATAGTCTCTTTTTATACTGAGTTGTATTAATATATTTTTGACCAGTGATATTTACTTGTTGACTAGTTTATTCCGCTTTGAGTTTGACCGATGATGCGTTAATGTATACGATTACAATAAAATAAATTTATTACAAAAAAGAAAGTGGCCTTTTTTAATTTTTTAATTATTATTGAAAATAAGATTCACTACGTGCCAAAGCCATACCCAAATATGATGTTATCAAGTCTCATATCCCAGGAAAGAAACCACAATTTTGTGTGTTTGTTTTCCAATATAGAAAACAAGGCAAACATTGCTTTCTATGATATTGTTTTGCAGTTGCTAGAACCAACTTTCTCAAAGAGCACATTTCAAACATTATTTCTTTATGGTTTTTCTACTGATTTAAGTATTAAGTGTAACAATGTGCAATTGGTGTTAAACGTTAAGTATTAGTTTATTTAAATTACTATTTTTGTTTTTGTTTAGATTAACAGGATATAATTAAATTCAGTTTCATATTCCATATACGTGTTAGAGGAAAGTCTTATTTTAGCCATGAAGTATATGATCTGTGTGAAACAGTCATAATTTTTATGCGTAATTTTGTATTTTAAGAAATAAATTGTAAAGCTGGTTATGTTTTCTCACGATAAAAATTATTTTATTCTTTAAATTTGTGTAAATAATTGTCATTCATATGTAATTTGCGATTCGTTTAAAGTGTTTCCATCCGATGTATCAAAGTATCCCGTAGGTGGGGCGGAACGATTCAAGTGATTATATTTTCATTACCTTCTGACTTTAATAATTATTTTGATTTCTATAATATTGCCTCATTACCATGCATACCGCAAGAAAAATAACATTTGCTTCATTTTTGTTACATATGACATGTATGATAACTTTGCCCTACTGTGAGTGAGACACAAGTTTAGACAGGCGATGGAACACAAATCCAACACATACAGAACGACATAGAGCAACGAAGGAAATGACTGCAGCAGTTACGATAAGGCATTACTATTATTATTATACAATTTTTGCTTAAATGAAAATGTTAATTGAAAAGATAGAATTACGAAAGAATGGCCAACAATTTTTAATTTCTACATAATAAATAAGTTTTCTTAGTGGATATTTATTTGGATTTACGGCTACTAATTAATAACTTATAATACAAAACGTTTCGGCAGAACTTAGCTACCTTTATCAATTCCTTAATGCACTTCTGTGAACTGTAAAAACATGTTAAATTGTACTAGTCAAAAAAACGTAGTATTTGGAAAAACTTAATATTAATAACGTGAGTTGTTTTGTTTCGTTAAAAAGTATACGTATAACAATTATAAACATTTTAAAAATACATGTATGGTAAAAAATAACATATAATAAATAAGATAAAATATTTCCTTGAAAAACCACTGCCAATTCTAAGAGAATGGTAAAATAAGTGTTAAAAACGATCTCCGCTTCGAAAATCGACATCGTTAATTAGTTATTAATTACAAAATCAATTTTTTCCTTATTCACCCAATCGACCAATTTTTTTTTTTTTTACACTCGTATAACATTAAAACCACATATGAACTGAAAAGAACACGATGTAACAGAGCACACAAAACGTACAGATATCTTGCAAAATGTCACTTTTATCGGCGAAGAATCGTTAAAAACCAAAACTAAACTATTACGTCTAAGTTAAACACTTCTTTTTCTTTACTACTTATACTATGAATTAACGCGAGTGCCGTGATTAATCTACTGAAATTAAACTCTCAAAACTTGCGTTTATCGTCTCCTTCCATAATTTACTCGATTTGTTCTCTATCGCCCCATAGTCAAAATAAACATGAGCTACGTCAGTTGTCCTCCGCCCCATGCTTTTTCAAAAACAAAAGGACTTGTAATTAATTCACAACGTTCTCACAACTCACAACAAGAACAAACTAAATAGTTAGTAAACTACTTTTTACCTCAAATAAAACAAAAGCTTGTAAAAAATGAACACCGTCAAATCGGGAAAACAGACAAACCAAAAAACCGTTTTAATCTGTGACTAGTTGTTAAAATTAATCTAAATCGAATATGGGTTCCGTTTCGGTTCTACTGGGCAAAAAAAGTAAGGAGTATAGTCCGCTTCATCTTCAAAAAAGTTCCAGTCTCTGGTTCAGAATTTTTCTTTTATGGCAGGAGATAATTTACGTTACTTTCAAGATTTTTTTGTACATATTTATAAAAGAAATTTTCTTGGTTTATGCAATTATATTTTACTATTTTCCATCTTTTAACTTAACATTTTCAATTAAGAGAAAAAATTATCATCCAGGATTACGTGCTGATATCAACTTTTTTATTTGAAATGGAATGGTATAATTTTTATTAGACCAATAAATTCCTCATATCGTTTGTCATCAGTTTTCATTGCACCAAGGAGTTGTAATGAGATATCCTGTATAAGCACTTGGCCGTTATTATTAATGAAAATGATTCAGTGACTGCAGTTTGCTTCCCTAGTGATGTTATTAAAAAAGCTAGGAAGGTAGTTTTCGAACACAAGTACATTGAGAAGAAAGATTATTTAACAAAGAAATTTCTTTGTTTTAATTTTTTCCTCAATGTACAAATTAATAACTAAAACGTAGTAATTAAAATGGCACCAGTAATAGTGTACTTCACACAAAATAAAGAGTTGCTTGCATTTAGAATACTAAAACCCAACACAATTTATGATGATAGAGAAGATCAACAGGTAAGAAAAACTCAATCAAAGTTTACAGGGAATTATACTGGCTGACATGTTTCGGCTGACTAGTCATCTTCAATCTTCGTCCTATATAATTACCTGTAAACTTTGATTGAGTTTTTCTTACCTGTTAGTTTTCTCTAGCATTAAATATCACTCAATTTGGGCATAACCATGTACAAGTTATTCATATTAAAAAATTTAATATGAAAATGAAGCAATAATAATCTCTATATCATATTCAAGTCTTAGTTATAACCTCGTTGCTTCTGAACTTGTAGTAACCACGGCATTTCTCGCATAATCCGGTCTCTGCGCTCTTCTTACACTGTAGTAACCAAAATTAGGATCAGTTGGACTAATCATACTTTGTCTGGGGCTGTGAAAAAATCTATTATCAGCAGACTCTGGAGCTGGAGAAGTCGAATCTAGACATTCCAAACTAGAATCCGAGAGTTCTTCATTGGAATATTTGGGCACAGAGAGTAAACTCTCAGTAGATTTAGTAGACTGAAAATATTTTCGATGAGTGTGCGGCGTATATTGTGGCTGTGTTTGGCATGAATTGTTTGAATGCTTTTCTGTGCTTGTCCTAGCGTACTGAGTTTTTGTATTGTTACAATTACTTCTTGCTTGGACATTTTTACTTGACGTCGAAGCACATTTACCTAATGACGTATCTAAATAACCATATCCGAATCCATATCCGCCAAAGGCTTTAGTTGCTAAATTGTCCCATGATTTAGGTTTTGTCGCATTGTATTGTATATATGTAGTGCTTTCTTCTGTTTGTTGCGATTGTTGGAGCGAAATGTAGCGTTGCTGGTCCTTAACTGATGTTGATTTCACACTTTGTTGTTTAGCAGTGGTTATATCACAGGAACCGTCCCAATACAGGGTGTCTGTACTAAGCGAAGTTGTATAACTTCCCGAACTTTCTCCCGTTGTTGTTGGCGCAATACCACTCAATTCGCTAGACGTGCACGAATGTAAACTGCACTGGCTAACCAAACCAGCACCGAATTGAAAGTATCTTCTGGGTGCAGAAGAATGTGTCGTTTGCGTTTGAGACGATGTGGAATAAGGACGCATCCGGTGCTGATGCAACTGTTGTTGCGCATCTTGTTGGTCTTGAGGATCCGTCTGAGTTTCTTCCGTCTTGGAGTCCCTCTTCCGATGTTCTTTATGATTGCGTGACCTCCTTCGCCCACTAGGAACGCAATGTGGATCGCAACAAGGGCTGGCTAAGTCATAAGCTTCCAAGCTAGTATTGTCAACGTTGTTATTTGGTTGCATGCACGGATTACAAAGATGTCCGGCATACGAATGACACGGTTCTTGCAGCCTTTTATTCTTAGTGAACCCTGACGAGCCATTCGTCTGGTTACTTTTGCATGTGTTTCTTTGTTGCTGTTGTTGCGTTGCCGACTGTTGCTGCTGATCACAAGGAGTTTTGACTATAAAATGCTGCGGCTGTTCGGTCTTATAACGTGGATGTTCGAAAGTGAGTAGATACTCACCACTACTACTAGTTGAAGGTTGAAGCATATAACTATAGTGTGGATCCAAATATTGATATGCAAGAATTAATGTAGGCGGAGTCGGTTGCCTGTGTTGAACTTTAGCAACGTCTTCTGTCGAGACAGTCGGTCTACAATAGGAGTATGTAACTTGTGTAGGTGTCATTGGGTCTCCGTTGTTGCGTGTTTGAGAAGACTTTTTGCGAGCGGGTAAACTATGTGTTTTCCATTTACCTTCCAAGAGTTGTCGTTCGCGAAGGCACAGCTTTTCCAGTTCTGTCATCTTACTCTGTAGGATCCTTTGCAGCTGTATATACCGCATGTGCAGCTCAACCTGTGGACGGATTTCGAACAAATAATTATGAAATGGCACGACACAATGATACAGACTATTTATACAATGTATTATATTAAAATCTTTCGAAAAGTGGTACAATAAATAACAAACCTATTGGCGTATTGGAAGGAAATCGACAAAGTGTCTCGAACTCAAACTTAAATGAGATATAAACAATAATAAGTATATATATTTATATATAGTCAAGAGAAGAAAAATTAATATTAATTTTAGAACGAAAAGTTGTACACAAAGAAAAGATTTTAACGAAATGGGCTTACCGTAACAAAAATTGAGATCGAGCAGGACAGAGTGTTAGAAAATTATAAAAATGTAAAAATATCTGAAGAAGTTCTGTTATTTATTACTTCAGACCAAATTCATACAAGAAAGTTGTTTGTAATCCAAAATTAAATTTAAGTACAAATATCAAAGCCAAAATTTTGAATTTTATGTTATATTATTATCTTTATTTTAATCCATTTACAAACATTCTGAACAAAAACGAGCATGAAAAACTGTTTATGATTACTGTCGGTTGATTTTTACACCATTTATACATCTGTACCTTTAATTATTTTTTTTATTATTATTTTCATCCTCGAAATTAGGTAAGTACCTTAGATCCATGACTTGCTAATTGTCAATATGTATTGTAACATGACACTTCGTTACTATAAGTAACACCGCGAAAGTTATTTTCACTGCAGTGTGTGTGGTTTAACATGAAAAGCATCAACAATATTTTTTACAATAAAATGTTAATGTGTTCTGACGGGAACAGCGTATTACAAAAAAAAACTAGTTGTAAACCAGGGATTGTAACACGCGTTTCTTATACTACTTTTTTTATTTCGAATAAGCTACATTACCAACCTCGCATAAAATATTACATTTAATTACACAAAACAGAAGTTTCTGACCCTTAAAATCACTCAAAATTCAATGAAAAGTGTGTATGACGCACAGAAGCTTATTAAGAAAGTTTCAAGAACCGGCGGCTCAGTAATTAATTTAAATACTCTGTTAATTTTAGATTCTGTACAAAGTGATCCAAATTTGCCTTTGAGAAAGCAGTCGCTCCAACCATTAGGTATTAGTAAATCACACATTCAGAGGGGTTTAAAAGAACAAAAGACCTTCAAACCTGTTTTTAATAACATTTTGGAACCAGGAGACAATACGAAACGACTCTGATTTCTACTAGTGGTGGGAAGCAAAACTGTAAGTAGGTGGTTGTAACTTTTATCGAAACATTATATTTTATATTAACACACCCGAAGTTATTTATATATTGTGAAATACGGGAAGAGGAGAAAACAGTAAAAATAGGATACAATAAAATCACAGCAGATGGTAAGGAATGGAGATGGAACTACAAGGAAAAGAAAGTAGTGGAATCGTCGTCTCCAAAAAAACTAGTAAAGAAGCATGGTAAAACCAACAGAATGGCCAACCAAAAAATAGGAAAACATGATAGTAAAAATAAAATAAGCATTAGTAATAGATATAAGTACTGTAATAGCTGTAAGATTAGATTTAGGGATATTAGAAATAAATATTGTAATAACTGTGAAAATGGTATTAAGTGCCAAAACTTGGGAAATAAAAAGAAACAAAATCAAATAAGAATAAGTACATGGAATATCAGAACCATGTTGATAGCTGGAAAGATGGAAGAAGTTGCAAATGAGCTTAAAAGATACAGAGTAGACGTAGCCGCGCTGCAGGAAACGAGATGGAATGGACAGGGTGTAGTAGATAAAACCTTCTTTACACTTAGATACTCAGGCGACAAAAGCAAGGGAAGTATGGGGTTGCATTTATGACACTAGGTAATTTAGGAAATAACGCAATGGAATTTAAAGCAATAAATGAAAGATTGGCATATTTAAGAATAGAGGAAAAACACTGAATATATCCTTGCTAAATGTTTATGCTCCAACAGAAAGTGCAAATGTGGAATTGTTGTATCAAAGAATAGAACAAGAAATAGGAAATATCCCAAAAGAAGACCCTGATAATTCTAGGAGATTTTAACGCACAGATAGGTAAGGAAGACTACGTTGGCCACGTTGCTGGAAAAGAAACAATACACGAAACGACGAATATCAATGGCCAGAGACTATGCAACTTAACTGTAGTAGCAGGCATGAGTATATGCAGCACGAAATTCAAGCATCCTAAAAATCACAAAGTTATGTGAGTGTCACCTGATAAGAAAAGTTTCAATCTAAACAAAAAAACAGGAGAACAAATAGGAATAATAGTGGAATGTTAAAATGGAATATAGACAAGCTAATCAATGAAACTGAGAGAAAGAATACGCGGCGGAATTAGACAACCTATTATAGTGCAGAGGGACGAAGATATAGAGAAAGAATGGAAGAATATAAAGAGCTGCATAGAAAAATCTGCGCAGAGACACATTGGTAAAATGAAAGGAACGACGACGAAGGGATGGTTCGGTAAGAAATGCAAAGAAATACAAGAAAAGAACAAACACAGCAGATGACGAGAATAATTATAAAAGATTAAGAAACGAATGTAATAAAACCATAAGAGACTGTAAGAGAAATTGGATAGACAACAACACCATAGCAATAGAAGAAGAAAGAAATAGAAACACAAAGAAGTTCTTTAAGAAAATTAGTGAACAAAAGAGAACACATAAGGGTACAACAACTGGAATTGAAGATGTAAACGGAGTAGTAGTCGTAGAAGAAACACAATATAAGCAAATCTGGGCAAACCACTTTAAGGAACTTCTAACCGAGAATGTCCTGTATGATGAGCAGGAATTGGTAGAACAAGAAATACAGCAGGTTAACAGAATAGAACCACCAAGCTTAGAAGAAATAAATAAGATAGTAAACAAAAACAGAAATGGAAAAGCTTCAAGAGATGTCATAAATAGGAAACTTATAAAATACGGAGGCGATAAATTACATGAAACAACATTCCAACTTATAAATAACATATGGACGGAGAAAAGAATGCCATCAGAATGGGACGATGCGCAAATTGTAACCATGCATAAAAAAGGTGATCAAAGGGAATGTGAAAACTATAGAGGTATTACACAAATGAACGTTGCCTACAAAATTAAGTCAACTATAATCCAGAGGAGACTAGTTAGCAGCAGCAAGAACACGATAGGTCAATATCAATGTGATTTCACGCAAGGCAAATCGACAATAGATGCGATACATACTGTAAAGCAAATATTAAAAACAGAGAAGGAGTATAGAATAGAAGTTGAACTACTGTTTATAGACTTCAGACAGGCTTTTAACTCCCTACACAGAGACAGCTGCGCTAGCATTAAAAGAACTAGGCATAGACTACAAGTTGCGAAAATTAGTGGCCATGACAATGAAGCAAACGAAAGTCAGCATAAAAACCCAAAAAGGAGAGACGGATAGTTTTGTGACTAATAAAGGAGTAAAACAAGGCGACGTTTTAGTTACAAGAACATGAACAAGCTTATATTTTTTAAAGAGAGAAGAGAAAGAGCAGAGTCTACTCCGTCTCTTCGCACGATAAGTTTCTGAACTTGTATCCGTTATCTCTTTGTAGTGTTATAGTAGGTAAAACTATAGATATCATGGAAAATACGAAATTCATACACCGCAATGTGATTGGTTATTGGATTATTTATCTGTGCGCGTAGGTAATTCTTTTCGTTTGTCGAACTTATTATTGGCTCAATGATATCATGTACGTCACAAACAATCGTAGGTTTCGCGTAAGCGTGTTCATTCTTGATCTCTGGTTGAGCGATTCAGTATGACCTATTAGATGCTATAAAAGAATTAGGTAAGTTGCTTGCTCTCTTTATAAAAATACATATGAAAATTACTTCAGTGTTCGGTAAATTTAGAGTTCATATAAATATTACATACGAATTTTACAGTACAATCTTTGAAAAACACATCAGCATGTGAAATTTACTAGATGGTAGAAATTTTACCTTATGAAGCAAATTTACCTGTAAAATTGTAGGCAACTTTGTTACCAACGATTTTACATGTAATTTTACTGAAAATTTTTTTACAGTGTAGCCATCTTCAGAGCCATGCCAAAATCAAAGGCAAAAAAGAACCAATTAAGTGATAGATAAAGTCAAACATATTAAAAGCTAATTATAATAGTCGAAATTTTTAAAATATTTTATAACACTACAAAGAGATAATGGATACATGTTCAGAAACTTATCGTGCGAAGAGATAGAGCAGACTGTTCTTTCTCTTCTCTCTTTCAAAAATATAAGCTTGTTCATGTTCTTATAACTCAATCCGGGAACAAATACTACATAAATAGTATAAAAACCAACGGAACAATAGCACGAAAAAATTATAAAACAAATACAATAAATGAACAAATACATTAATTAAATTAAGGGTGGTTAGAAGATATCGAGTGACAAATATAATACAATGATATATGTTAGATCCGGTCGGATCAATTTCACAATGCCATGGAATAATTTGTTATACATACACTTTCCCAGTTTCCTTTTTGAATTTCTGCAAATCGATTAAAATAAAAACATAAAATTCGGATTTTAAATTTTTTGGATTACAAACAACTTTCTTCTTTTACAAGTGTTTTGTCTAAACATGTAAATAACAGCACTGAGGCATTTTTACGTTTTCCTAATCTCTAACGCTTTGTACTTACATCTGATCTCGATTTTTTCACGGTGAGTTTATTTCTTTGAAAAGGAAACTTTTCACAAAAAAAATAAGTTTCTGTTTTAAAATTAATTAAAAAAAAAAAGATTTCTTGTAAATTCATCTGCGGACATAATATTAATAATGAGTAAGTTACAGGGACTACTTTTTGCAGTGACTAACACGCCGATTTGCCCAAGAATCGACGAAATTTCAATGTCTAGTCGTTGTAAAACGTATCAATTTCCTCTACATCGACCATCTCTAATACACATATTCATTATTACTATTTCAATTATTTTTCCTTTCGAACGAAATAAAGTTTTAATGTAAAACTCTTTTTTATCAACACATTTTGAATTAAACATGAAATCTTACGAAAAACTTACTTTTCGAACGCAATCTTCGAATAAAACGACCATCCTCATTCTAGTATCGCACTTTTTGATAAAGTTCACCAGGGTTTTATGATCAGCTTTTTCCATATCGGTACCATTTATCGATAAAATTACATCACCTTCCCTCATACCTGCCCTGTAAGCTGGTCCATCGTAGTCTACATAATCTACGTATGTAATCATTTCAATCTCGTGTTCTTTCTTGTAATGAATTCCGTAACTTTGTAAAGTAAAACCATATGAGCCGTTTTTCTTTTCAACGATTATTGTTCGACGCCTACGATCCTCTTCGGGTTTCGTTACTGTCACTCTGTCCGATTGCACTCTTTCCAGAATTTGAGACTAATAAAATTAAAGAAAAGAATGTTAGTGGTAATATATGTGGAGCAGTAACAAATAGTAAAAGTTATAATTAATAAAACAGATGGCATTTCTCAGGCATACTATTTTTTAAATCAATCAGTAGGTAAGGGTTATGGGATATAAATTTTGATTTATTTTATTTTATATATTTAGCATAACACCATACTTCAATTTATTGTTTATGGCATTTATTTGTACCTTCTAAAGATATAAAAACAAATAAGATAAAAAAAGTAAAAATTTATACGGTAAGGAATACAGGCCAATACAAGTTGAAAGGTAAATATTCAATAGCACATGTGAACAAACAAAGAAGTCATTTAATCCGAACGAGAATATTCTAGCACGGTAAAATCACATTCTACAGCAGCGAAGTCTCATACGCGACTACCAAGAGAGTTCTAATGCGGTTCCAGTATTCAACGTCTTCCTGTTGTGATGTAACATTAAAGCTTTTTCTCATATCTATATATAATAACACATTTCTGCCGTTTCTTAGGTTTCTTATAGTTTTTTTTTTCCATTTTCAGATTTAAAGTAAGTGTACCTAATATTTATAGTGCCAAAAAATGGAACCTCAAGGATAATCGCTATGTTATTATTGCTTAAACGCTATAATTCGTAATAAATACGGTATACTTGTAATTAATTAAAAAGTAATAATACACCGTAATACCAGTTGCGGTAAATTTACACCGCATTTTAGGTAAAAATACATCACGTATCACGTGTTATAAAATATTCTGTAAATTCACCCGACCTTCTATATTGTAATTCTCCACATTGTAGTGGAGGTCATGGCAAGAAGAACCACGTTCAGAATAATCCAGGATTCAACGATTAGGTATAAAAGTTTCTTATGACATTTTTATCTACATTTGAAAATACTTGATTTTTTCATCTTATTTATTTTTACTTTGTTTAAATAGCAACTACATTACATTTTGCCCTAAAATTCGATAAAGCATTTTTTTTCCTTAAAATTTATAAACTTTTGACTTATTTAATAATTCACATCCAAATAGAAATCCAATTTCTAAATTCGCTATTTTAACTTCAGCTACGTATTTGCAGTTTTCAGAAAATGATATCCACTATATCCACATGAAAACATTCCCACTCTTTTTCGCAACAAATGGATTGGGAAACGAGGAAATATTAAACCGGCAAGCCGTTCGCCAGACTTAGATTTTTTTCTTTGAAGATACTTAAAAAAAGAGCTTACAAAGTAGCGTTGCGAACGAACCTTTCGCCGTCATTCACCGCAGATCCTTCGTATCGTAACAGAGCTTCAAGCGGTATATTTCATTTTTTACCTGAGTGAATGAAGCGTTGTGCATGAAGCAAATTTCTCATATTGCCTTCACGCGTGAATATTGCAGTGTGAACCGACGAAAGAGTGAAATGACCCTATTCTCAAGTGCATTGCGCACGCACTATTTAATATCTACTTCGTGAAAGATTGCGAGCGGGCAGTTCCGTTCATGGCATAGTTTTTGTAATCAGTTATATTTTAATATTAAATCAACAATAATGAAGTATACTCATTGGCACTTGTATATTCTTCGACGTTTATTTTTGTTTTTAATGCCAATATTATTTCCTTTTTTTAAACATTGGGAGAGAGTACGCAATAAAAATGTTTTGGATCATAATTTGTTTAACATTGGTAGGGGAGAGGGAGAGGATGATTTTTTTTTAGTGACAGCCTTTTGCTTTTTTTTTTAAACATCGGGAGAGAGGACGCCTTGAAAATGTTTGAAATAATATTTTTTTAACATTGGAGGGGGTGAGAGGGGGAGGAGAGTGTATTTTTTTTCAATAATATATTGCTTTTTTTTGAAACATCGGCAGAAAGGACGCAATAAAAATATTTGAAATCATATTTTTTTTTAACATTGGTAGGATGGTGAGAAGGGGAGGGGAATGTTTTTTTAATCATATTTTTTTTTAAACATCGGGAAAGAGGACGCCTTAAAAATGTTTTAAATAATATTTTCTTAACATGGGAAGGGGTGAGAGTTAAAACAAATCATCCCCCTCCCCCTCTCACATCTTCCAATATTAAAAAAATATGATTTGAAGTATTTTAATGCGTCTTCTCTCCCGATGTTAAGAAAAAGAGAAAAATGATCATATAAAAAATCATCTCCCCCTCCCCTCTAACCCTTTCCAATTTAAAAAAAATGATTTGAAACATTTTAATGCATCCTATTTGTCAATGTCAAAAGAAAATATTATTGAAAAAAAAAATTTCCGCCCTCACCTCTTCCGATGTTAAGAAAAAAGTATGACTTGAAACATTATATATAACTATAGTTTACTTTGTCTCCTTTACACTTGAGCTGCCTCTCCATAAAATGCGCGTTTTAAAATTTAATAAAATTTATAAGAATAAGTCCCTATAATCGTTATAATCGTATATCTCTTCAAATCTAATTATTAAACACTCTGTTTTTAATCAGGAATTATATTTTTATTAAAAAAGAATTAATAATTTAAAATCCCTCTTGCATGTATATTGTATATATACCAAAATATTCCTGCTTAAAATAAGCATTAGAACAAAAGTTAGTTGTGCTTTACATTACAGCCGTATGATACGAATGATCTATCGCGAATGACGGTGAAGGCATCGTCACCTACACTATACATTCACGCCGTGAAGGCAATTTTGAGAATAGGCTTCACTTCATTGGTTGGCTTTACATTGCAATATTCACGCACAGCTATACATGTGAATGAAAGCTACATTCATCACAACACTATTCCAAAGGTACGCCCGACGACGTCGAAGACTAACACTTTCAAAAAGGCTGGATATGCAAGCACTGACATGGTGGGTATTTCTTCCCTTATCACGAGAACTATTGTGAGTGAACCTGACGAAAAACTCTTAAACTCTAACAGGGCAACTAAAAACTGCGATCTCCTGCTAACAGAGGTTGTGATGAAAGATGAAAGCGATGTGCTATTAAGGGATTGGATGATACAATTGTATATCAGTTTCAATACCGCACTTCCTCGTTTGTACCAGTAAAATTGTTATTTGATTTTTCATCATTTCTGAAAAATTATATTAGTAAATTACAATAGTAAATCCGAATTATGCGCACGACTATCAAAAACAGCAAGCCGGAATAAAGCGAGATGTCAATATAAACAAATGTAATGGAAACAAATTTGACCACAAATCCATATGAATAGATACAATGGGAACTTGTTATCGACGATACAAGCAATGTCTAACGATATGAAGTAAGAAGTAAATGTATTTCCAGAATAATTGCCGATAATGCTCTTGTATATTACTCCATTAATAGGTCTATTACGTCTAACAAACTGCCACTAGGCAATTAATTCCTATAAAAAATAGTCATATGAAACCGTCTTTATCAGTTTATGGATTCATAGTTCCAAAATTCTTAATAGCTTAGACTGTTACTTACATTTGTGTCAGACAAATTCATTCCTTGTATAGCAGCTCAATGTAGAGAGACTAATGTGGCATTTAAAACTAAGCTGATGAATTACAATTAAATTGAAATAATGATTCACCTGCACTCTAATTCACGTCGTCAAGTATCAACAGGTTTCACTTTAAATAAATTTCAAATAAACCAAATTAAAATACCTACTAGGTATGTAACGTAGGCATCTACGTTTTAACTATCGAAAAAGCGCTCCAATACTGACAAATAGAAATACAATATATTACTGGATGAGTTTCTATACATACCATAATTGTAAATTCTACATACGATGATATTTACTTACATATGTGCGCATATAAAAGCAAACACTACAATACAGTACCCATTCGTTAAAGGTATTGCAGTAGGTTACGTAGTATGAGGTTAATAGTCTACGAAACGTTTTTGACATAGTTTAAATAGAGTTAATACCTTTAACCATGAATATATTAGATTCGATAAGCCTTTCTTTTATTTAGAGTATCCATGTTTCCTTGGGAATATTGTTGATATGGGGAATGTATTTGTTACCTAAATTTAGCACATCAATTAGTTTCAATGCCATTAGAATAAAAATAATATTACTTATTTACCTTACAATTAGACCATTTTAGCAGTGAAATTATAAACTCGGTTTTTATAACTTCACTATCTAAGGCACGTATATATGTGACCATATCTATTGCTTACTCTTTTTACTTCTGCACCAATGAAATATAAATTAAAACAGATACATACATTAAATTATTTAAAATAAAATAACTTCTTATTCTGTATGCACACATGATTCAAATGAATGACTAAAAAGAAAAATTCTCAAAATATAAAGTATATATTAGAGGAGAGATATTAAAAATGAAGAGGGGATTTTAAGCAAATTCGTAGAAATACCTATCATAGCTTCCAAGTTCCGAGTAGGAAATCATAATTAAAGGAAAAAAACCTGTGTAAATTAGTTAGAGCTGACTTGTTAGATTTTTTTACTACTCTACATTTAACGAGGGATGATTTTTTGCTATTCCTTTCGTAAAATCATTATATGGTGTGCGAAAAAACATATTTCAAAAACTTGTACACATCCCTGTATATTCATGTGAAATCATCAACTCAAGTTTCTGAACACGTTCACGGCATTGACCAACTATGTATGTGCGTATTTATATGTAGTTTGTATTAAAATTATGTCGCTATTATTAAACGGTGTCATCCATTTAACGAGGAAGGCACTGTTTAACTTGATTAGCGATGGTTAATATGCAGAATTACTGTATTCGTAACATATTCTTTGCGTGGCAATATATGTACATATTGCATATAATATATATGTATGTAATAGATATAGCGCACATGCCGTATGGAATATGGAAGTAGAGTATTCCCTAATATAAACATTTCGGTTTCACAGAACATTCTTCGCATCTAAGATACCTTAGATAAGGAATATTTTCAGGTAACTCTCTAGGTAACTTTCGATCATTTCCGTAATTCTTCATAGGCAAATCCTTGCTCTGGGAAGTCTACACAATCGGATATTCTGTTCATCTTCCTCATAGTTGCCTGCAAGAAAACGGGCTGAGCAGGTAAAACGCACTACTCTTGGCATACTATCGATTTTCTTTGTGATGTGATAGGCACATCGTTAATTCGTTTCATTACTTCGTACAGGCCACTCCAAGATCGTTGCAGTTTACGTGAGAAATTTCGACGTCGCTGAAGGTTGAACAGCCAAGCCAGATGCCCAGAATAAGATCTGCCTTCATTCGCGCTGATGTAGTGTTCCTCTATTCGGTCGCTGGCTTCATTAAAGCTTATAAGATAATATGCTCCTGCAGGCGAATTATCCATCTTGCCACTTGCCCTTAAAGATTATCGCAACATAGCAACCACATCAATGGTTCATGATCGGTGCTTTACACAAACTTCCTACCATTACGATACTTGTGGAAGTGCTCAATGAACTTGACTGCAGGTAACAGCTCTCTCCTCGTTACACAGTATCTAGTTCCGATTTTGACGACACCTCACTTTTTCAATGCCATCCTATCTGAGAAAGCATGCCCTCTCGGTCGACATTGCTGGCGTCAGTATCCAGGAAAGACTTTCCTTCCAGTCACGGATAGCTCAGGATGGGCGCAATGGTTAGCATCCGTTTCAGATCTACGAACGCAACTTGGTAGCTCGTCTCCCAAGTACAATATCTGCTGTTCTCACCCAGTTCGTTATTGGTTTAGCGATGTTTAGCAAATTCTGAAAGGAATTGTCGGTAATAAGTACACAACCCAAGGAAGCTCCTTACTTTGCGTTTATCCTTTGGAACCGGGCTAGACAACCGCCTCTATCTTCTTCGGATCAACGATTACACAGTCTGATACTACGTGATAGAAATAGCGTACGTGCTTTCGTAATAAGTCGCAATTTGTGAGTTCAGCTTCATACTTGCTCTAAATTCTTAACGATTTTTTCAAGATGATTACGTCGTCAAAGTATACTACACAGTTTCCAGGATAAAACGTTCGCCATGAGTTTTTGAATATTATGAAACTCTCCTTCCATATTTCCAGAATAATCCATATACTTTCTTCAGAATTATCTCCGACGTTGTAGAAAATTTCCACAATTTTTCTTCCATATTTCTCAAATTTCCATAGGTTCTTCTTCCACGCTTGAAGAAATATCTTTCACACTATATAAGACAAAAAAATTCCCATATGCTGCGCACTTTCTGCCGGTCACTGTATATATCCCTATACTAATAATCTTCGGAATCTTCACCGCCCGCTCCTGGATCTATCTATCTATCTCTTTCCCATTTGCGTGTCCATCCCGTTTATCTCCATCAATACGCCTTGATTGAAATTGTTTAAATCCAATTATTATTGCTCACTAAAATTTATATGAACATACATCACCAAACGCCATACCTAACGCCAATTGTAATGTTTTCGAGGTTTAAATAACTGATACAGGCGATATATTAAATAAAAATTGTTGCACACTTAAAACTAATTGGAATGAAACAACACAAACATGAACACTAATAATAAATAACTAAAACACTATCAAACTAAATAATAAACTAAATTCACTTAAATATATTTACAATTCGGCATACAGGGCGTTGATATCAACCTTCTTATTTTAAATGGAATGGTACAATTTTTATCGGTACAATGAATGTATCGAGACATTTGCAATTAGTTTACACGACGGTTCCCTATCCCTGAACTCAACCGTTTTTGAGATATTTGCAATTTTGTTGATTTTTTGACGTTTGTACTGTTTCAAGTGAAATTAAATAGATGATGAGGTATCAGATATTTAGTGGTTTTACTAATGTAAGAACAAAAATGTAGGTAGAAAGTGTTATGGCAATAATGATCGAATCACATACAGGGTGTTCGAAAGCCCATCTCCAATGTGAAAACCTTTAAACCAACAAAACTTGTTTATTTCAAATGGAACATGATATTTTTTACCACAGTGTAGAATGCAGCGTAAAATTCTACATCGATTGACATTAGGGTTTGGTATACCTATTTCTGATAGTTTTTGCGATATTAGCATTTATTGCCTAAAATATGACTAATTTCTAGTAAATAAAATATTTTTTTCCTAAAAACAAGAATATTATTTTTTAGAATTATGCATTTTTTGCATTGTTTGGTTTCCATACCTGAAATATTTATCATTGGAAGTTTTCCAATTATTAGCAAATTTTATGTAATTATAAAATATTAATAAGCCATAATTATTATGCAACAGCAAATTACATGTTAATATTTTTGTCTGCTTATTAAAGGTATCGAATAAGTCCAATTACAAAAAAAAAATAAGAAACTATTATTCTGAAGGAACATTTATATTGGACATTTTCGAAGACTTTTAATGGTTTGTTCCTGAAAAAGCCAAGAAGCTGCATTGTTTTCGGAGACCCCATGTCAGACGGCTCGCCTACAAAGAAAATACCTGGTCTAGTAAGTGAACAATATTTGAAATATTATGGGTGTATTTAGGATATCTGGTTTAATTTCTCTTTGTATTTTATTTTTTTGAGGTATTTATTCATTGCAAATAAGTGTAGGTATCTAATCATTGTTACATTCTTCATGAATGTAGAATAAGTCTAAAATGTTATTTGTATATGTAACTTTCAATGTTTTTCTTATTTCTTTCGATTTACAAAATTTTACTTGTGCTGGAGCTTATCGTGGTGGCGGTAGCGGATCCAAAGGCAAATGGGGGGCGTTATGACAGTCAATTGTACTGAGGCAACATTTAAACGGCCCACAGACGGTATGATTTATCGTACTACAAGATATACAACTCTCAACTGTGTGACTCTCATTCAATCTGCAGTACAATACGGTTGGTACGTACAACAGTATAGCATGCATAAAATTTGTAGTACAACCCCGTACAACTTGCGCTTAAATTTGAATGTATGTGTCTATTCATCTGTTTGTCAATATAATTTTTATAATGTAATAGTTCGCAGTGGTATCACAAGCCTGTACGGGGAGGAATTGTACTTATCTACTAGACGATTAGATTCTCTACGCACCAAGAAGAACAAGTTATTGTCAACTTTGGCATTTCTACGTCGATGCCGAGACAAGAAGATTACATCTAACTTCGTAAAGTTGAAACATCATATAACAACGGATGCCGCAAAGAAAATCTTAAGAAGAACGGAGGAAGCCTTACTACGAGAACGAGTGCATCAAGTGTATACGGAGCTACATCTGATTTCCAAGATGATCATGGAGCTACATTTGACATTAGCCAATAAAATGTCAAAAGAAGATTGGGACCTTATCGACCGCATAACCGGGAAGCAGCAGAAACTGAGTTCGAGAAATCCAGAACAACACAAGTGAAGAAGTTTGCAAGGATGGGAGAAAAGATGATCAAGGAGCAACTTGGTACACTGAAGAACGTTGTGATTAATTTATTAACGAAGCTACTATCTGCAGACGAAACAAAAGTACTTGCCTTAGGGATGAACTACGTCATTGCACCCACTTACAAATTTAAAAGCTGAAGAAGACATCGTTATCCTCAAAGCAGACAAAGGGAATGCAACAGTACTACTAAATAAAGAAGATTACCGGAAAAAGATGAATGAACTACTTGACGAGAACACCTACAAGGAAATAAGAAAAGATCCATCGGAGAAGATCACAAAAACAGTAAGGGAGAGCATAAAGATTTCATCGATGCCTAAAGAGATGCAGAACATATTGCTACCAAGAGCCGCTAGACCACCCAGGCTGTATGGAATACCAAAAATACATAGAGAAGGAGTGCCATTAAGACCGATTGTAAGCAACATTGGATCACCGACCTACGATTTGTCGAAATACTTAGCTAACTTACTAAAGCCATATACCGAACAAACTGCAACGTATGTGAAGAATTCGAAACATTTCGTGGATATTCTGTCTACGCTAAAGACTGAACCTACAGACATTTTAGTAAGTTTCGACATCATTGAATTAGTGAAACGACAATTATCCACGACATACTTTTTGTATGAAGGAAAATACTACGAGCAGAAGAACGGAACAGCAATGGGAAGCCCTTTTTCACCAGTAATAGCCAACTTGTTTATGGAAGCATTTGAAGAAGAGGCCCTAAGATATGAAACCCAAGTGTTGGCTGCGATATGTCGACGATACTTTTGTAATATGGCAACACGGAGAAGAAAAAATACAACAGTTCTTGGAACACATAAACTCACAGCACCCAGCCATCAAGTTTACCATGGAGAAAGAACAAAATGGAAATCTCCCTCTCCTGGATGTTATGGTTAAGAAAACAAAAGAGGGAATGCTACAGCACGCAGTATTTAGAAAGAAGACGCACACCGATAGATATCTGCATGCAAAATCTCACCATCATCCGATGCGGAAGAAGACATTAATACAAACATTGCTATCCAGAGCCGAAACCATCAGTGACGAACAACATATTACCAGTGAAAAGATACATTTGGAGAAAGCACTAAAGAAGAATGGTTACACTAACATTGAGATAAGGAGAGCAACTAAGAAGAAGACGACACTGGAAACAACTACAGAACCACGAAGAGGGGTGGCGTGTTTACCTTACATAGCAGGAGTCACCGAAAAAGTAGGCCGAATTTTGAAGAAACGTAACGTACAAGTACGCTTCGGACTGCAACGTCGATCCAGCAGTATCTACCGACCGCAAAGGATAAGATACCCAAGGGGCGCACAGAAGGTATCTACAAGATAACATGCCAACGCGAACAGTGCTACGTCGGACAAACAGGAAGAGGGACGCAAGACTAAGAAGGGCCGATCAATCAGTGGTGGCAGAACACAAGCACGACACCAGACACACAATGGATTTCAAGAATGTAAAAGTAATAACTACCACCAAGAACTACGGAAAAAAGACTCATCAGGGAAGCCATAGAAATAGAGAAGAATAAAACCGTTAACAGAGAAGAAGGGTACCAGCTTTGCAACACGTGGAAGAGCCTACTACGAACCGTCATGGTCAATGGAGCGGATACTACACGGTTGGATGCACCAGGGGCGTATATAAGAAGAATGTCGGACCATGGAGAATCAGTTCAGTTATCCTGAAGAAGCTGTCAGTATGAACAGCGAAACGTCGAGCGAAAGTTTTGACACTGTTTGAAACTGTTAGTTATAATCTAATAGTTCATTAGCTACATTTATATATGTGTAAATAGATATGCTAGGTCGGTACTAGCGCAAAGAAAAGTGAATTTAGACCTCCTATGTAAAGCATATGGGATTTTGCGCTGAACCAGCCTAGCATATCTATTTGCGTAAATACGGCGCGGCGTTGCAATAACCAATTTTTGCACCATTTTTTTTTTGTTCTTATTTTCTTTCTGTAAGAAGTTTACATATCACAAATGCAGCTGTTACTATTTTCAAAATGCTAGGTGCCGTGGCGGTAAAAGTGTGTTTATTTTATTATGAATTGTACAATCCTGAAGCTACTTCTGTTGCCAGACTTATGGCATTTAAGAGAGAGAATGTCAACAAATTAAAAAAAATATATATTATTTTAAGCCACATCAAATTTATAACGAAACAGGTGTTTCAACTACAAAGAAGCTTAAAGTAATAACTCGTAAGGAAAAGCGTGAAGTAGTGAAAATTTCTTCGGCTAAAAGAGACACAAATGTTACAGCAGTTTGTTGCATGAATGCAATCGGGTTGTTTGTTCCGCTTTTTCTTTAAAATTTGAATTATTCGTTGACGTGGCACGTGAAAGCGGTTGGATGACTGCCGATACTTTCGTTAAATACGTTCACCATTTATTTAGCATATACATAAGGGGTAGCGAAAATAGTCGTCTACTACTCTTAATGTATAATCATGCAAGTCATGGTACCTTAGCAAGTATTAATTTATGTCGTGAAAATTATATTACTCGACTTGGATTTCCGGCGCACACAAACTGTCGAATGCAGCCACTTGATGTGTCATTATAGGGTCCCTGAAAAACTGCCTATACCAGAGTATGCGAAGATTTTCTAAGCAACAATCCTGGGCGAGTTGTTATTCTATAAGACATTAGTTCGCTTTTTGGCAAGGCCCATTTAAAAGTAACTACAGTAACAAATGCAACCAATGAAGTTAGTTTCATTTGTTTGTTTGTTGGCACAGCAGATAAAAATAAGAAACTTATATAAAGGAAAAAAAAGAGAAAACCCTATGTTGAGGAAAATAAACAAAGATACACAGCGTCATACCAAATTTAACGATTCCTATTTAACGAAAATACTCTATGTGGATACCGACGATGATATGGATTTAGAACTGTATTGTGTGTGGGGATATAGACAAAAACAATTAACTTTGGTTTCAATGCTGTACTTGAAAACTTTGGACACATGTTGAGCGCACAGAATTGTCTTCAAAAGAAGCTAAATTTAAGAAATGGTATTGTTATCGCTGCGTTAATTAATTACTAATATAACTGTTCATTTGTTTGTCGGTGTTTTCTCTATTGTTTATTTTTTTAATAATTCTGAACATTCTTTAATTTTAACACCCACCTACCTCATTTTTACTTTTTTTATATATCTCGTCAACTTAGTACCTACTTATTGGGTGTAAGATGACGAAAATTATATTTTTTTCTATTCATTGTAAAACGAAATATATATGTAAATCAGTTAAAGTATGTACCAATTCAGTTATTCCGCAAATATATAATTAGTCATGTACCCACAAATCAAAGTATTTTAGGGATAAAACCTTCAGCTCGCCAACTTACACTTATTTCCCCTCCCTTTTTATTGTAATTCTGAAAATATTTTCAAAAATTGTTAATAGCGTCAAATATTTGAGAAACTATATTTTCTTTAATGTATTAAAAACTGTTTAAAAATACGTTCATTAAACAGTAAAAGAGTATGAAAAGATTATCATGTTAACACTAAGGTTCTAACATCCCTGGCCTTAGCCTGTTGTTTAAGGCCGCTTTACAGTTCGGAATTTTTCGTATTGCGTGCAATAAAATTACGCGCAATGAAATATTAGAACACATTCTATTCCGTGCAATACCAATAAGATTGCACACAGCTGATCGAAATCCATTGAATGCGCATGCGCTAGTTGTATTGCACGCAATTTTATTGCACGCAATACGAAAAATTGCGAACTGTAAAGCGGCCTTTAGAAATGAGGGGCAATTGGATGATTTCTGTTTATTGCACAATCCTAAATTGTCCCGTTAAATCAATACCGTTCAATGAGGCAGAATCGTTTGTTTTCGTCAATTATATTTAAAACATATGTAGAAAAATGAAATATGTAACTAAACACTTTGCTATTCACCAGAATACTTAACTATACATGATTTTCCGCAGTCAAGTTACCAAACATACGGTAATATACTTTTGAGCAAAATATACCAATACACCCGGCCCGCAAACGACTGATTTTTCTTTAATAAGGATGCTATTGCTTGGGAGGTATAGGAGATATAAAGACGGTTAAAAGTGTAAATAGTGTATTTTAGAGAGATAATGCACTAACAAATTAACTAATAACACATGTACCAAACAACACTGTTCTTATAACTAACAGCTTCTTGCGGGTTTCGCCGTGTGTCAAAACTTTCGCTCACAGTTTTGACACACGGCGAAACCCGCAAGAAGCTGTTAGTTATAGTTACACCGGCCGTGAAAGCCTACGCAGTGTTAACACTGTTCTTATCTAGAACCGTATTACTATGTATATAGTAGGGTTTATCGAAACCGGTACTTTCTATAAATCGGGTACCCGTCTAATACACTACTGGGTTTCGGGTTGCCCGGGTACCTAGCTTTAAGCCCTAAGAACTAGTATTGCTGCGAATCGAAACCGGTTTTATGTGAAACCGGTTTTAGACGTGACGATTAATCGTCTACTAACCCAATTTTCAAAACCGGTTACTACCGGTTTTGAAAATCGGTTTCAAATCCGGCGTTCAAAATCTTAACATCTTATACATTTTAATAAGAAGACTGTGACGCGAAGTCGCTGTATATTCTCATTTAAAATTTCTTACAATAACGTTTTGAATTATTTAGAAGGACGTATTAAAAGAATGATATTGACAAAATTGGTGTGGTGTCGGGAGAGAATAGCATTTATTACGTAGATGTACATTTGTATTTCAAATGTATAGGTACCTACATCTTTAAATGTAGACATTAATAATTTTATTATTATCGCGGGAAACGGCGTAACGTTCATTAAATAATTTACGTTACACTTAAGCTTCTCAAGATTTCGTCACAGATATATGGATACTGAATATCGTTGTATAAGACAATGCAAAAAATTGTTATCGCTTCAAAACGTAAAAAAGATATATACAAGGATCGTATTTAAAAAATAAGTTTGATCATGGTCCTTCAGTGCTGAAACGTCGGCATCGTGTGGTAGATCTGATTACTTACTACTTATGGCTAAGTTATTTTATAATAAATTATCTTAATACACTTTTCCATATTTTCAAAACATTGCTCTGTATCAAAATATATATACATCAATTTTTCAAAAATTTTTGCGAAAATTGTTATTTTTTTGTATGGCATTTTATTAGTCTCTAATATACGCAACGTTTTCCTTATTAACTTGTACCTCCTATACTTCCCGAGATATCATTATCAAAACCAATCTTATCTCCTGTTCAGAATTATGCTAGGCAGTGGCGGCTCCTCATAAAGAACCACAGGGCCATGACTCCACCTTTGCAAATCACACATTAATCATTAAAAAGCTTTTATTTTCTATAAAAATTCCGATAAATACGCGTACACACACACATTTAAGTACAAAACGAACGTTGCGATTCCCGTGATGTGATGCGACGTATTTACTTATGCAGGTAAGCGGCGAGCCAGGAGCCACGTCTAGATTGGCACCGGTTTCAGACGTTTGTGGTCTCCGCGGAGAACTAGCGGAAGAGGGGGTGGTCGGACTACACAATAAAAATTGCATTGAACTGGGGCCAGCCGCATCTTAGCCCGCTGTCCGTTGGTTGATCGAGTCACGCTGGTACTTAGTCATGATGCATTCTTAGCGCGTCATCAGTATAGGAAAGACGGTAGTGAATGCCAAGTCAACAACCTCGCGTGCAGTCGTTATTGTTTGTGTTTTTTTTTCTGTGTTGTGCTGTGTGTGCGTGTGCGTGTTTATATTTTATGTTCTAATGAACAGCATCCGTAAACCTGTTAAATAAGGCATTTTCTTCGTATACCCTAAAGGAAAAACTCGAAATAAAACAACTAGGATGGCCGCTACCAGATTTCGACATTTCAAAAACTCAAAATGTTCGTGCGTTTGCTTCTAAAATACAGACAAAAAAAATTAATAGAAACATTTACTTAAAAACAATTGAATTTGCTGTTACGACCAAAAGCAAGCTGTTTTTTTTGTTTTTCTTGCGTCTTATTCGGTGGAGAATTAACATGGGCAAAGGACGGTATTACAGATTTAGTGCAAAATACATGAGAAATCAAAGGTACACCTGAACAATGTTTTTAGTTTTTCTGTGGTAAGTTAAATATTTGAACTCAATTAAACTCAGCCTCTGAAACCATAAAATTAAAACAATGAAAGAGTTGACAAAAATCGATATGTATTAAACATAATCATAGATATACTGTATTCGATTTCACGGTACACCAGAAGTAAAACGAGACACGATGCTTTATGATTTAACATTTTATTTGATCTTCGTTACAGTTCCTAAGTTTTTAATTTAAATTTCGGCGTGAGATTATTGATCTACGGTTTAAACCCCGATTGTAATAATGGCTCTAACAAAAAATAATACCGACACGAAAAATTTAATGTACACAAATTTAGAAGCCATTTTAAAATGAAAAATACGTTAAGTTCTTTTCGGGAAAACGTATCTACCTAAATATAAATACTAACGTATTTCCTTCAGAATTGCATAAATTTAGTTTTTAAACTGCGCGTACTTACTTGAGTCACTTGTTTACATTCCTCCACCTAACTAACGCAAAATTATTCAGGTGTTTTTGTGATTTTATATGGACGAAAACATAACACAACACAGAGCACATGAGTTATTTAAGAGAAGATCATCGAGTAAAATATAAAAGATATTGTAAGCATAAGCGGACGTATTTCTTACAAAGAATGGGAAACACAATTTTTATTTTCTTTGTTTGTTTATCTAAACAAGTAGCTTGCTTTTTTTACATAAAACACTATTATGATGTATTTTTCAGTAATTTATTATTATATTTATTATTTCATTTTCATAATTTTTACCTAAGAAAGCTATGAATGGTAGTTCATTTTGGTTTGAAATACTATTGTTATTAATTTTTGATGTCATCCTAGAATAATACTATACTTTATTACTATAATTAATAAATATTAAATCTTCTTGAACCCAATTTTTATAGCGAGGAAGTGTCTAAATTGAAGTCCGTATGCGACGCCGACGCGACGACTGCATATGTTTCTACTTTCAATAGTCGATCTTCGACGGCCGTCTGACTCACACACTTGCCTACCGTGATAGTGAGAAACCCTTCCCCCACAGTGCCGAGCACTGGCGTATACTGATAACACGTGACTCGATCAATCTGAGGGCAGCGGGCCAAGATACGCCTGGCCCCACTTCAATTTTGCGTATACTGCGACCACCCCTCTTCCGCTAACACCGCGCGGAGACCAACAAGCGTCCAAAATCGGCGCCAATCTAGACCTGGCCCCAGTTTGCCGCTTGTCTAGTAAATAGCTACAAAGCGCGCATTTCGTTTTCACCGCATCAAATCATGGGCATCACAACGTTCGTTCTGTACTTAAATGTGTGTGTGTGTGTGTGTACCTGTATTTATCGGTATTTTTACAGAAAATAAAAGATTTTAAATTATTAATTTGTGGTTTGCAATGGTATACAATAACATGAAGTGTTAAGCAGTGCATCCTTCGATCAATATCAAATGTGCATCACTTTTTCTTTATTAGTTTTCGCAATCGGGCAAAATGCAACGGAAGTAATAAAAATTCGTGAATTTTCATATTTTTTGTTACAAAAGTAGCCGGCAGCTACACGTCAATTACGTATTTTATCACTTTTAGTCAGAGGCGGGATGCCAGTGTCAGCGATTAATTAGAATGATAAAACATTAAAAAATTACTTGTATGTATAAATGAACAAAAGTATCGATGAACTAGTTTTCAGAAAAAAAAATATCTAGCTATACAAAACATACGTTTTCCATAGCTATATATAATTGAAAGTATAATATGTACATAAATATTAATGTAACAACCTGAAATAATTTCCGATTAAAACACGTATTGACAGGTATTTGTGCCACTGTATAGTAACAGTTTAACATAAAAATGTAATAGAATTGCAAAACACTTTAAATAATAAACTCGCTACAAAGTTAACTATAAATAGTTCGTGCTAGTGGAAAAGTGCAATTATTCAGCTGAATCCGTATTTAAGCGAAATCAAACATGACTCATGCAATACACGAATATACGTACTGGTGAAGAGGTGCAGTCATCGTCACTGTGATCTATTTGCAACTGCGCTTGGGTCTGTTGTCGTCTCATATTGTAATTTTTAAATACGACTAGAATTATACATACGATTTCAAATATCTACCAATACCACATTTTTACAGAACCACTCATACAGGTATGTAATAGAAAGACACGTCGAAATAACAGCTGTTCGACAATGATATCGAACCGGTGCCATACGTCGCGACGCCGCTAGCAGCAGCCATATTGTCCTATTAGAAGGACGCACATAAATTGAAATGTCACTGAGAGGATGTGTAAATGCACTACAACTTCAAATAGCAAAAATTGTGTCTATCATACGTACATACCTAGCTAGTAAATTTGTTATAACTGTGTTAATTCGTAATTGTCAGGAACGTTATTCCCGCGCAATTGCCTATGCATATTTCAAACTTTCTGATTCAAGCAAATATTCCAACTGCATAATTACTGCATACTTATAGAATTTCTTTATTTAATTTTTGTTTTCTTGTTGCAGGGGTCTGCATAAAAATTCAAATCACACTTTACTGTATTAATATATGTGTGAAATAACAGAGCTTTTAAAAAAAAACATTATAATTTTATCGTTTTCTCCTCTACGAACGTAACCGTGAGTCACAATAGTTTTGTTTTTATACCAAACGTCTTATCATTCTATGGTCTTATCTATGCTACCTACCAAAAGAAAATTAAATTCTCCGCTTTATTGCCTCTCGTGCCATCTATGATATATGGCTGTGATGAATATAAGAAGACATGGGCAAGTCTGAGTCTAGATGGAGCCTAGTTATTTTGTTATTTACATTAGGTTTGTTTTGGTTCCAAATAAAAGAACGGTTCTAAGAAGAACCAAAACAAACCCATTAGTGTACGACAATTCTTATTTACACGATAACTCACAACGTATTCCAGTGGTTGCACTGGGTCGGACCGAGTGCGGTTTTGTGTTCCACTGGTAGAGTCCGTGTAGAATCGCCGACATTATTTAGCACTCGAATGATTAGCTCGACGCTTTGACGGTGCTAAATATTAATGTCGGTGACTGTACACCATAGCTGTACTAGCATAGTGGTTTTTATTTCACTGGCACCGTGCTGTGCCGCGATCCCGAAAATTATCTGGTATTTTTCTATACAGAACCTGACCTAAGCCAAAGTGCATTTTGTTTTGCTCTCAGTGTGCTTTTTTCGGTGCCAGTATGCCAGTACAATAGCAAAAACTCTATTAGATTTAGCTTGAATGCCCACTGCGGACAAATAAGACAAGAAGTGCCACTTGTCGGCACCTTTGATATTTTGAAGCCGGAAACAAGAAGCATCTCAACAAGAACGGACACTCAACGTCGACACATTTGATCTCCCGGGGAGGAAATTCGTGACCTTCAGTCCGCTAATTTACTTCTATTCGCTAAATGCTAAAAAGTACTCAAAAAAGATGGCGATTCCGCGCGCACATTGAAAATTTGCTACCGTCAGGTTGACATGTTCCTCATCAGCTGTTAATTCGCTTTACATATCACAAAACAACGATAACCTCACGGATAACCTCAAACAAAATCGTGAAATGACTGTCCTGTCAAGAACTGTTTCGACAAAAGCCGAACTTGGGACTTGGGAGAGATTGGGGTTCGGGAGCACTTGACTTCCTATTGAAGTACTCAATAAAGATGGCGGTTCTGCGATATTAGTGTCCGTTTTTGGTTACATGTTCCTTGTCGGAAATATGATTTCTAGCGCCTACCCCATTATTTTAGCACCAAGTGCATCCATCAGTTGTCTTTCTGTTCTTTTATATCAATCATAATAAAAAGCGTGTGTCAGAGAGGGAAATACAATCTCATCTCAAAATGCGCTATTTGTCATTTGCTGCGTTAAACATGTATAACTACATCTTTTACGGAATTTGATTAGTATATTAGGGATGAGATATTAAATAACAATACAGCGAGGAATAATCAAAATAACAATAAGTTCAATTAAAAACGCGGTAGAGTTATTACAAGGTTATATTTCATTATTCTCAATTACTCCTAAGGACCGTTAAGGCCAACGTCAGAAAAATGACTGCATTGGAGAGAGGATGCTCTCTGTAAATTGAGAGTGCTGTCAGAACGCCAAAGAAAGTCGTATCCATGTCAGTATAAACCTTATCGAGTAGTTTCACTTAGTGTCGGCGCCTTTGATGTTTTGTCTATCAATTTAAGGAAATTCGCGAAGGCGTTTGGCGGCTATATTTGCAACTAATAATTGCAAAGTGGGTACGAAAATAACCTATATACACAAACACACTGACAATTGACAGAAAATCGCATAACATCAATGTCAAAATGGCAGAATGGAACGGCTTTGTAGGTTAGATTTTTGCTTATAAACAGATTCAAATAGTTTTAGTTCCAATTTCACCAACCTATGCGACACCGCGAATTTCCTTGGGCGCCATGTTTGAAACCCATGTTATCGGCGATGTGAACTACTCAATATACACATACAGGAGGGTGTATCAGATATAGAGGTAAATATAATAATATGTAGCAGCTGTATCATATTCGATCAAAAAGTCTTAAGGGGGCGTACAAACATAAAAAATTTCATTTCTGTCAAAGAGGTGCGAGATTAACAATCTTTATAAATGTAGATGGCGCGGCCTTGTTTCAAAATTGTTTCGGCGAAAAATAATATTATACATTCGTATATTTGTGTAAACACATGGGATATATCACGTGGTCAAGTCGAGTGAATCACGAGTCGGGTGCTATTTTTGTGTATATGAGAGAGAAATTCCCTTTTTAGAGGGTAGCTAGAGGAAAAAAGTTTTGTTTTAGAGGGAATTATTACATGAAATATTACTATTATTATTATTGAATCAATAGAAATTAAAAAAAAAAAACTTTATTTTTATTGTCTCTTTTTTGTATTTTATTTTTTGTATCGGTACACTTATTTCAATTTATTAAAAAAGTTGATAAATTTGTATTTGCCGCCTAAAAAGCAGAAAATGTTCGTGTCCGACGCGGCGCCGGGAATTGCCGATGAAATGCAAGGCATATGAAGTCGTATATCATTTTGAACATAAACAGATAAACATAACATAAACGAGCGTGAAATGGAATCAGAATATTTTTTTTTTTTTTTGTAAGGAGAATTGAGAGTGCTCGAGACTTATCTGTGCTTGCCTATTTACTAGATTATTTATTTGTTTTATAGAAAAGCACTATTGTAGGATATATTGATGAGAATCAACAGGTTGATGAGAATATGTGGCAAATGTCCATGTCGGTTATATTATCTCTGTTACTGAAATTGAATAATTCAAGGAAAAACTTGAAATGAGCCCAGCCGCTCTGAGGATTGCACTGTTGTGTAAGTCTAATCTAAAAGGCACTTATTGCGAGTACAAACGCATATATTTTTGTCAAAAATAATACATGGAAAGGTGTTAAATTATTTCAACAAAATAAGTTAGTTGCGACAATTATTATTATAGCTATTATTGCAAGAAAAGGTCAATCTTTTCGTGATATCGACGTGTTTTGTGTAGTGACATAACCTAAAAATGCATCTTTTAAGAAATAAGAAAATGTAGTCTACAAAGAAAAATATATATTCCATGTGAATCTGCAGTCGTTCAATATCCATATAGCCAATACTACGATCACCAAAAAGGCTGAGCTAGATGTTTTTCTCTAGAGAAGATATAAAAAATCATATCACGAAGAATATTGTGCACTCACATGCCTCCAACTGTACTGTATTTTGCACATTGACTTTTTTAAATTCAATTTAGTATTTTGGAGAGACATTATGGTTTGTCGTTAGGGTGAAAATAAAATATTAGAGAATTAATTGCTTGAGGAGATGGAACACATAGACTGAAGAGATAACATAAAAAGGTAGTGGTGGACATAATTGAATGATGGACAAGGATCATTCGATTGATGATCATAAATAACTCGATTATTGCTTGCCCTTAATGAAATATTCCTTGAATTTAGCAATTCTGTATTATTATTTTTCTGATATGTATACTACACTATTATTCCTTTCTTTACTATAAAATATTTTATATAGACGCAGTTTTATTTTTATTTGTACAGTACAATTGTAGCTATGAGGAAAAATAAATACTTTTATAACGAATTATCTTTCAATTGTGAGTGATTTTTATAAGGAAATATATTGGACTAACGCAGTGAAATACATAACTGGAATGTAACAATTTATCTTTCAATTTTTTCATTTTATTTACAGAAATTTTCGGTATTATTGTTATTAATGAAAATGCAGTTAACGTAGGCTATCAGCAATGGATTAAATCTACATTAATAAAATTATTTTTCTTAAAATTCTGTGGCGCCATCTTCGAATAAAGTGCTACACTTCTATGATGGGCATAAAATCATAAATTTTATAGGATGGCCCACTGTTTTACAAACTGCGATTTCCTCAGTTTCTCCCAAATGAGTGAATATTTTTCAATTTCTCTTACAAACATACATAATATACAAAAATGTAACGATCATAATGACACTCTCAACCGATTTTTTTCTTTTTCGCCGTTATTCGATTACAGATCCTTTTACTATTTCTTTGTTATGATTAGTGTGAAATACAGATCTATTTCATAACTTAAAACATAATTAAATGTTCTCATTTTTCAAGAAACTGAGGAAATGAAAAATGCATTGTCCCCACCACTTTTTGCCCACCCTTAAGGCACAGGAGGTCTATCTGTAAGCATTAACGCTCTTTATGATTGGTGTAAAAGAACAGGAAAACAACTGACGCAACTGGTGCTTAAATAATGAAGTAGCGCTGGAAATTATATTGCCGGCGACTAAACATCAAAGGTACCGACAACCGGCAACAAGTGACGCTTGTTTTTTATCTGTTCGCTGGTTATAAAATATGAATAAGGAGCAATTTCTAATAGTGGTGGGCGTATTCGAATGATCCATAAGCGAATGATTGTAATAATCGAATGATCATTCATCACATTAATTTAGTATCCTATGGCAAGATATCATAGGACCTTATCTTGCCATACTAAATTAATGATGATGATTATTCGCATTCGATTACGCCCACCACTTAACCACTATTAGAAATTGCTTCTTTATTCATATTTGTTTTTAGGTTATCATTTTTGTGACATATTGCTCCCGATTCCTAAATATAATTTTTTTTTTTTTTCACATCTTCATCAAGTACACAATCGAACGAGCATTCATATAGGTAAATTACAAATCATTCATTGATTATTATTCATAAGTGCATGATCATTCATAATCGAATTGTGGAATGATCGTCAATAATCGAATGATACCGTTTCTGTCGTTCGATCATGTCCACCGATAATGCACCATGGATGTATTTGTATTATACTACATATATATTATACTGCATATATATTATACTGCATATTCCATGTAATGCACTAATTCCTAACCTCAATTTCGTTTGTAGATATAACAGAAAATAGGAAACATATAAATACGTTAAAACGTACGTTATGGAAACAAAATTAAAAAGATATGAAAAAATTGAGTTTTTGGGCGAAGGACAATTTGCCACAGTTTACAAAGCAAGAGATATAGAAACTGATGTTATTGTTGCTGTCAAGAAAATAAAAATTGGTAGCAGAGTTGAAGCTCAAGATGGTATTAACCGTACAGCCTTAAGAGAAATCAAAATTCTTCAGGAATTAAACCATAGGAACTTAATTGGATTGTTGGATGTATTTGGTCATGTCTCAAATGTGTCTCTAGTGTTTGATTTTATGGATACGGATTTAGAAGTTATAATAAAAGACAATACTATAATTTTAACAACAGCCAATATCAAATCATACATGATACAAACCTTGCAAGGCCTTGAGTATTTGCATTTAAATTGGATTTTACATAGAGATTTAAAACCCAATAATCTCTTAGTAAATGCAAATGGTATTTTGAAAATAGGAGATTTTGGTTTAGCAAAATTATATGGCTCGCCAAATAGAATAAATACTCACCAAGTTGTAACAAGATGGTATCGAGCACCTGAACTATTGTTTGGTGCTAGACAATATAGTACATGCATTGATATGTGGGCTGTAGGTTGCATTTTAGCTGAGTTATTGCTTCGAGTGCCATTCTTTCCTGGTGAATCTGATTTAGATCAATTAACAAAAATGTTTCAAGTATTTGGAAATCCGACAGAAGAAACTTGGCCTGGCCTTAAATCCTTATCTGATTACATGGAGTTCAAACCTTTTCAAACTGTTCCACTTAAGCACATATTTATTGCTGCTGCAGATGATCTATTAGATGTGATAACTGGATTACTTGTTTTAAACCCTAATAAAAGGCTCAACTGCACTGAAACATTGAAAATGCCTTTCTTTAGTAATAAACCAGCTCCTACTTATGGATCCAAATTACCATTACCTCAAAGCATTAGAAAACTTAAAAACCTGGAAAAACCATCATTGAAACGGAAGCTTTTAGAATCCGCGGAAAGTGGTACTCTTTCAAAGCGATTATTTTTCTGATGATGTAATTGTGAACAATAAACCAATTTTTCTGATTTATTTTTGAAAGTTACTATGTGTTAAACCATCAACTTTGTTCGTTAGTTGCGGAATCCTTACATATTATCTGTGTTTTTCACATATCTATTGAGTTAATAATAAGGACTTCAAACAGCATGAAATGCTGCAAACTATTTTTTTTTTCATTATAAAATAAATGAAAATAAATATTAAGTATACATATGGTTATTAAAAACGGAAATTCAGGAATTGCGTTTTGTTCTGAATTAAATTAATTCATTATTTGTATTCAAATCATCTCTACCCTGTAGTATCGAAATATTAAACTACCGTATTAAAAAAAAAGCAATAATAGATTTGCAGGCTAATTTTTTCAAATATATGTAGCTTATGCGACGTATGAGATGAGTATCCTAAAGCACTGGAAGATCGAATAGAAAGTACATCTTTCATTCCAGAATGTAAATATAAACAGTAATGCGATGTGATGGAGGTGATTTTGATAATTACAAAAAAAGAAATTGTTCACTATTTAACTATCATTTATTTTAGCATTTCCTGTTAGATCTTGAAATTAATTAACCCGGTTATTTGGACTAACAAAATGTCATAAAGGAAAAAGTTTCTAATTTCCTTTTTCTACGCCTCTTCCCAATCCACCTCAGCAGGTGTTCCTGAATAATTTGGTTATTATTATGTTATTGTCTATTTACAAGTTTACATAAAATGTATACTATTATACAAGATGAATTAGTAATATCAAATACAATATCTTAAATAAAATTATATTTGATGATATTTAACCCTTGTTTATCCTTATTTATACATAATAATACAAGAGTTTTGAATTCCCGCCACAGAATTGTGATCACCTGAATGCAGCTACATTTCTCCTTTGTGGAATTCTGAAATTATGAGTTTGGAGTTTTGTAGTATTTATAAAAGTAAATAAAAATCTTTAAAATGATTTATTCTTCTAGAATATTTGTACGCATTTTATTACTTTTGATTTTTATGTTTACTATTTCATCACAATTCAATTTTTTCACCAACATAAATATCGATAAAAAAGGTTTCTCTTCTGAAATATTTGATATATGTGTGTACGTGCCAATGCGTGCATATTTCCATATATTTTTGTATTTCTCCTGCAATTTATTAATTTTGCGATAAAGAAAGTGTTAGGTGAAGTATAAACAATGGTATGTGAGAAATTTGTGCTTCTAGCATTATACCTACTATCCATATCTACAAATAATACCTCGTTTTTAGAAACCATTAATGTTGCATGGGCACGAACGTGCAATTACACAAATAAAATATAATAGAGAGGGAGACTTATTATTTTCATCTTCCAAGGATAATAAACCCAATGTATGGTATTCTTTAAATGGAGAACGATTAGGTACATTCAATGGACATCAAGGAGCGGTATGGTGTATTGACGTCAATTGGACTACTACTAGGTTTATGTCTGGTGCAGGGGATAATACACTTCGGATATGGGATTGTGAAACTGGCACAGAAATAGGGATGATGCAAACAAATTCCTCTGTTAGGACATGCAATTTTAGTTTCTCGGGTAATATGGCTGCATTTACGACAGACAAGGCTATGGGTCATAATTGTGAAATTTATATCGTGGATGTAAGAAATGTTGATGAAAGTTTCTCACATGCAGAACCAATATTGCAAATACCTGTTAACATATCAAGGGTATCATCAATGTTATGGGGTGCTTTAGATGAATCGCTCTTAACAGGACATGAAAATGGAGAAATAATACAATGGGATCTTAAAGTGAGTTGAAACAATTTTCTATACCAAATAGTTATATTATTATTAACACTCACACTTTAAAACATGCCAAAAACACTTTACATTTTTATCTACTTAATGAATAGTTTTAAGGTTTATTTAGTTGCATCACTACCAAATACTTGAATTATTTTATGTTCACTTTTAATACTCATTAATATTTAATAATCAAAATTTTGCTTATATAATAGCATTCGATATGTAAATATCAACTATGCATAAGTATTAAAAAAAATTATGTTGAATATTTCTAAATCTTTAAACTAAGAAACTAATTGTTCTTATTGTAATATTAATTTATAATTTTAGACTGGGAAAAAAATGCACAGTACCAAAGAACATGAACATTTAATTAATGATATGCAGATGTCGAAGGATTCAACAATGTTTATTACAGCATCTAAAGATCATACAGCCAAATTGTTTGATTCTGATAATTTGATGTTATTAAAAACATATAAAACTGAACGTCCAGTAAACTCTGCAGCTGTAAGTCCAATCTTAGAACATGTAGTTCTTGGAGGTGGTCAAGATGCTATGGATGTCACTACAACATCTGCTAGAGTAGGCAAATTTGATGCTCGCTTTTTTCACCTAGTTTTTGAAGAAGAATTTGGTCGAGTCAAAGGACACTTTGGACCAATTAATAGTGTGGCTTTTCATCCTGATGGCAAAGGTTATAGTTCTGGAGGTGAAGATGGTTATGTCCGCGTTCACAGCTTTGATCCATCATATTTTGAGTATGGTTTCGATTACTAATACATTTGTACATATATTACAACGTATTAAATACAATTTTGATAATAAATACACATACATTACATTATCTTTAATTTAGTAAGTAGTATGTAATGTGAGATTCAAAAAGATTGTGAATTCTGCTCCTATAGATAGTAGCAGGTAGCAGGGTGTAGGTGTATGCCGTGTGTTTGTAATGAAGGTTTGAACTAAGTCAGTGTTACTATACTATTGTTTGTGATATTAGATGTAACTATAAAAGGTTTAAAAGAAAATATAAGATAAATAAACGAAGGAAAATTACAACACGAAAGCCAATGTCACTAAATGTCAAGAAAATTGGTTTATTGTATGAAATTTGTATGTAGCTATCTTCACTCATTAAATCGGTAATAAGTATAGATAATTTTTTCCGGAAAACAGTATTTTTTTTATCACGACGAATCATTTTGAATCTCACTGTACAAACATTTCTATACCAAAATCCATCTAAAGAATCAGTTGAGAAAGAAAAATCTGAACCATTCTGCTGTGCTTAAAATGCTCCGCATTGTAATATTGGTTTAATTTTAAGGCCCAGTTGTACAATCAAAGGTGTATTTTGGCGCGAACGCGTTTAACTGGTTAATAACCGTTCTGTTTTCGTGACTAACTCATGATGCATGTTTCTATTCTAATGCGACGCACTCTCTCCTTTCCTATACTATAATTAAATTTTGACGATTACAGGATGTGTACAGTATGTTCGGAAGTAATCGTGTGCATATCTGCATAACCTCCGTGCAGTTTTTGAAACGGCCGTGCTTTAGCGAGAATTCAAGCAATCGCGTAATTTCGAACAATTGTTCCTTTCTTCTCTGAAATTCACCGCTAGTTCAGCATTACGGGATTGACACAAAGATACGATAGGCTTGTCTATGCGATAGGCAAGAATAATGCAACTTGAGAGGTGCCAAAATTGTGTGTTTGTTACCAAGTATGGTTGGTATGGTAGTGTCACTTCTCGTATTAGTATCATCAGCGAAAATATAGACAGGAAGTGAGACATTATTTTTGACTGGTCCGCATGCACGACCTTGGGCGTCTAACAGCACTGCTAATTTACAGAGAGGGTCTTAATTAGTGCTCTGCATTTTAACCGGTCACGGCGGTTAATCGGTCACGACGGTTAACCTGCCGCGAAGGTTAACCGGTCACGGCGATTGACTGAAAAATATAGTTGACATATATGTTTTATAACTAGCAATTGATAACATTAATTGCCGATAGTGCTCCAAATCACAATGTTTGTACAAAAAATAATTCAATTGAAACTTGAATTAAATACATCGTACATTCTAAACATCTAGAGACTTGCCTGAGTAAGTACGGCATCGTGCAGGTTATAAGTACGTAACATGCATACGAATACGTTTGCGGCGAGTATTTATATGACGATTTGTATTACCCGTGCGTATAATTGCGCACAGGTCTTGTATGGTGTTGTAGGTAGTACCGTAGTATCGCATGATTAGTAGTTGGCATCATCAGGAACGGTTAGAAAAACTTATGTACTAAACTTCTTTTTCGCTTTACCTTTTTTTATTTGCGCGTAAATAACATTTACTGCCTTATATTTGACGTGTTGAAATATATGGCTTGTCTATTAATATGATTAGTATACAGATCGTTTAAAAGAGAAATCATCCATTCTCCTTTTTTTACTCTCACGTTGTATACACCAAAAAAAAAAAAAACTAGCAAAGTCCTTAAACCATCGCATACGTCAGCGGCGGGGCTAATGATTGGAATTCGTGCTATCATCCGACGGACGAAAATGTTACGGACTTATACGAAGAAATTAGATCATTGCGATGCTCTTGCAAAACGTAAGCATCAGCCGCCGCTGCCTTAAACTGCGCATTTTTTACTTAAATGAAGAAACCGTAATTATACCTTATTTTTTTTGCCAATTTTATGACTGTGTTGAGGAATATTTTTGAAATTTATGGAATATATCTAGGATATAACATTCCGTCAATAACTGTTTTAACTGACAAGACATGGATGTGCAAAGTAAATAATTTAGGCATAAATGAATTTGCATAGACTTTTTAAAGAATGAAAATAAATAGGGGCAAAGTAAATACATAGGGATATAAATTACGTTATAGAAAAATCATACCATTAAATGATAATCAACAAGTAGTGCCGCAGACAATTATTGTACCCTACATGAATGATTAATTACGAGTAGTACCTACTCGCATTCTTGGGCAAGGTAGAGTCTGTTGCAATAGAGAATGGTATATGACGTCAGATGCGCAATGAACGAATATTGGTAGCCACTTCCTCGTTGCTAGGTAACAGATAATGGTACCCGGCAGTGGGGCGTAATTAACATCACGCTTCACGCAGGTTTTGGTGACGACATGTACTATTCACTATTGCAACCATATATACTACTATATTGCGTGTCTCGTATAAAACCAATGATAAAAATATTCGCCGATGAAGGGAGATGGAAAATGAGTTTCTTTGTCCGACATGGTTTTACGATTGTTTTGCGCATGTGCGAACGAAGCAATTTGGTAGTGATGGGCATAATCGAATGATTTCAATAATCAAATGATTGTAATAATGGAATGATCATTCGTTGGAAGAAGAGTACAAATTTTTCCTCATTTGTTAAGAGAGTGACCTTTTTTTTATAGTGATATATGCAACTAAATTTAGACCTTTATGCCTCTATAAATAACGTTAAGAGATGTACTAATTCTGTAAATATACAAAAGTGGATAGATGAATTCGTAATAAATACTGGTAAATAATAATATATTGATGTTCATATCAGAATATTTATTTCAAACTATACCATAACAAATTCAATCAATTTACATTGTTTACAAAACACAATAGGTATTACACTGAAAAAAAGGGTTCTTTTTAAAAGCTAGCAAAGTAGTTGGGAAAGGTGAATAAAAAAACCACTTTTACATTTATTGATTTTGGAAAAGAACCAATTTGTTATATTTCTGATGTATGTTCTCATCCTTTGATGATATTTTTCCCTCATAATACAATCGAATAGATATGTAGCATTCAATAATTAATTTACATAATTGCATGTAATGATTATTAAAAATCTTGACTCAAAATATGTAAATTCAGTTCAGGGGTATTAAAACTGAGAAAATTCTATTCCATATAAATGCTTTTATAGAACATCTTCCCAACGTGTGAATATCCATGTAACCATCACTATCTTTTGCTATCACGGGATGATGAGAGAAAGGCGGCGGCATATTCATGCAGGTTCATATGAAGTAGTGTACGACTTGGTTGTATGTTTCAAGTTTCAAGAAATCCAGTATTACCTGCATAATTCATATCCATTGTTTCTACAGTAGGAAACTGGGTACTTCTATCATCTATTACTAAAATCTCGTCATGATTGATAGCCACTACAAAGAAAAATATACATTCAAATATATCGAAATAGAATGGATATATTAAAAAGAATATTTTACCTGTTTCTTTAACTATATGTACATCAGTTCTCGATGTAGATGTACTTTTATCTGTTACTGTAGGAATTGATGGTATGGCTGTGGATTTTAGATAGAGACTGTTTCGCCCAAGTATTTTTGCATTTGGTTCTATAAAATCCTCCGGAAGAAAATGAGCCGAACAAATCAATAAAGTTGTTACATCATCTTCATTTGACAATCCACAAACATTTTCCCAGGCAGATCGTCTGTTGTCGTCTTTAGGAAATCCGAAGAAAATGTAAGTTTATTGTTACTCCAATATATTCATTTTATAACTATTTGCTTTACCTATGCATAGAAGCCTTTACGTTTTCCTTTGTTTGTTGATGGCCACACAAATAGCAATATCTTACCATCTTTATATTCCAAAAACTATCAAATTCTAATTGGCTATACTTCCGTAAGAGACCACTGATTTGGCGATTGCTATGCATACTAACGGAAATAGCATGTGTTCCTGAGTGTAAAATGACTATTCATTTTTTGAGCAAATGAAAACAAAGTACTAAAAACAGTGTTCGAAAAGTGCTATTTCGAGGTTATGTGCGAAGCGTTTTTGACAGATATAACGTGTGGTTAATGGCGTGGAATGAAAAGTTACTAAAGTTTAGACAAAACAGGCGCAAAGTTCAAAAGAACTAGATTGAATTGTGACTGAAATCGTCAGTTTAGCAATTGCAATTAATTTTTCTCTAAATCCTCCTCTTCTTTATGGTGCGTACCCCTATTTGTAGAGATGTTTTGCCTATTAGTGTCGCCGAAATAAAAAATAAATGAAATAGGTTTCTGTTATTTTTTAACGTGAAGACCTAATTCTGACTATTATTACAACATCCGTCCAGGAAATGTTGATGGAGAAGAGCATAATGTAATGCATCGATGGCACTACTTGGGTAAGTGTACACAAAAGATATTCCATACTTGATTTAATGATCCCATTTCACTAAAGTTTTCTCTTCTCTTCTACTCAAGTTTCAATGTACACACATTATTGCAAGGAAAGAAACCTTCGAGTAGGAAATGGGAACCCTCCTTTTATGGGAAAATTGAATTGGAATGGAAGTTGTATGGTGATTGTTATTGCGATATTCAAGTGGAGGTTTTGCTGAAGGAAGCGAAACTGTGATCGTCAGAGTCACGACGAAAAACACTGAATACTTAGGCTCATAGAAAACGATTCGGAGTACTTTAGGATCATATAACACCAGTTATATCATGGGATCTTAAAATACATAAAAATAAATATAGGTAATGTGACCAATAACAAAAACATTTTATGATATCTATAGTGTAATTCAAATTAAATGTTTAAAATCAAACAAATTCATTACATTATTGTGATTTAAAGATTTTATTTAATGAAATTAAATAAAGCAGTTTGTTGTTTCTATATCGTCTTTTTATAATTCGGTTTTAAATATGAAACAAAGCAAAATTAGTCAATATATTAAATTAGAATATGCAATACTTAGTTATTTTGCATATATTATTGTTTTAGAGGCACTAAGAAAGGAGAAAGAACTCCACACCTTATAACATTGACAAATTCATTATTTAAACAAGCCATTCACCTTTTTATTAATGCATTACTTACGATGTAATCAAACAAATTGCTTTTATATAAAAATAATTGTGTTATAATTATAACTTCAACTATACAATACAGTTTATATGTAAACTTCCTACGAATCATCTATATGACATTTATGAATTTATTTCTATCCGATACACCAACCAATTATAAGAAACTGATAATGAGAAATGTGACAACTTATAATAATTCTTACAATTGTAGTGTTAAAAATAAACAAATACGTTAAAACAAACAAATTTCAGGATATTGTATCGGGCCGCTGCTTAGTTATTAGCTTAATTTACAATTGATTCCCATTAACTTAACAAATAAGTTTGTATTTGACGCCTGTTTTATCTAAAATTTGGGCACTTTTAGTAACTTTTCCTTCCATATCAGTACTACCATATGTTAAATCCGTCAAAAACGCCTCGCACATAACCTCGAAATAGCACTTTTCGAACACTGTTTTTAATACTTTCTTTCCATTTGCTCAAAAAATGAATAGCTATTTTACATTCAGGAACACATGCTGTTTCCGTTAATATGCATATAAATCACCAAATGAGTGGTCCTCTTACGGAAGTCTTACCACACAAATGATCAAGCGTCACGCACAGTTCCCAACGAGAAACATATGTGAAATCATAAGGTTTGTTTGTTTGTCTGATCTAAGGAGATCCGAGGAATTTTACGCGTTTGTTTGTATTTTAGAGCATGATTTGTGCGTGTTTGTTTGTTTAGAGCAAGCAAATCCAGATCACAAAGAGGTTGCTCTTCCTGCTTGCGGTCCGACGTCCGAGCAATTACGAGCAGTTTGTGCAACATAACCTACTCGCACTAACACCGTGTTGTAAACTGTCGTTTCTAAATGTAATCTGATTTATAACTGCATCAAATATGCACGAAATAGATAATATAACGATACCAATGTGATTGATGTAAAGAACGATCATTATATTTTAAAAACTTCACTTGGTAGGTACATAAATACTAGTATATGATGCATTTTTATTGTAGTTTAGATTCATTAATTTGAAAAATTATGTTTACTTTTCCTGTTCATAATAGCTGTGACAATCTGACAATAGTAAATAATAAAATTAAGGTTATATTGCAATCGAGTGCGTTTGTTTGTACCATCTTTAAATCCAACTCTGAGACGCTCTCAAGTTACTCTGATGACGTCAGTAGATACTGCTCCAAGCACACAAACAAACAAAGCTATAGATAATATGTGAAATGTAAACAACTGAACAATATGTGCGAGAAAGATGCATGGTTATTTAAGGTTCGCGCATGTGCATAATGCAGCCAGAACGTAGTGGTATATTCGATACAGCTGTCTCCCTTTGATTTCGGAATTTTTGAGCACATACTCGCAATATAGTAGTATTTATATATGTATATGATTGCAACGCACTCCACTCACCGATTATTGACAGAATTCATTTTTATTACTTGCGAGGTGTCGAGTACATTTATAATGTATGGATTTTGTTTCAATCAATATTAAGTTGTGCTTCAAACTACTTATCGCTAACAAGTAGCTATTTAAATATTGGAAGGCAAATGTGTTTGCGATACACTGTCTTAGGGCTAATTATAATGATTCGTATTAAAAAAACAAATGGGGTTTCAGAAAATCGGCATGAAAATCAAAAATACTGCTAAATAAAAAAATTAACACTAAGAAAAGTGGCTTTTTTATATGTAAATGCAAGTGTACCTATAAGGCCTTACATAAACTGGTACGAGAAGCGCAATTTAATATAAATTTATAAAGTGCAAAATTATTGATGTGCTGAAAATAAAAAATACTGTTGTGTATAAATTTAAGCTCTTAAAATGTGTTCAAGGATGAAGCAATAAGTTAAGTATAGCAAACTTTAAATGTAAAACATTAAACTGACGTCTGTATTTATATAATACAATTTTTGAAAATTGTAGCAAACGTATATGCACGAAAACATTATAAAAATTAGTAAAATACTTATATAAAGGCCGTTTTACACCTAGCTATTTATTGCGCAATTTATTGGCCAATTTAAAATTGTTACGCGTATAACACGGATTTAATTTTACTAGCCATAAAAAAATGCAGTAAATACTCTCAAACTTTTTATTAGAACCAAAGAGGTAACAATGGAAACAAAATTTTTAACAATTGGATGGTTTTCAAAAATATACAATAATGCCTAGGCACTGTAGTATGAGGAGCATTTTTAACAAAAGATGTTTATAAGAAATTTTGTCACAATCTATAATCACAGAAGTTATAGTTGCACTGCGTGATAAAAAACAACAAAAAAAAAATATTAAACAAATATTGGTTGTTTAGTTGCATGTGAAACCATTTGTACTTTAAGTAGTACAGACATACACTTGCGTTCATATTAAATTAAGAATGTAAGCTACATGTTAAGTAAATATTATCACCAACCTACTTTCAAAAGGGACCCAGATTTCGATCTTTATTCGAAAATATTTGGTTTATAATTTGTGATTGCAACAATAGGCACAATAAAGTAACTAACTTTCTTCTAATTTGCATTTATATAAGGGATAAGATTCATATCACAATACTGAACAGATTTTGTGCCAAATTATATATAAATTAACTATAAATTAAATAGAAATAGGATAAATGCACAAAATCTTGGGATATATATTTATTGAGTTTTGTTTTGTAAAGAGATAAATAAACAGTGGTTTAAAATAATATTCTATTTACAAATGCATTTGCAGTTAGTAAGGCAAACTATCGCAATTATAAATATTGTTTAGTTTTTTTAGGAAGCCAATAAATTGGACGTTATTATTTAAGCCACATTCACTCTGAATTGCAGAATAAACCCAAAGTAGGTGTTATTATTCATTTTTTTACATAACGTCACGTATTTTGAAGCTAAAAATCCCATATACTTGAATTGTGCTATGGTATACTTGTATTTCAATTTGTCTTTGACCTTAACGTACTCTAAGCACTTATTTAAGATTTTTACAGTATGTAACAATAAAACCGACAGAGGAAGATTTTCAGTATATCATCTTTTCATTTGATTTCTTTTTTTTTCATTGGTAGTAATATACAATCACCGATACATGTAAAGTTTTCTAATTTGGTCCTACGTTTGTTTCGTTTTTTTTACGCACTCACATGGTGTTACAAATTCTATATGAAATATGATTCTTATAACATCAGAAATAATAATTTTGTATTAACACATTGACTATGGGTGGCAATGTTTTACTATTTCCCATGGAGGATTCTCAAACCACAGTTGGCTTCTAGTCAAGCACAAGTGAATGGTTATCGACCAGTGGTTCGGTTTCGAGTAAAGCTTGCAATAAGTGAAGTTGTCGATTAAGCCCTAGTGCAACATGCTAAATCAATATAAGAAATTGTAGAAAGATGAATGCCCAAAATAAGAAAGATACAGAAGATGTGACAGGATATGTCAGGTATTCATTTATATGTAATTATAAGAAAAGCCAAAAACTAATAAAATCAATGCAATATAATCCTTAATTTAAAAACTACCCCTTCAAAATTAATACATATCTTATTAAAATTAAATTGACTTGGCAGTAGATCTATATTGGTATTGTTTTGCCTGTTAAAGTGTTTTAATGCTTATTTATCAATCTCTTTACCAAATTTCGCTGTCAAAAACATTTAATAAAAATTAAAATTCAATAAATTAAATTGTATAAGAAACAAATAAGACTGTAGGAGAAGATGCGTCGTTCAGTATATTGCTAGATGAATAATACATAAAAAATAAAATTGTTCATACGTATATAAAGAAAAGTGATGGTTAAAATGTATTAATTACAAAATACTATACAAACAATCGATCCTTATGGCATTCACACTAAACATTCGTTTTTTGTTTCCCATGTGATATGTGGTGGGATGACTAATCTCACACACCCTCTTTACTCGGTTCTGTTTTATCGATTGCCTTCGTCTTAGACGTTTCTTCTGAAGATCCTGTTTGTGCAGGAACAGTGTCGCCCTCCTTTGTAGCACCACTAAAACAAGAATAGGAACAAAATTCTCAACGTCTAAAGGCTTCTACAAACACAAAATATCGAGATTAATTTATATTGAACAGTTGTTTTAGAAATTCGTTAGTTTCTATTTTGAACTGAAGAGCAAATGAATTGTTAAATGAAAAGAAAAATGTAAAACCCAAATATGCATCGCTTTTCTTACATTAAAAAGATATTACAGGTGTTTTTAATCTCTATTTTTATCTGCGATCAGTATGCAATGACAACAGCACCATGCTAAACAAGGAAATCTCCAGGAGCGTACTCTAGTAATGCACTTTATTTATGAAAACCTAAATAATTACAAATCATCCTAACTCCGAGCTTCACCTAAAGATACTACACAAGGCTACCTATTCTAAGTCCTACATGAATTCCATAACAATTGAAATGTTTCTACTGTAACTAAATAATTTAACGTAATAACAAGAATATAGTACAGTAGCCTCGCAATTATGTGAATACTGCTTTATGTGAAACCACAGAATATCTCAACAACCAGAATATAATCTTGGTCTGGCGGAAGGATTTGCGCAATCTTCAACGCGCAGCTTTGATGCGCCATGTACATCGGGTTGAAATCGTCGTTCGCTTCTTCTACATTGATACACGTAGCTAGGATGGTACACCTGCTCCTTATGCGGAGCAGGTGCATCAGCTCCGACTCCGG